>JAYKYS010000003.1:47217500-47529980 GCA_036924285.1 Asterella californica | reverse complement strand
GATTCTGCGTATCTTGAGACAATGGGTGTTTTCTCCGCATAGTAGCTTGTTACCGATTCTTGATCATGTGTGTTCCTCGTTGACATCATTGAGTGTTAAGTCCTTGACCCGGCCTTTCCACGTTGAGGGAGTGTGTGGAGAAGCTGCAAGAGCTGACCAGTCCAGCATTCCGGGCTGCCAAGCTACACGCACGTCCTGAAGTGACGGCCGACCCTCGCATGGATCCGAACTACGAATCGGACGGTAACGAGGATAAGGCGAAAGATAAAATTATGATGATTGGTAAGTACCGATTTCCATCTACGTAATTGAGTTGTTTTTCTTCCCTTGTTTGCTCTCTCTCTCTCTCTCTCTCTCTCTCTCTCTCTCTCTCTCTCTCTCTCTCTCTCTCTCTCTCTCTCTCTCTCTCTCTCTCTCTCTCTCTCTCTCTCTCTCTCTCTCTCTCTCTCTCTCTCTCTCTCTGTAGCACCGTCTAGCCAGGGCGCGGGGTCTATGGTCGAAAGGCTACGGCATCCAGTTCTTAATGAGTGCATCCCTCTCCCTGTGTGTGTCTGTGCTTATATGTCCATTCGGTTTTTTCCTTTTCTTCGAAGTCTTATTTATTAACTTTGTAGTCGCCCTATCATTGTGATCTGAACTTTAGATGGATCAGCAACCATTTCGGAGAGGAGCTCGTCTGCTCTTGGCATAGGGGATAAAGTTACCACGGCCAGTATCTTAAAAAGTAGTCACCTAGAGAGCGCCAGTAGGCCAGATTGGGATAGTCAGAGAAACAAACATTCTTGGGTGGAGAATACTCGCAACAGAGAGGTAGAGCGGGTTGCTTATGAGTCAGGTCGATCAGCTGACAAGATGGCGTACGGTCGGGTTCAGAGTTACAGCACTGAAGATGCAAATGAGAGGGGCTATGACGAGCGGGATAGAGGTTGGGACAAGGAGTGGGTCATGGATGAAAGGGACACGGGCGTTGGAACTGGTTGGACTGGGAACGGAAGAAATACTCGTTCTGCCCCTGCTGAGCGATGGACTGAGAAAGTGAGTAATATTTCTGCAGGTATAGATGCTGGTAGAGCCGGTAGAAGCGACTACAGGGGATCAACGAGTCTGACAGGTTTGAATACTCCGGTCTATGAAGGGAAAGCAGATTGGAACAAGGCCAGAGAGGTATCAACAGTACCTTCGATGCAATCAACATTCCCCTTGGCTTCCCAGCTGACAAGCACTTTGAGTAAAGCAGCTCTTGAGGCTGCGGAGAAGGAGAAAGTTTGGCACTACATGGATCCCACAAATACAATCCAGGGGCCATTTTCCATGGAGCAGCTGCGGAAGTGGAATACAACTGGCTACTTCCCTTTGGATCTTCGTATTTGGAGGACAAATCAACCCCGAGATGAGTCCATCCTCTTAACTGATGCTTTGGCCGGTCGCCCCCAGAAAGAAAGAAGCGACCAGTGGGCTTCTGCTCCAGTTCGGTCGGTGGACGTTTCTTCACAGCCACCATTAAGTGTTAGCGCTACAGCTTCTGCTTACAACATCAGCAAAACGTCTGCTGATGGTTGGAGGGATAATGGCGGTGGATTATCCAGTAGCTGGGTGGAAAGAGGAAGTTCTGCTGATGTAGGGAAATCCGCCACATCCTGGAGTGTGGACAGTGGGAGCCGGGTAGTGGGTAGAGATGTGGTCACTGCACCTACAGTTCGCGATTCCGTAAGCGACCTCAAATGGAAAGCGGGACCTGCAGCAGCCAGCAGTTGGGACACATACGGAGCGGGCAGGAGTAACAACAGCTATGGTAGCTCTCCTACTAGGAGTAGTAGAGCCGAAGCAGCCGCGCGCTTTGATCCGGCCAACTGGGGCACTCGATCCGACAGCGTTAGAACAAGTGAGAAAGATTCTTGGACTTCACCAAGTCCTGGAGCTGACAACAGTTACTCAAAATCTGGAAGTGGTGGAAGATCTACCTGGGGGAGAGGTTCTTCACATAGCTTCCGTGAATCAGGAGGAAGTTGGAACAGTTTTAATGAGGATGCTGTTGGTGGTGGACATGACAACTCTCGGCCGATGAGAGGGTCTCGAGGGTCTAAGAAGGATGTTCCCTGCCGTTTCCATTCAAAGGGGTACTGCAAGAGAGGAGATAGTTGCGATTTTTGGCATGGTAGTTAGAGCCGTGATGGAAAGTGAAGATACTTGTCTTCTCTCCTATTTGGAGGTCTGTTCGTGTATAATTCGGTGATGGTTCTAATTTTTGACTTGTTTAGAAATCTGCTGAGATTATGTTTAGAGGTCAGAGTTGTTTCTGTCTGCACCAACTTTTGGAGGAGGTAGGATCTACGTATAGTGTAGAAGTAGATTACAGCTGAGTGGTTGCCAGGGCAGTAGCTTACAGCTCAAGAGTTGACGGCAAGACGTCTATCTATCGTAGTCGCAAGTTTTGTTTCCATATCTCACTCTGGTCTTTTGCCGCTACGGAGACACTCAAAGCAGAATGAGGTCTCACTTTTTCACCCATATGACATGATAAGTGTTCTACTCCTGGGTACCATATTCCATCCAATTCATTTCCCGTTGAGCTTTGGAGGACGAGTAGGAAGGGTTCCGGCTTTTTCTTACCATCGCTGATTTAGTTATTTCCGTTAGGAATTTCTGGAGATGTACTGAATCGCATGAGGAATGACTTGGAAAAAGTCTACAATTCGGATTTGGAATCTAGTTCGCCCAGAAGTCAGAAATTTAATGCTTGTATGTCCTTAAGGATCACCACTGTCGGGGAACCAGGAGACCAGTGACAGCATGCTTTGTGGGGGCGGGGTTTTGTGGGGTGCGGGGGAGGCGGAGAAGAATGTGTATTAATGAACTAAATTATTGAGTTAGGAAGTGTGTTTCTGTTGACCTTCAACGGCGACGCCTGTCAGGATCCCTAGTTAAATATCTCTCCCAGACCCATTCTCGTAAGAGGTATGGGGGGGAAATTCCATCTTTTTCCTTGATTTGCTGGTGTATGGTAGTAAAGTTGATTCCGAAGTAGATTTATGAAGGGGTCGATCTAACTGTACTTTTCCCTGCTCGTGGATTTCCTACAACATGATATTCCCTTCATTATGTAACTGGTCCATGCATGTCATCCCGAACGGTGTTTACTTACTGCTTCGTGATGTTCGAACTTGAGTGTCTTAGAAGGCGATGGCCTTATAAGAACTGACGTTCGAGCCGTATGTGGACCGTCGCTGAGCGGTAGCTGGACTCCCATCGATTATTGATATCCTCGTGGAAAGACTTAGCACCGATTCCTCTGAGTTGCTGGTATGCATCTGCATAGCTACTCCGATTGTTTTGTGGAAATAATTATGGTAGTGATTTTGTGTATTCCTTCACTAGATATTTATTTGTCTGCTTGCGCGGCTTTTGGTATGCATTGGAAAATCGTCAGAATCGACAGTGCCACGCGCAAGGTTCTAGTTAGAGTTATACTTCTCGAAAGCAAATTGTTTCAACAGCTAAACCAAGCAAATAATATCCTTCCGCACGGACTTGTACAGTGAAGGAAGACGGGGGTGCAGTATAAATTTAAATATTTTTGTTTTACTAGAGTACAGAGAAGGAAGCGGGGGTTGCAGTGTAAATTTAAATACACTTGTTTTACTGAGGTGTCATGTAAATTTAAATATATTTGTTTTACTGGGGTGCAGTGAAGGAAGCCGGGGGTGCTGTGTACACAGTGAAAAAATCGTGCCCGGTTTCGTCAAAACGAAGAAGTGTAAATTTAAATACACTTGTTTTACTGGGGTGTCATGTAAATTTAAATATATTTGTTTTACTGGGGTGCAGTGAAGGAAGCCGGGGGTGCTGTGTACACAGTGAAAAAATCGTGCCCGGTTTCGTCAAAACGAAGAAGTTAAATTGTGTTTATATATAAATTTATGTCGAAACGTCCAAGGCAAATGTAATGTGTTCAATTTAATATATTAAAATTAATAAATTTAATTTAGACTTCTCCTGTGAGCGAAACACATGGAAAAATTTAATGAAAACCTTCGACTTCATTAGAAGGTTATTTTAGCTTTTTTTTGAAAACCGTGAGAATACCTGGAACGTATCTAGTTATAAATGAAGTCTTCTTTACAAATAGAGCTAATGATTAAGACATAATTTAAAGCTAACTCTTCCTAAAAAAGAAGGTTAGCTCTAAATTATACCCCATGTACACTGTGTAAGTGTACATGGGTGAATATATACAAAGTATTCGTGCTCTAGCCGTGGCAGTCATCTAGAAGTGGTCGACCAGCGGTCGGAAGAGAGTTAGGGGCAAATCATCTGATCAAGGGATCCGGGTCGTGATTGTAGAGTTAAATCACTAAAGGAGGTATAAAGAAGAAAGGTCGAAGTTCTAATCGTAAAATCCTTGAAACCGAAAGTCACAGGGAGCAACTACGTAAGCTCACTTGGTCCAGCAGTAGGGATGAAAATGCACGTCAGAATATCAATCTTTTTCATTGATATGAAGATCGGGGTATGATTTTGGCAGTTAAACTTTTTCATTGATGTGGACATCAGGATATGGAAATTATACTGTTGTGCACTAGACCTATATTTCATATGGAGAAGAGAAGCTTAAATATTGTTCAAGAGAAATAAAGATAGAACAAGGAAAAAGGCTTGTGGTCACTTGAATTTAGGGTCATTGGTCTAAACGGTAGAGTTTCGTACACGTTAGAATGTAATTTTAAGTGTATTGACCAAACTATACATCCAAATTGCAGTTTTGACAAGAAGAAAGAGAAAGACAACAACACGTGGAGATAAAAATAGAAAGATGTCACTGGACCGGACACAACAGTGGGGGTGCGGTGGAAGTTTATCAGAAATTTTATAAATATTAAAAATAGAAAATCGGAAAACTTAATATTTTTATTTTATTATATATTATATGTAAATAAATGCTATATGTGAACTTTAGAGTGCATGCCTGATTTCCCGGAAAGAACCCATTAAAAAATGTGTTGCGGCACGTATCAGAAAAGATAAAACCGATGCTATTTATTGTCACAAAATCGATTTTTATGATGTTTAACTTATCACCTAACCCTTCCTGCCTGAAGGGTTATCTTTCCATATTCCCCTCTTCCTCATATTCCTCCTCAAGACTATTCTCTCTGTGCATAATATAATATGCAATGAAGTACACAATGTACTGTAGTTTCGTAAACGGAATGTTAGACGGTCAACAAGGCAACCCAGTTTGCGGAGGAGTGAACCACGAACCACTCTCCTTCGTTGTCATACTACGACAGTACGTGGTCCAAGGTTGATCCAGAAGAGTCCATCCACAAACTGAGAATAGTCTTGTCTAGAACCAAGTTTCTTCTTCTGGACAATTCTTGGTTACTATAGTAGAATCCTACTTTCGCTTTAGAGACAAGCGCGCAAAATCTCCTTCGCAGCAGTAATATTCCTTGTAGGTTACATTATAAATCGTGGTTTTCTTCAGGTAATTACCATCTAAACACATTTTAACGCGTAATCAGGTTTACCATCGAACATGGTTTGTCTGTTGGAAGATACTCTCCGTATCCGTAGCAAAGCAACCAGATTTTCACGCCTAACCCAGTTGTCCAGTGAAACCGTGTCGAGGTCGAGCGTAATGACATAGAGATCGGTTGAGACCTTCGCGACGCCTTTTGTTTCTGCCAATTCGTGGCCGACGTAGAAGTCGTGGCTGGAGTAAGTCTTTGACAAGAGGAAGGATGAGTATCAGAGCAAGCTGGTGGTATCTCTCCAGAAGAATCACCGCGCCTCCACCCCGTCATTTCATGTCAGAAAAACCTTTCGGGGTTTAAGTCGGTAAGAAAGTGCATGACGGGATTGTGGCTCCGTTCTCTAGCGCGGCTCGCGTGGAGTCGGAGTTTGCCTTGGTCATTTGTCTCCTTTCGGCGTTGAAAGAGCAAGCGTGATTGTTCGACTTGTTGTCAAAGCTTTGAATCTGTCTGTCGTGCAGAAAAGTTGAAGACAGGAAGTTTCGATGGCGAATTTCGGGATTGTTAAAGCTCATTGGATAAGTAGCTCTTGCGATTTTCGCTCTCTTGCAGAATGTTCGCGTGTACAGGATTTGAGTTTCCACAGGCGTGGTGAGCAAATTGTTAGATTGTTCGGTAGGAATTCGGATATCAGGAGTTCCCGAGGGAGTATGGAACTTGCCCGTTCTGTTGCTCGCCCCTTTTGGAGAACAAATCTTTTATTAAACAATTCTCCGTGTAGTCGTCTCATCTCCGCCCGAAGCAGTGTTCTTTCGTCCATCTCGCAGCGAGATGATTCTGGCTTTGAATGTGATAATTCGCTTTCTCTCGATAATGTCACGAACAGAGATTCCGCGCGACAAGGTTTGTCCTCCGGGAGGTTAGGAGGAGAGGACTGGAACGTTGTTCACTTTCAACAGATCGAAAAATGTTTTCTTAGGCTGCCTGCCTTTTATCTGGCCTCTATTTTGTTGGCTTTAGGTCTTTGCTTCAGCTTTTGCAAACCCGCCATCGCTAAGAGTGTTGAACGGACCCCAACTGTTACAGCCACATTCAACGAGAAAGGTGAAGTAGAAGTAGAGGAGAGGGAACTGGACACTAGCGATGAGGGAATGGGTAAGGATAACGTACAGAAGACGGAAAAAGAGGAAGAGTTTGAACCGATTTTTGGAGAGGGATCTGACTTGACAAGTGATCCGACCGAAATTCTCTTGCGGAGTTATCTGGAGAGGCATCCGGGCGACTTGAAAGCTCTGCAGGCTCTTCTGTACATGCGACTGAAGAAGGGTGAGATTAATGCCGCAATGTCTGTCATCGAGATGCTCGTTGAGTTGGAACCGCAGCAGCTGGAATGGAAGTTCATTAAAGCACAGGCCTTGGAATTCGTCGGCGATCTGGAGCAGGCTCGTCAATCATTTCAACAGATTCTTGAATTGAAGCCGTTGTCCGCCCGGGCCTTACAGGTGCGTATATAGTTTACGTTGTGGGTACTCGCTAGAAGCGAGTGCTGTAAAAGATCAGCAAATACTGTAACATAACTACAACCAGCACGAGTGACCGCTCTGTCTCTTAGGTTTTACTCATGTCATTCTGTCGAAGTCCAGCGGCCCTAATTGTTTGCTTTAAAAGATCAGGGAGTACTGTGACATCACTACAATCAGGACTAGTTACCGCTCTGTTCGGAGCTCTCACTCATTTCATCCTCAAAGTCCAAACGCAAAGCCGTTCTGAGGACCGTTCTGGTTGCGTTTCCACTTTGATTTCCGCTTCCTCTTTAAGAACTCAGCTAGCTTTTGTCTCGTCTCAGCCGATCTTCCTTATTTTCAGGGCGCCTTTACAAGGTCTTTAGTTCTTGATGCTTGAAACACTCATGTTATTCTGTCGTCTGATGTGCAGGGACTGGCGGTCGTTATGCAAAAGAATGGCGAGGATGAACAAGCGCTGCAGTTGCTTGCGGAAGCAGTAAAAAGAGCCGTAGATGGCGGGCAAGTCAAGGAGGCAGCAAATTTAAGAATGTTGTTGGGCCAAATGCACACGATTCAGGTGTGATTCTCGTCCTTGGCTGGCTTTGTGGTGGGGTAGAGTGTCATGGGATTCTCTTTTGACCCAGGCTATCTCCTGACCACTGTAATACTTTTGACCTGTATTGAGCAGGGTAATTTGGATGAGGCTATGGAGCAGTACAGGACAGTTGTTCAGGCAGACCCTCAAGACTATCGCCCGTATTTGTGTCAGGTGTGTTTTTCCGTGTCAGGTGATCTCAGGTTGTTTCTGCAGTTGTGAAGTTAAAATATCTGTGTTTTGAGTTTCTTATGGTTTGGGTCATGGGTTAGGATTTTAAGCTCGAGTCAAGGCAGTAAATGTCATTCTGTGGAAGTTAGAGCTAAGACTGTTCATTCAATTGACTTGCATACTCTAGTTTGTTTCGACACGTGATTTCCACGTGATTTCCAGATTTGATAGTATATATGGACCAGCGGAACTGGAAATTGTTGTCGCAGAACTGGTGGGAAGGACACTGTGTATAATTCTAGTCACATCTTAGGAGCCCGTTGAAGGGAGATTTATAACATTTAATGCTTATATCTTAGGAGCCAGTTGAAGGGAGATTTATAGCACTTAATACTCAAGATAAGCGTACAGCATTACACGCCGTTTCTGAATCATTCCCTCTTCTTTCCTTGTCAGTACATTAGTTACGGTATCATGATGGATGGACAGCCATGTGTTCTGTCATTCTTTACACCGGCGTTGACACGGACTCGTCGCTTTTCTCTTCCGCTCTAAATCAAGGAAGTGTAGGGATCTAGGGACATCATTAGAGAGCTGTGGTGGAGGTCGGTCGAAGGATTGGTCTATACTCGGATGTCCTTGATCTCTAGTGCTAACCCCTTGGAAGATCTATATGGTGAAAATCGTAGTATTCTAAGTCGGACAGTGTCGAAGCCCAACTACATCGATTACGTTTCTGACGTTGAAGCCCAGGCCTTCTCTTGTGGCGCGATCCGGAAGAAATTCTCCTATGCTGACTTTGCCACGCCAGCAGGGGATGCAGTTACCAGTATAGATAAAACTACTGTTGGTTTTATGCCTACTTTCTTGAGCGTGTCGCTTGTTCTGTCCGTTGGCTGTCGACCAGTTTACTGAAGGGTGAGTCCTTTTGTGGCAACGATATGTGCAGGGGTTGGTCTACAGCATAATTGGCGAGGAGGCCGAAGCAGAAAAGCAGTTTAAGAGGTACCGGAAACTTTGTCCGAAGGATTTTCCCCATCGAGGGTTCCTTGATGAGCTTATGTTGAAAGCCAAGACTGAATCACGAAAGCTGAACGACCGGCTCAAGAAGGAGGAGGAGTACAAGGCGAAAGGGAAGAAAATGCCAAAACCTATGCGCCAACCTTTAGCGACCGGGAGCACCCAAAAAGAAGACAATGTAGGGAAGTAGTGTTTCTTTCTTTCTATATTTTTTGCTATGAAGGAGGAGGGAAGTGCGAGATAAGAAGGATATGAGAAAGATAGATACCTCGCCACCAAATAGTTTTACTTTCCTTTCGGGAGAATCAAGTAAATGAGGATTAGGGACCGACGGATAGGCCAACTAGCTGTTCTTCTCTTGTATACCGTGAAATGCTTTTGGTCATTGTAGAGATGTTACTGTGGAGAAGTTCATAAAGAAAGGGTCTTGGTCAGTGACCATGAATGGAACTCGCCGATGCGGCTATGTGTCTGCCGAGGAGATCGTGAATGATTGAGAAACTCTTAATTCATGAACTTTGAGAAGCCCTGGCGTTTCGGCTGAAGCAGCGGGAACCGGTTGAAGTCACTCATCGATGAATCGTAGAGTTTAGTGTCAGTTTTTTGCACCTGTTCTGGAAGCGGAATGAATGTGTCGACGGATTCAGCATGCAGTTAACGTGGTCACTCCCTGTTGTTGAATTGGGCCCCATTTCACGACATGAAGGACTTCATATTTTTGGTGCACTGGGTGAGCAGAGTTCGGAAAGGTACGCAAGTGGTGATTGCTGCTTATGTCGGTTGTCCATATCGTTATACTTCCCCATCCCTGGACTTATACTAACAGCTGTCACAGTGTTCGGATTGTTCCGATATGTAGTTGTCGCTCTATGGTCTCTAGAATGGTTTGCATTTCGTCTTCACTCGCTGTTCATTGTCTCGTGCTCTCTACTTCCACTTCTCCCCGAATCAACTGTCTAAACCTTGTTTGCTTTTGAACGGTAACAGCGAAATAGAAGTCCTAGGTTTTGACTTTGGTCTTGGGAAATGGGTTCATTCATCTTGTACATTATTTGGATGGAAACGTCGTGGAACTGAGGTAAAGAGCACTTGCACTGCCTTATGTGCGTTTCATGATTTGTGAACATAATGAATCTACATTCTGCATCCGGGCCCTCTTTCGTGCCGTTACTTCGCTTGCAGTTACAGCTTGCCGGTTGAGAAGGAGCTCTATAACAGTGCAGTCAGCTTTCTCGTGCATATGTGGGAGGTTGAGCTGAAGACACAGTATCTGGGCGAAGTTGCTACTGATGTCTGCGTGTACAGTTCACAGTTTACAAACTGCACTAATTTCCAGTCGGTATTTTTAAGATTAAGTTTGTAGTGTTTGCTTTGTAACTTTATGAACAACCGGAACTTGTACATCCAAAGAAGGGTTCGTAGTGCTTTCTCCTTCTAAAGATTGACGTTTGGAATCATCAAGAATGGAGTAAGTGGAATCCCGTAGTCAAGTCACCCGTACGATTCTTTACTCAGTGTCTTGGCCTTCGTGGTTTTGTGTTCATTCGGTTATCTCACGTGAAGAATGACAGTGGAGAGTCTAGGTGAATGAGATATTGTTTGCGTCTTTTGTCTTCTCGATGTGTTCGGCCCATGTGTACCTGTCCTTTACCCCTCAGCCTCACTTTTACGTTAAGCGCATGTGGGTTGTTCTTGCATCGAGCTGCTAACCACTTACCGGATCCACGAAAATGTCGATCCGCTTTACCTTCTTGGTTAGTGTCTATGACTGTTGAGAATGTGCGTATCTTGATAGAGGACACCATGTGTTACCGTTGTGTTTGTTCGAGTGACTGACATCTGGACCGGTGTCACGTCTTCATATTACTGGATCTGATCTGGTCCGGTGCCTCTTGTTCGGTCATAGTTGTAGTTGGGACTTGCTTGGTTGCATATTTTTCGTCCACTGTCGAAACTTACGGCTCAGTTTTCGACTTCTCCTTAGGGCTGCATGCTTGATAATTTCTGAGTGATTGTTCTCAGGTCTCAAAACGTCTCTCACCGTCTGTCAAACCTTGATGCTCGCAATGCTTTAAGCTTACATTCTGTCTCGTCGTCTTTCGACTTTTATTCGGTGAAATTGTTTAAATGCTAATGTCAGGGTCACTTGATTTTATCTGTTACGATCGGGAAGGTCGGTACACGTGTGGCTTCCGAAACCATATTATGTGGCTTACGTAACTTCTCAACGTGTTTCTTTATTTAACTTCGACTTTTCTCTTTCTTCGAATTCGCTTCAAACGTTCTCTCGTCGTTCTCATTTGAGTCAGATGAACTTTCTCTCCCTTTCGGTCCTATAGTCCTCGCCAACAACGGAGTCGTAGACTGTTGTTTTACCGAACGACTTGTGTGGAATCTTGGGGGAAATGCTGGTCAAACTACACCCTCCAACACTAAGCTATTTCTTTGGAAAGCTCCTACTTTACAGGATATCACCCGATTTTTTGGTACGCTCTACAAATCTGTGGGCGTGCTGAGGGACACGCTGATAACAACAATGCGAGATGCTTCAGGTGTCTCATACTAGCTTGGATCGTCGGATACTTTAAGACCACCGAATATTACATGGCCACTCGTGACTTCTCTACAGATCTCTATATGTTCCACTTTATCCCTCTAATCCGTCCTCTCGTGTAGGGGCACCATAACTTCAGTTCGCTGGAAAACGGAGGGATAAGGATAAAGTTTTGGAGACTTTCTTCTGCATGGCACGATTAGGATGAGAAGATTACGTACTCAGCTTACTGACGAAGGAGAAGAGGGACACATGGGAAGCTTGAGTGGCCTAGGAAGGGCGACCAAGAGTGTACTTCCATCATTTTGTGTCCAGTATGAGAAAGAAGTAGGAATGGTTGTGGTTCCCCCGGAGGTATAGAGATGTCTCAGATATTGTCGAGTATGGTGATGACAACTTAACAGCCCTATGTGGAAGCCGTGTAACACTGTGAGCATCCCAAAACTAACATTCACAGTGGTGTAACTCACTAGTTACACTGTAACCAGTACAAAGGAGCTATGTGGGACCGCCTAAATATCAGAATCCAAGCAAATGAAAAGATTATATCAGCATCTTCTCAGATAATCGATGAACATCTCGAGTGGGTTATGTGTTTAGCGGTCGAGTGACTTTTGATATATTAGGCGCCATGGTTGATTATTGGCTGACCTCGACTTTTATGAATGATCACAGAATGTTCAAAACCAGTGGGTCGAGTTCAGACCACTACGTGCAACTAGTAAACGGTCATGTGACCGTTTACTGGATTGCACGTAGTGTAGTGAAAGTGAAAGGCACTGCTACTGGGAGCCGGACTTGAGCTCTATTCTTTTCTGCCTTGTGTTGATTTGATCAACAAGTCGAGAACCCGAATATTGGAGGCTTAAATAGATGATCTCAGGAACCCACGGATTAATAAGCAGTTGATGTCATCCGCCTTCGACTTCTTTCAGTTGCAAGAAGCGCATTGACTGATAGGAATTTATCAATATTCGGTAAGAAGTCCGCAGGGTCGCTCTAATCATTGACCGGGTGGCCGAAGGAGGTAAAAATCCGCCCCCTTCTTGTTGGGTTTGCAGATACTCTTATGGTTACAAAAATTCATAGATGATGGCACTGCCCCGGGCCTAGGATTCAGAACAAAGTTATGGTTTCTAGAAACGCAGCGGACTGCGGGAGCACGTTCTCTCGAAAACGGGGTGTCAGGGAGCTACGGTGCAAGTCTGATCCCTGAGGATGCAAGACCTTATTCTTCGTCGAAACGACACGGTCCAGCCCTGTTTCGGAAACGGTGGGCGCTTGCGATGTTTGCAGTTACCTCACAGGGTGACTGCAAACATACTGGGGTATAAAGTGATCCACAAATCACCGAGCTCTGCTGCTCACATGAGCGAATGTTCGTCATGCTGTCAATAGTGGGTCATCACACGTTTTCACAGTACGGCGGTGTGGTGTGCAGAGCCCATTGGACGAAGACACGGTTATTTGCAAACAATTATTGCTCCCAAACACTCAAGTGTTACATCACCACACTATGAAGGTGGAATATGACCTGCAAAAGACCAGCAGCATCTTTTCACCCTTCGAAACAATTCGATGGATTAAAAGCTACAAGGTAAGAGAGAGTTCCAGAATAAACCGAGAAGAATCCAAGCTCTGAACCTGCTACAAGTTGCCGACTTTCTTATAATTGAGCAAGAATCTCGCAGTCTGCAGTCTCTAGTAAGGATATTCGTGTGCCCATACAGTCCGTTTCCATGGGGATCAAAATAATGTAGAAACAAAAACTATGGAAAGTGACGTGCGGAAAGCAGCAGCAGACTCCGCCAGCTGAAGGACATAGGCGATCCAGTACTATCGTACTCTAAGTGAGATTCAGAACCGCAGGCAGCCCACTTGACCTTCAGAACCATCCCATCAACACGCTATAACTATCTCCGCTGTTGCAGTATAGTAGACCCTGGTTCTATGGTAGCTTTTTAGTTGTGTTTTCTGTCTGCTTGTTCATAATCCTGTGTCTTGCTGTTGCCGTGATCTCAGTTACTGTATACAACTAAAATCTTTTGATTGTTGATTGTCGTGCTAATCAGATGTTTACCAGTAGCGTTTGAGGAAGAATGTGTAGACTTTATTCGTATCCATCATGCCATCTAGCGCTTTGACGGCTTTGTCTTCCGAGTGACTTGACAATATAAATTCTTTATGTCATGACATGCAGTTGTCAGATTATGTTATGACTGATTAAAACTGAAGCATGATAATGTAGTAATATGAGAGAATACATACTCCCTTGATATTACTTTCTTCGAATATGTTAGACTAATGGCCCAGGCGCACAGACCCTCTAGTGACTTCACGTTTTGACAAATTAATGCACTATTTTCATGTTTGACTTAATTAGTGATTAATGGGTATTAGTACGACTGTCTTTAGTAGTTGGTGTGACGATAGACTGAATCGCAGTATCCCAATCTGTCTTATCAATAGACTCTATTGGATCAACAACATCATCCACATCTAAAGCACCTTGTTGAACATCTCGGATGTTTGATCATACACCCTCACCGTGACATATATTACAGCGTTTAAATATTCTCAAGCCAAGCGAGTTCTTGACATTTCGTTCTCTCATAAACATACTGATTGATAAGGTCTGGTTACACCTCTTGCACATCGTTTGATCAGTACTGGAAGTTAACCATCACATTCGCACGAAAGCTGAACCTTAATTCTCTACGGATACGGCAAGAATGGCAGACACGAGCACTGCACTAAGGAACATTGATCTTGATTCAAGAAACCCTAATGCATCAGACATTTCAAAACCCTCATCATATAGTTGATGTCGACGCACTAGCATAACTAAAGTGAAATTGAGATAGTTGATCTCGATGCACACCTTTCTCTATGCAATCTGCACTCCGGATCCTCTTGTGCAAGAAAAATGCTATCTCTGACACATCAATGATAAGCACAATCAAGCTCAATCGGTGAGACCGATCTTCATGTCGCAGCCATGCACTTAGGAGGAACGCTATGAGTTCTCTAAAGCTCATAAGCATGTAACTGCGTGCACAAATAACAAGAATGCTCAATATCAATGCTCGGATTGATCTTTTCTTCATGTCACAAACTCACACTTAGCAAGAACTCTATGAGTTCTCTAAAGCTCATGCATATAATCGCACGCACAGTCTCTCATTCTCGAGCAATTTGACATCCATTCAGTCTCCAGCGATGGAGACTGAACTCGCACGGATCTTGATGTGTCTCCGTCGTCCTCTTTCGTGCTCGATGTTCTTACTGAAATCTTTGATGATAACGATATGGGTGGAGGTGTTATATTCACTTTGAATACAACACCTCCACGATGTCAAGAATTCGGCTTAAACTTCCACTGGAGTTTTTGACGAGTCTGGGATTAAATATTGAGTCATTGCACGACGTCAAGAATCGAGCTATCATCAAAGCTTGCTGGTCAGTAGTCGTTTAAGATCGGACTTAGAATTAGGTTCTGGGTACTATTGGGGGGTTCAGTATGTTTGTCTTTCTTGAGATCAATTTGCATGTTTGCACGACATCAATGTGTAAACATGCATATTGGTGCGCTTCTAGAGACGAATCTCATGTCTTGGTAGACATTTTATTCAAACAAGTCAAACTGAACAATGGTTTATTTCTCTCCAATAGACTAGATAGTGGACACTATATTTACAGTCTTCAATAGACATTGTCGATGTCTATTGAAGACTCCATTGTGTAGTTTGAAGTGATCAGCGTCCTTCTGTGTAATCCTCAAGAACAAATCGTATGGATCAAGAATCACGTTGGTCCGATCACTTGTTCCATAGTGTCTAAAGTGATTATCAGCAAGGAGTGGATGTAATGAATATCTGCAAGCAAGTCTTCTTGGGTGAAAAGAGATATGACCGCACTCCAAACGTTAGCATGCGAGTCAACAAACCTTGGCAAGACAGCATTCAGTTTGTCGTGAATCCATTGTGCATCCACAATTTTAGATGTCTCCTCGGTCTTTGCTGTTTTGGATGTATCTTCAGACCTCAAAATACCGGTTGGTGAATGCGAAGTCATCGTCCAACACGAACGGTTGATGCAGAAAGTGTAGCCCTCTCTCCTTGCCGTCGAGCTTTGCAACTTTTGTGCAGGATCTCTATCCAAAAGATTGGACAAGCACCGTGGATGAAAATGCATCACAATCCAATAAAGAGCAAGATTTGCAATGTAATGTACAACTTGGACACCGCATCAGCAGACTGAACTAGTGAACATGAACTAAGAACCCACAAAGCCACCGAACGTCCAACTCGTAGTCCAGCTGAGACTACATAATACTAAGAAAGAAGTGCAATTCACTGTTATGTCCATAACATGCATGGTCTATGTACATCGAAAGGAAGTGGACTCAGTAAAGTAACCAGGTAAGACAAGACCATGAATTGAAGATAATGGTTTTTAGCTCCTATGTCAGACCAACATTCACCTCCTTATCATCGCCGGCCAGAGAACTAGTTAAAGCAAAAATCAAGCAGTAAGACACAAGTACTATGTTAGTTGATCACGAACTGCTGTAAGCCTCTCTCTGGTAAATGGTCTTCTTTTGCCATCCCAGTAGTTGCTTGGCTTTGAAATCCACTGCTCAAAGTAGACTCGAAAGCCTTGGACCTTCGGATCAATACATTATGTAAAATGCAGCAACTATGCACTGTGTGAGGAGCCCAGTCGATGCTAGAAGTTATACCTCTATCTAAAATTCAAAAATTGGACTTCAACAGCCCAAATGTCTAATCTATAATCAATCTATTCTTGACATGATGCTCATGAAAGATGGTTCGACCGAGAGAGAGGGTTGGCCGACCTGTAAGCCGGCCTGTCTCTACACCCAGGGGTACCTCAGATGACTAGGATTACTAGTGCACCCTAATTACAAAGATTTAAGTACACCCATGCTCACTTCACTCAACTCTCTGACCCGTATGGTCACATCGGTACCTCTAATAGCGTTCCTGCACACAAGTTCTAATCCCGCTCTCAACATTACATCGCAAAATACTCAAGGACTCCCAAGGTCTCCAATGCTCACTTTACTTACAGTCAGGAAAATGAGAGTGTCTTCCACCTTCTCAACTCCTCCTTATATACTCTACAACTTCTTACCGTGGTAACTTTCACTAAGTTACGTTACCTCATGGTAAGTGCGCAATCCAAAATAGTAAAACTTCTAAAGGCTACTAAGCCTTTAAGAATAGCACACACATTACTTGTTCTACTTTACAAAAGTAAGAGATTTTCCTACTTTAGCTTTTGTAAAGTGTTAACTTTCCACCCTATCCAATCGGAAAGCGACAACAAACTAATACGTCTTTTGAGGAGCATCTTTAGATCTTTGTGCATGACTTTCCATCATGCATCCAATCAGCGATGGTCAACAAAGTTACATACTTTTGAGAAGCATATTTAGAGCTCCGCACTTGTCACATAGTGTCATAGTGGAACCTCTAATAGTTTCCCCAACTTAGTTATAACTATCTCCGCTAGTTATGGCTAGTTTTGATCACTCTAGATTTAGATCTTCGAACTAGAGTAACCTATAAGATAGTCATACCTAATGAAACTTATATAAACATGCACACAAATAATGGGATACTTGTGACGTGACATTTACCCCCAGACTTAATTTTCACTCCGTCCTCGGAGTGAAGTATCACGTTGATGAAACTTCTTCAACTTGTCGTGGTTCACTCGGTCGAAGAACGTACCACTTCTCTCTTGAAGATCATAGGTGTTATTACTCCACACTTTGGAGATGATGAAAGGCCCAAAATATCGACGTAAGAACTTCTTTTGAACTCGCTTGTGCCTAATAGCATCCCATAGCATCACCCACTCACCCTTTTGAAATGGCTGTAACTTCATTTTGTTCTTCGCCAAGCGCTTGTCGTAGCTCTTCTTCTGTTGTAGTTGGGCCATCTCAATTCGTTGAGCTGCATCGTCTCTATTCTCCTCCAGCTCCAACAAAGTTTCTCTCCTCTCTTTCTCAGCTATTTGACCACCCTTTCTCTTTAATCCAGCTTGTAAGGTCTGAAAGGTGGTTAGGTCGAACTGGATCGGTAATCTGGATTCCAACCCATACACCATCTTGAAAGGTGAATATCCCGTAGATGTCTTCACTGTTGTTCGATACTCCCATAGAACCGCATGAAGACGCTTGTCCCAGTTGTGTTTGGCCCCTTCCATGTCAGCATCCTTTGCTAACATCTGACACAAGGTAAAGTTTGTCCTCTCTACCAAACCGTTTGAACTAGGTTTATATGAAGTAGTAACCCTCTGAGAAATGGAGAAGTGGGTGCACATAGCAGTAGTCATGCCACTCACAAATTCTCGACCCCTATCAGAAACTAACTCCAAAGGACATCCAAACCTAGTTATGATCCGTTCGTACAGAAATCTACCCACCTCAACTTCTCCAATAGTTACAAGAGGTCTAGCTTCTACCCACTTCGTAAGATAATCTGTGGCTACAACAATATACTTATTGTTGCGAGGGGTGCGATTCAAAGGCCCAACAAAATCTATTCCCCATTTCTCGAAAGGTCCAAGAACCGGAATAGATCTAAGAGGAGTGGAAACACTAGATTTGATAGCGAAAGCTTGACAAACATCACAGGTTTTACAATACGTCAAGCAATCTCTAAACATCCCCCTCCAGTGATATCTCGCATCGAGTATCTTATGAGCCGTCAACTTGCCTGCGAAATGTCCTCCACATATTGGACCGTCATGGAATTCTTCCATGAGTCGTAGAGACTCCTCCTTGCTCGCAGCTCTTCTCAGGACCCCATCAACTCCTTCACGGAATAACACACCTTCCACCATCGAGTAAGGTTGACTTCGTTTCACCAGTGCCTTCTTCTCTCTGGTCCGCATCCCATCTGGATTGACACCTTCCGTAACAAAATCCTAAATTTCTTGATATTCTATTGGGATAATAGAGTTGCTCAAGACCATCAAATCTTCGTCAGGAAAGGTGTCATCCACCGGCTCCTCTCCATCCCCATCGTAAGCTCTAGATAGCAAATCTGCATTCGCGTGTTTCTTCCCTGGTCGATCGCAGATCTCATAGTCGTACTCTTACAATAAGAGCTTCCACCTTGCTAATCGTCCTTCGACCATAGGTTTATTGAAGATGTACTTCAATGCCTTATGATCTGTAACGATAGTGAACTTGCCTCCTATGAGATAATGTCGAAATTTTCTCAAAGCATAGATCACTGCTAATCCTTCTCTCTCTGTCACAGAATAATTTCTCTCTGCCTTGATCATTTGCCGACTAGCATATGCGATAGGATGATCTCTACCTTCAACATCATACTGACTTAAAGTACATCCTACTGCTATATTTGAAGCATCCGTATATAAAATAAACTGTTTATTCCAATCGGGCTTAACCAAGATCGGAGCTGAAGTAAGAGCTTTCTTCAGTTCCTCAAAGGCGGCTAGAGCTTCTTCATCTCCTAAAATCAACACGTAATCTACCCCCTTCTTCAGATATGCTGTCAAAGCATATGCTTTATGTGAGAACGAGAGTATAAACCTTCGATAATACCCCACCATACCTAAAAACTGTCGTAGCTTAGTGAGAGTACTAGGAAAAGGGAGCTCTAAGATCTTCTGCACCTTCTCTGGATCAACGGCAATGCCGTCCTTGGATATGATATGACCCAAGAGTAACCCTTCCTCACACCCAAAAATACATTTCTCCGGATTGAGAGATGCATTTGCTACATCTAAACATTCTAAGACCTTCACAAGGTGCTCAAAATGCTTCTCCTTACTCCCGTAAACACAAAAGTCATCTATAAAATCTCTCACAAACTTTCCTAAGAAAGGTTCGAACACTTTGTTCATAAACCTTTGGAACGTCGCAGGAGCATTACACAGACCAAATGGCATGACTCGAAATGCAAACGTACCCCATGGAGTAGTGAAAGTGATCAGGTGTTGATGTTCTGGTGCAATTTTGATCTGGTTATATCCGCTATAACCATCTCCAAAGCTGTACCATTCGTTTCCCGCCACTTCTTCCAAGATCTCGTCGATGAAAGGTAGAGGATAATAATCCTTCTTTGTGACCGCATTGAGCTTCTTGTAATCAACACACACCCTCAATTTGCCATTTTTCTTCTTTACGATCACAATGGGTGATACCCATTCAGAATGCTCCACCTCGTAAATGAACCCAGCAGTGTGCAGCTTCTCGATCTCTTCTTTCACCAGATCCGCAATTGGAGGACTCACTCTTCGTTGCTTCTGTCGCACCGGTTTGACTTCCTTCTCTAACTCGATACGGTGTTGCTCCAGTGTGACCTCCCTCAGATCCTTGTAACTAAATGCAAATACATGAATGTATTTACGAAAGATCTCTTCGAAACAACTCTTCTCCTCTTTAGTAACCTTCGATCCATAACGTAAGGTGGCAATTCTTCTCTCCACCTCCTCGGGAGTCAAGGGTTCTTTGTCTCGATCTCTTTGCACTTCCGGAGAAGGGAAAAGATCCACTACATTCACACCCACATTTCGTTCTTCTCTCTCCTCCTCTGACGATGTATTTTCAGATTCTGAATCTGAAGAATTGGTACCTACATCAGAAGTAGTATCGACAACTTCTGACTCCCAGTAGTCCGATGTGGGTCGATCCGATTCCGACGTCCCAACTTGATCTCCGAGCAATGGAACTTTGATCCGGTGGTGATTCGGTCCGATGCGTAAATAACCTTTGTGCCAGTTATCCGTTGCATGTACTGCTCGAAGCCAAGGTCTTCCGAGTAACATTTCATAACTTGACTCCTTCAAGATTTGAAATGTCATGTTTACTTGCACTCCCATTACTGACACGCAAACTCTCTCCAGCACTCCCAATGGCCTAACTCGCTGTCTGTTAGCCATGCCAACCGTGATACTAGAAGGACGCGTTGGTACTAGATCCAACTTCCTCATGAGTCGTTCCGAGATGGCGTTTACTGTCGATCCTCCATCGACAAGAACATCAGAGACATCTCTCCCATTGATACGAGCCTCTACTTTTGATGCCTTGTTGCATACCTCTCCTTCACTAGCGTCTAAAGCACTCACACCGACAGTAGAAGGATTTACCTTCTTCTTCCGACCTCGTCGGGAGCTTAGACCGCTACGAAGTTCTTTCCTCACCGAAGGATTCAGAGCAATCAACTGTCCCACAGTAATGTTTGCTCGTTGCTTTCCCACGTCTTCCACCACATTGTATTTTGATTGCTCCATTGAAATTGTGAAATCAGTATTTCCCAATTTCTTCCGTCGCTCTTTGGTTTTTGAAGAAGATTTGCTACTCCGAGTATTTTGACTTGGAGAATCTTCCATCACGACCGGTTCTCCCTCCTCGAAATGCGTCCTCATCCTCTTCCTCTCTTGAGCTAACAGCTCTACAGACTGAAAACCTTCTCGTACATCTCGCGGCTCCAAGATGTCAATGCATGCTACACCCTTGTCCTTACTTTGTGAAGTTGAAGCTCCATCCGCCGTTCCACCATTACGACTCGGACAATTACGTTGGAAGTGTGATCCTCCGCACGTAAAACATCCTTGGCTCGTGTAGTTACTGGGTGATCCTTGCGGTGGTCCACCTCTGGACTGATAGTTTCCATAACCTCGTGAGCCCCCTCCAACATTTGGACTCCGGTGTTGCAACAAATTCACCATATTGATCTTCAAATCTGCCAGAGAATCTGTCAAACTTTTCAACTCATCACGAAAGTCGGGAGTAACAGATCTAGATGGTACAGTGACTGTAACCGCACTAGTAGGAGCTATCGGAGTCAGATTTTGAAATCGAACAGTCGGAACACTCGCAGGTTTCAGAGTTGGCATGCTCGGCCCTTGCACATCTCCACATGCTGCCCCAACAGTCATTGGTTGCAAGTCGTCTCCATCCAGACTCTCTTCCATCCTGGTTGCGATCTTCACTGCATCAGCCTTCGAAGTTGGTCTCTCATACCGCACTTGTGTTCGAATCTCCGGCCTCAATCCCCCAATAAAATTCTTTGTGAGCATTGCTCCAATGCCCACCATCGTTGGTTCTACTACATCTCCACTCTTTCGTAAAACCACCCGAAACTTCTGTTCTAATTTCTCCACCCTCTCGGCATAAGTCCTTACTTTCTCTTTCTCTCCTTGTTTGAGGTAAGTTACCTCCACCATTAACTTCTCGTAACTTTCATCAGGAAGAAAAGTTTCAATTAAGGCCTCCGTCAATACTTCCCAAGTATCATCTGGAGTCCCCACTACTCTTCTCTTCTTCCTATCCTCATACCATGTCAATGCAGAACTCTCAAGAAATTCAGGTATCAACCCTACCCACTCGCTCTTCTTTCGATCTCCATTGCCAATGCATGCTCTTTTGAAGTCTCTCACAAATCCTTCTACGTCTTCTCCATCCTTTCCGTAAAACACCGGAAGTTTCCCCATTCTTCTCTTCTTTTCTTCTTCTTACTCGAGGTGCTGCTTGCAGATGTGAAGATCGCACTTCACCGCAATCCACAATTTCCCCGTTGAGCTCTCTCCTCTCCAAAGGTTGGAGTAAGTTTGACCCTCATGGTCATCTTATCTCTCGTGTGATAGACTATCTCCATCCTCGCTAGAGATCTTCACTCGTTCCGTTTCTACACTCAACCTTCTCTCCAGACCTTCGGCTACAGTTTCTAGCAAAGCAACCACTGCGCTACACTCGTGCTCAACTGGAATCCCGTCCACTCCACATCTAGGACAAAAGGTTGTAGGGTCAATGACAACTTGTCTAGGGGAAGAAGGACCTATGTGTAAGCTTAAGTCGACCAACCCTCTTCGCTCACGCAAAAGTCTATTCTTTGTAGGACACTTGCTCACTTTATGTCCTTCTTCTCCACACAAAACACCTCGAGTTCTTCTCCTGGTTCTTACGACTACTCTCTGTTTCTTCCTCAAATTCTAGTCGAAATTCTCCTTTCGCCAGATCAGCGGTAACTATCACCGCATAGCCTTGAGGGATCTTGCTCAACCTCAATTTCCACTCTTGCTGCCCTTCCATGACGATGATCTGTCATACATCTCTCTCGCTCTATAGTTTGTTTGACACTTTTTTATCACTCGACTATCTTCTCGCTTAACAATCTCTCACATTACTAAGTAGAAGCTTAACTTGTCAACCCTGAGCCTCAGAGATCGAACATAACCCTCTCAAGAATTCTGTAATTCTTTCACTCTTTTACTTCAGCAAACGATATAACAGATTTGACCCCCCTTCGCTTCGAATGCCATAACTCCAGTTCTACTCGATCAATTCACGCATGATTTGGGTGCCTAGATAGTTTATCTTGCAAGCTATCAGCATGGAAGATTTCAAGGTCTAACTCTAAAAACTGAAAATATGAAAATGACTGTAAACTCCTTCCCGAGAGCTCACTATTTGATACCGAAAAACCCCCTTAACTTCCGAAAGACATAACTCTCTCCTCACAATTGATCTCTCGGAGATATCAAGCTTATTGGAAAGCTTATCTTGCCCTCTATAACATGGTGTATGTACAAAGGTTCTGAACTCATGCTCGAAAACAGACATGAACTGTACTAACGACTACATACGAATCTTTGTATCGAGGTCCCGGCAACGGAACCAAAATGTAAGCCGGCCTGTCTCTCACCCAGGGGTACCTCAGATGACTAGGATTACTAGTGCACCCTAATTACAAAGATTTAAGTACACCCATGCTCACTTCACTCAACTCTCTGACCCGTATGGTCACATCGGTACCTCTAATAGCGTTCCTGCACACAAGTTCTAATCCCGCTCTCAACATTACATCGCAAAATACTCAAGGACTCCCAAGGTCTCCAATGCTCACTTTACTTACAGTCAGGAAAATGAGAGTGTCTTCCACCTTCTCAACTCCTCCTTATATACTCTACAACTTCTTACCGTGGTAACTTTCACTAAGTTACGTTACCTCATGGTAAGTGCGCAATCCAAAATAGTAAAACTTCTAAAGGCTACTAAGCCTTTAAGAATAGCACACACATTACTTGTTCTACTTTACAAAAGTAAGAGATTTTCCTACTTTAGCTTTTGTAAAGTGTTAACTTTCCACCCTATCCAATCGGAAAGCGACAACAAACTAATACGTCTTTTGAGGAGCATCTTTAGATCTTTGTGCATGACTTTCCATCATGCATCCAATCAGCGATGGTCAACAAAGTTACATACTTTTGAGAAGCATATTTAGAGCTCCGCACTTGTCACATAGTGTCATAGTGGAACCTCTAATAGTTTCCCCAACTTAGTTATAACTATCTCCGCTAGTTATGGCTAGTTTTGATCACTCTAGATTTAGATCTTCGAACTAGAGTAACCTATAAGATAGTCATACCTAATGAAACTTATATAAACATGCACACAAATAATGGGATACTTGTGACGTGACAGACCAGAGAAAGAAATCTGCATCCAAGGCTATAGCTGGTAACCAGAATTCCTAGCAAGTAAGGTGAAATGCCGAATACATTTAATTTTCTTCGCTTTTCTATCGATGACATCCATATTTTTGGTTTACATTGAAGGTTGAGACCCCGTTTTAGCGATGTCAGATATAGCATTGGCTAACAAGCCAAGTACAGAGCAGATGCTAGCACAATTCTCTTTCATGGTTACAACTCTCATCTCTTTTATACAATTATGAAACTCACGCATGGATCGATCCATAGCATCAACAATCATCTTTGTGTTCTGAGGGCTACTCCGCTTTCGTTTCTCATACGTCTCTTTCTCTTGGAGTCAGTATCCTCTAAGTCATCAATGTTGTCCGACATGAGAAAAGAGTCTGCTACAGAATGAGAGGTCATGCACACTCGAGAGCCAGAGAAGGATTCCAACACTGTGAACCACTCCATCTCACAATGGAGTGGAAGACACTTGGGCTTATGCTTGCTTAGGGATAGTGTCCAAAAAGGTTCATCTCGGAGGAGATTGATGCTCACTAATTTTCTTGTAAGCTCGAATAATGCTATCTCATTTATTCTTTGCTTACTTCTCATTGCATTGAAATGCCCTTGCACTTAACTTGTCAGCTATACAGTTCCATCTAAGGTTTGAATTTACTATTTGTTCACGACTGAAGAGATCTCAATCTCCTCCCACTTCTCTTTCTTAAGGTTGATAAGCAATTTAACATGTCAACTTTTTCACCAGCGATGACCACTATCTACGTTTGGTCTCTTTGGGACCATTGGGTTCACGACGTGAGATATTGGTATCAACACGTTGTCCTGTCGTGGACCGGGCTCATACCTGAAGATCTATTTTTGATATTTATCATTATCGCTCCAAAGACACTCATAGGACTAAAAATGAACTTTTTTACACAACTTCGGATCTCCACTTTCATTACATAAATTGGTAGAGCTCGTTGTCAGCTTTTCATGGGCATTTCATCTACTTCATTTGGACACTTAGTGGTGAAGTTACGAGATTTGAAAGGTGGGAAAATCAAGCTAAGCCTTAGCTTATGAGTTATTTGCGCAACTTTGGATCTTCACTTTCATTACATGAACTGGTAGAGCTCGTTGTCAGCTTTCCATGGGCACTTCATCTACTTCATTTGGACACTTAGTGGTGAAGTTACGAGATTTGAAAGGTGGGAAAATCAAGCTAAGCCTTAGCTTACGAGTTTTTTGCGCAACTTTGGATCTTCACTTTCATTACATGAACTGGTAGAGCTCATTGTCAGCTTTCCGTGATCACTTCATCTATTTCATTTAGACGCCTAGTGGTGAAGTTACGAGGTTCGGAAGATGAGAAAATCAAGATGGGTTCTAGCTTACTATTGATGACTGGGTATTTGTGTTTTCCTTACGCTATACGAAGGATGCAAAGGGTCTGCTTGTTCATTATATGTGAAAACTTTCATGTACGTGATTGACGTAAGGGGGCATCTTAAGGGGTTAGCTTGTTTCTGCGATCTGTTGATGGACGGTTTGAGAAATTATGAGATCCAATGCATGCACACAAGGTGTCATTGGGTTCAGATCTGTGCAGGCTAGGCGTTGGTGAAGACGGTTCGTGAAGAGGCGGATCGAGGAGTGTGTTCTGTGAGAAATTGAGATGCAGAGAAAAGTTTTGGAGTGCTTCAGTGACTTACGAAAGAGAGTTGGACCGTTCGAGCCGTTCCGGAGTCCAAACTTGTTGTCCTTGGATATATTAGGATCAGAATGTCAAATTCTTTAGGAAATTGAAGAAGATACGAAGTTTCATCGGACGATTTGAGAGTTCTGGGTGAAATTGGCTCGCAAAGAAGCGCTTACATTAATTTTTCGTCGTCTATGACTTGAGGTTGGGTTGTTCTTCGTGATCAGTGAACCAAGTTCTTCATTCTTGGTGCCTATGCGATCATGGAGTCTTCACCTACGCATAGGAGAAGATCGTATGTGGATTGGATTGTTGATTTGGGTGAAGTGAGCGAGTTTGAGCCGCATGGAGTCAATTTACATAAGTTTTTTGCTTCCTGCGACCAAATTTCTTGCGTGGTTTCGTGAAGAGAACTCCAAACAACTTGTTTGGAGTATCGTTGGGTTTAGTGTAGCAAGAACTACCTATCAAGGAAGACGGATCTTAGATCAGGCGATTTCTTTGAGCAGTGTGCATGATTCTAAGCCGCAGGAAGGAGTTTTTGGAGGTTCGGTCATCTACGACCAAAAATCGACAATATCTCGACTGTCGAGAGTCAGAATTGGGAGTTCTTGAGACCAATGGAGGCAGGAAGGAAGGCCTTATCGACATCTAAAGACGGTTTGACGAAAGAAAAAAATTTTCAGATAAGCTTTTTCCGGTTCTTTTGTTACAGTTTTCGTCATTTTGAGTTTGTTAGAGTTCTAGTTGGTTATGTCCAGCTTGTGGTAGCTAGCTTTAGCTAAGGGCTTGTACATGGACATTGTTTGGACTGGGGTTTGAATCGTGTGGTACTGGTGCAGCTCTTTTTGTTAGAAGGAATGTTTTTCTTGCTTTGAGCTACGCTTCGGTAGTTTTGGGTCTGAGTTGAGACTCAAGGACTCGTTTTAGGGGGTTTGATGCAGATTACAGACTCTAATCTGTTTCTCAGTTTTGTGTTCTTAGGGAAAAAGAATCTACATTGTATATAAATTTGGAGTTGGTATATATTGCGACGCTCGTTCTCGTGCTTGTCTCTTTCTTTCTTGCCTCTATTTAGCACACGATATCTCCACAGCCAGGAAGCTCACATTTTCCTTGACAACCTTCACACAAAATCCGATACGACAAAAAGGTGGTGAACTCGACGTGAAAGTCCGGGGTGGAGATTTCTTTTGTGTTTGAACTTGAAGAGGAGATTGATAGTCATGAGTGAGAAAACATTTACTCATTACAACTCTGCTACGATATTCTTTTTCCCTCTTTTTCCTTTTTGCGGAAGTAGTTGAATCAGATGGATAACTCATGGGATGCCATTTCATATACGAAGCACTATACTTTCTCCCTGCCCTTTTACACTTTGCCTCCACAAAGATAAGAGTCAATGTTTGCAAATAGAGAAGCTTCCAAGTTTAGCAAAAAAAGAATGAATATCTTTTATGCGAGAGAGTCGAGATTGTATGTCTACAAGCAGACTGAGGACCCAGTCGCACCGAGCGTTTTAAGCTTCCAGCTGGTAAGAAACAGTAGGCTAGGTAATAAGACCGCCATGCACACAAAAACATTTTAGCTTAAGCCGAACAGCCGAGATGGTATATTCGGTGATATTTGACTAGTTTTAAGGGTGTTTCAAAAGGCACCCTCTTAAAGTTTTTTGTCTGACACTGAATGCACGAAGACTTCATGTCGATCAGAGTTGCATACATGGACAACAATGTAGTTCATGAGATTTCCAACTTGGGCAGTGCTAGCACTCGAACCTCAAGGGCACGACGCACGAATAGCGTTCTACAACGAAGATCTAAATTTGAACGAATTGACATCAATCTGTCAAAGAAAAATAGCTATTGGACGGCTGTCTTCAGAGCGCGTTATACATTTCTGCCTCCTGAACAGTTTATACATGCAATCAGTTTGCATAAAGTTCTGTTCAAGTTTGTGAGAACTTGAAGTAGATTTGAGTACTTCGTTTTCAATCGCCCGTTTCAATACCTAGCTGCTCATAATTCTTTCTGGCCTCAGTGGTACTTCGTGCTCATTTAGGTTGGTGGTTGTAGATTCCTGTTGCTTTCATTTTTGCAAATTAATGTTCTGTCGAGTGTTGTGATAGTGTGAGAACACGAGAGAGTACGTGGCATGTGCCTGGGAGCACCACTTGTCTTTTCATGGAAGACAGGCAGGGTAGGAATGGGTGGAAGATCGAATCTTACCGGGAGCCGAAGAAGCGACTTCTGGCGAAGCTATTTCTGCATCTCTTCTCCAAGGAGAAAGCGCAGAAGACAAGGTACCTGGGAGATCAGGACGTAGACTTCCTGGAAGCAGTGTGGGATAAAAGAATACCCATCTACTGGAGCGCATACGTCCACAACTATGTACAAGCGGAGCTAGCGTACTTGGGTATCCCGACGGGAAGACACTTGACACCTTTCCTCTGCTACTTGTACGTAGCCATGGGGGATCTTAGGAAAGATCAGTTGGCAGAGTATGGGCCAACAGGGCAACAGGAAGAGAAGGAGGAGACCTCGGAAGACGACGACCGAGCAGCAGCCGCAACTCTCCCTCCCACTCTGATGCCACAGCTGAGACCCGGCTCTCACCAGAAGACGCTTCTGGTGAGAGAAGACGAGTCTAGTGGATCGGAAGACGTCACGCCACCGAGGAAGATGGGTCCTAGAAGTGTACCTAGGACACCCATCTCCTTCATTCATTCAGGATCGGAGTCCGACTCGAAGGAAGAACTGCTGAGTACCCGATCGGAGCAGAAGACCGCTTCTGCAACACCTGAGAGTCTTCCGAAGACTCCAGAAGACAAGAGAAGAAGGGATACTCCTACTGCGATGCGGGGAAGCGCAGTGAAGAGACCCGCTCCTGCCATGAGGGATCTTCCACCCCGGAAGATGAGAAGAGTAGCTTCTTCTCGTGCGCAGAAGATGAACGCCGTCGTGGTGGAAGAGACATCCTTGCCTCTGGAAGACAAGGTCGATACCTCCGAGCGAGTAGTGGAGATGAACTTGTCTTCCGCATGAAGAAGAGTGGAAGAGTTCAGCGCCTTCTTCTACAAGGAGATCCAGCCAGCTATGGAGTTGCTGGAGAAGAGAGCGAAGGCACAGGAGAGGTCCTTGCAACCTGGATTCGGCCTGCGCACCTTGCTGCGACAGGGAGAATACCAGAAGAAGACAGAGTCGCTGGAAGCTAGTCTCCGCACCACGGAGAAGCTCGCAGCCAGATACAAGGCGGAAGCAGCCGCTTCTGCCAAGGAGCTGGTGCAACTTCGGAAGAGCAACCAGGAGTTGCAGGCGCGTGTACAGCAGCGCGATCAGGAAGTCCTCCGAGTGCGGGAGAAGATCACCACCCTCGCAGAGGAGCAGACCACTTGGAAGACGCAGCGAGAAGCCGCAGAAGCGCGAGTTGCAATTGAGAAGACGTAGTGGGAAGCAGCGGAGGCTCGTGCACAAGAGATGCTAGCACAGTCGGTGGAAGCGCTTCGGAAGAAGTTCAACTTCACCGCGGGTAGGAAGTTACTTACCTTGGCTAGAAGATGGGACAGCAAGTCTAAGACAATGTTGGTAGAATGTCGGGAGAGCATGTTCATGTACTTAGATCGACAGATAGAAGGAGTGAAGACACTTTATGGTCTTCCCTCGCTTCCGACACCTGCAACCGCATCTTCCCACGCTCCAGCACCATCGACTGGATCCGGAATGGAGAAGGAGGAGTTCGACCTCGCTGTGCACTTGGTAGTGACAGCGTTGGAAGCCGAGAAGACTCCGGAAGACGCCCCGGAAGACAGGAAGACGAGCCGTCTTCCCAGGTATTCCGCGTGAAGGAAGCGACTTCCCCGGACCCCTATGAGGTCGCCATGGTCCCTAGTACCGCACCCGTGCCTCAGAAGACCGAAGACGCACCACTCGACTCTGCTTCCCAGAAGACGCTTTTGTCTTCCGAAGCAGAAGCCGAAGCCGAGGAAGACGCAGCCGCAGCGACAGCAGGACCAGCGAAGAGCGATGAGAGGGAAGCTATCTCAGTGACACCCGAGGTAAGTGTAGGACTTCCCAACCCATCAGAAGCCGAGATAGTAGCTCCGATAGGAGCAGATCAGGTAGAGGTTGCCTCCGTGCAATCAGAATAGATAGTAACCGAAGTGACACACTCCCAGTTTAGTAAGATCGAACATGCTATCTTAAGGGTGGCAGTTTTCCATGTAAAAATAGTTAAGACACCATGTGGCAGCATAGGTAGCGTAGGAGAAACAAGGTGGATGGCTAATTAGGAAGGGGAACCGCTTGCATGTGGGGTGACAACCTCCTGTCAGCGCCTCTCTCTCCCTGTGATCGTCTCCCCTGGTTCTCATGGCAGCGACATAAGTAGGATCGAAGAGTAGGAGATAGAGTTTTGTAGCTACTGCACCCACCTATCGATTCGAGGGTGCAGGCAGACGAGACACATTAGAGAGGAGACACAGGATAGACAGTTCTTCACACACTACACCCGTTGTTGGAAACATACAAATAGTCTTGGAATACATAGGAGGGGTCTGCATGCTCGTACCAGCAGTGGTTCGAAGATGTAGATAGAGGTAGTGGACAATTTAGGAGGAGGGAACGGCATCCTCGTGCAGTCCTGTTGACTAGACTGGTGTGTCGAGGAGTAGACACAGGAAGTAAAGGGAGTGAGCTTCCCGATGCCATTGTGACTTCTTCTCGGGGAATGGATTTGTGGATTTGAGTGCAGAAGCTTTGTTCATGTCTTCTGGATGGTGGGTTCCTTGAATTCGCTCCCAATTGTGCATGAGAAGTGTTCTTCTTGAGTGGCGGTGACTGTCAGCAGTTGTGGAAGTGCAGCTTGACTCGTTCAGTAGAGCACTTGGGATCTACGTACGAACGATCTTATGGGTAAGGGATCCCAGAAGACAGAGTAGTCAGAGCAGCGAAGTGAAGAAGAAAGAAGCCTTCTTCCCACAGCAGAAGACGACATCCTCGAGTAGAAGACGGTGCAACTGTACACATGTTTGTTGTTTTCCTCCCCAAACTATTACAAGCAGGGATGGCTTGTTAGTCAGGATCTGGACTAGAAGCCTGTCGGAAACTTAATTTCTCTTTTCATCTTGTTTTCTCTTGTTTGGATTTTCTCTTCTTCCCCATCTTCTCTCATCTTCCCCATCTTCTTACCTTCTTCTAGTGAGCTTCCGAGACTTCTATTGAGCTTCCGTGAAGGTGAATGTCGTTGTAGTGCTGCAGGAAGACTATTTCTGCAGGCCGAAGCCTGAGAAGGCTACAGGGGGCATACACCCTGTGATTAATCTGTGTGACCCGTTGTGATGTAAATGGAAGAGTAAGGTGTAACAGCCGTGCTAGTCGACTTCTGCGAAGCAGGACAATCTTCTAGAGGTGTGAGAAGACGAGCTAAACCCCTAGAAGACGAGAATGGCTTCGGAAAGACGGTACTGAGAAGACCGGAAGAAGCAACCTAGAAGCAGGGAGATCGTCTCCCCGAGCTTCGCTGTGAATAGTTGTGTGATATTTTAGTTAGTAGTTGTTTATTTAGATCCAGAGTATATTTTGGCGTACCTGGAAGACGCGTGGTATTGTGAGAAGACGGGATTCCTAGGCAAAACCCGTGTGTTTGTGTGTTTGAACAGATCTTAGAACTTAGAGCAGCGTTACTTGTGCAAATCCTCTGTGGGAACGCTATCTTGTATACTAAATGGGCAAAAGGAGTAATCCTGCGCCACTTCATATAGTGAGCACCATTTTTGGCACCGCTGCCGGGAATTTCATCTTAGTAACTTCTGTGCTAAGCTTCCTGGATCTGTGTACCATTAGTTAGGTTCATTTCGAACTAACTTCGATTGTAGTTGAAAGTGTTGTGGGACTCTATCTTGCTAGAAGACAGGACCCGCAACCAGAAGCTGATAAGATACATCAGGGAGAGTTGGATGAAGCCGCTTTCCTACTTCCAAGAGTTCTTGGAAGACTCGATCTTGGAAGACTGCAGTGAGTACAACAAGAAGCAGGAGGAGAAGACGTTCTGAACCTGTGATCGGTTGTTTAGACATCCAGTCTCCTGGATCTAGTGGTAGAAGAAGAGGGACATTTGTTCTCAGTACTCTGGTGGATGCCTCCGACCAGAGGAAGAAGCAGAAGACGCACGGGTAAAGATCTTGAGTGGGTAAATTCACCCCAGCGAACCGCTTCTAGAGAGCAGCGGATATCCCTGAGACACCAAGAGAAAGAAGAAGAGCTCAGGAAGATCCGATCGGTAGAGTTGGAAGAGCCTTCCATCTCGAGCATAATCTTGGGCGAAGATAGAAGCCAACCGGGTGATCACGTGTATAAAGTAGATTTTGGTACTGGTTACTCGGAAGACGTCTTCTCAAGTGCGGAAGAAGCTTCTCAAGGTGAAGGAAGACTGGAGGAGATTGTTCCAGACGTCTCGGAAGATAGCAGTGACAATAGTTCTGACTCAGAAGACGACCTTCGTGATTCAGACAGGCCTGGACCTTCGAGAAGACCATCTCCACCACCTGGACCTGAGGGAGGAAGAAGTTAGCAGTCGCACCAACCGGCAGTCGACATGGCTTCCCACACTCGGCAGAAGTACCATCCGTACGACGATGATGCTGACGCGGACGACTTCATAACGATGTTCGAGATCATCTCTCGATCCAACAAGGAAGACGCTGATGTTGACAGACTCCGGGTATTTCCTAGTTTGATCGTAGGGAAGGGAAGGAAATGGATGAATAAGATGTTGGATGATGGTGTAGTAATGGCCGCTTGGGCTACTCTGAAGGCAGCTTTTCTGAAGAGGTTCAGAGGAGTGGACTATGATCGGGTGACCCTCATAGAACTTCAGAGACTCGAACGGAGAAGAAGGAGACACTGCGGGATTACACCGAGAGGTTTGAAGATCTCATGGATCACATCCCTCAGAACCAAGGAAGACCCGGTTACTGTGCTCAGCAAGCCGTGGACTGGTACTTGGGAGGATTGTCTCAGGATATGGAATTGTATTGCAGAAGAGGAGGAGGTGATGATTTAGCAGAAGTACAGAAGCATGCCGAGCAGTATGAAACCTCGAGCATCACTCGGAATATGACGAAAGACAGAGGGAAGACCTCGAAGAAGTCCAAGAAGTCGAAGAAGTCTTCTAGGAAGTCCAAGAGGAAGTCCAAGTCCACTGAAACTGATAACAGTGATTCGGAAGCATCTTCTACTTCTGAAGAGTCTACTGTCGAAAGTTCAGAATCCGAATCTGAACAAGAGAAGAAGACGCGGAAGAAGAAGAAGGAGAAGACGCGAGCAAGGGAGGAAGTTGTGCAGAAGATGCCTCAAACTCAGATCATACAATCTGCACCTGATCCCCGTATCGATGAGGTTCTGAAGCAGTTTGCCGACCTGAGAGTTCATCTTCTGAACCAGAAGGACAAGCGGAAGCAACCTACGGCTTCCCGGCCAAACCTTTGATGCAATCTTGATAACTCTTCCGGGCACACCAGAGATCAGTGTACGCAGGATCAAGCTGTCAACTGGGCAAGATGGGAAGAAGACGATGAGGGATATCTACACGATCCGAGTGGGGAAACCTGCTATAGGATCGAGACGATACAACCCTTCACTCCTACGCCTCCCGCCCAATATAATCGTTATGTACCTAAGGATAGAGCTAGCAATGTACAGACCAGGACACCCTGGCAACGTTCTTCATCACAACGACCTCTTAACCCTCTTTCTGGAACGTGCAATAATTGTGGAGAGACAGGACACTGGTGGTCCACTTGTCCTCATCCAAGAAGACAGATTGGGCAAGTGCCCTTATGTGAGAACTGTAAGGAAGCCGGTCATTTCACAGGGAATTGTCCTCAAACCTTACGACCACGACAAAAGGTTAGATTTGTAGATACCACGCCTCCTGCAGAAGCTGCATCATCTTCTAAACTCGAGTTAGCAGTGGTACAACACATCACGGTAGAAGAAGAAGATCTTGGGGATTGTACGGATTGTCTCCACATCGAGGAAGACGAACTGGACCCCGGGAAGCGCGAAGGAAAGGAACCTCAGCTGCAGCTCAGAAGACGAAGTTACTTGAGACAGCTTCTTCTTTCATTTTGGCGGATGGCACTATTTGGAGCCCTAGCTCGAATTCAGACAGTTGGCCTCCCAAAGAAGTCTTGGACGAAGCGGTGTTCAAGGTAAGTACCAGAAGCAAAGGGAAGTTAGAATCTCGTCAGAAGAAGATCAAGAAGAAGAAGCAGCGAAAGGAGAGGTCATCTTCTCCTGAGCGGCCGTCTTCTCCTACTTAGGACCGAGAAGATCCGTAGTATTTTGCTCTTGACATTAGACAAGAAGTTGAAGCGATCATGCAAGAAGAGCTGGAGAAGAGACGGAAGATAGTACAACAGCTTCCTACACCGACTACGGCAACCCCTGTCTCACGGGAACAGCCCCCAGTCGAGGGAAGACACTCTTCTGGTCTTCCACCCAAGGAAGCAGCTACTACATCTTCTCTGTTGGAAACACCAGTCACTCTTCTGAAAAGATCTCCTTACGACTTCTTGCGAGACTTGTGGAATCAGAAGGCGGATGTAACCTTTCAACAGTTGTTGGATGACAACGCTGGTTACATGAAGTTGTTACAATCTGTGCTTCGAGGATCGAGGAAGAGGAGGACAGCTAGACTTCCCAAGAACACCCCGATCCTAAGGATAGAGCATGAGGACTTGGGAGCTCCAGAACTTGATATGGAGATCCATGGCTGTCTTCTGAAGAAGGTACCCATTGATTCCGGCTCCGGAGTTAACATCATGACTGAAGAAACGGCGCATGCCCTAGGCTTCATTGAGTTCCAGCCTACTTCGAGAATTCTCAGAATGGCGGACCAGACCAGAAGAAGACCTTTGGGGCAACTGAAAGATGTCTTGACGGTAATTGATGGAGTATCTTTTTACCTCACTTACATCATTTTGCGACCTGTAGCTAAGTTTGGATATCAGGTGTTGATAGGAAGACCATGGTTGTATGCTGCAAATGTAAATACCGATTGGAGAAGACGTCGTTTGAGATTTCCCAATCTTACACCCAAGCCAAGTGAGAAGACTAAGGTCTCGCTTCCTAGGAAGAAGATTGGACACCAAGGTGAAACTCCGTCTACAACAGAGGGGTACACTTCAGAAGACTCAGCTGCGTCTTCTGACAGTAATGAACGATATAATGAGTTTGTGGTGAATAACTTGTGTACTACAGAAGTAGCAGAAGATGTGATCTGTGGATACATTGAGTGTTACGTAGTTGCGGAAGAAGAGCTTCCAGAAGACGAAAGTATCGTCTTCCCTTCGGAAGATCCGACAGTTGGTCTTCTAGAAGACGAATCTGAACCAGAAGAAGCTCCCAAATCGGAATACTTTGGTGCCAGTGAGTACAGTCACACTGAAGGAATGGTAAACCCGGATGATCTTCAAGAGATGGAGGTTGCTCCTGGGAAGAAGCTGAAGCTTTCAAAGGTGATCGAGGGCCAGCAGTTGGAAGACTTTCGAGAACTTTTGACGGAGTTCTAGGATGTCTTCGCATGGACCATAGAAGACATGAAGGACAACCTCGAGAGCTGGGAGAACATCGGATTGACTTGCTGGAGGGAGTTGTTGCTGCACGGTAGAGGCAGTACCGGCTCAACCCCAAGTACTCGCTTCTGATGAAGGACCAGATCGACCAATACCTGAAGGCATGAGTCATCTTCCCAGTACTTAGCAATGAGTGGGTAGCTCCTATTGTCATCGTGCTGAAGAAGCAGACAGGGAAGATCCGAGTGTGTCAGGACTTCCGGAAGCTGAACTTGGTCACGAAGAAGGATCATCATCCCTTACCATTCACCGACTCTGAGTTAGACCAGGTAGCAAGGCATGAGTTCTACAGCTTCCTGGATGGGTATTCTGGGTACAACCAAGTTTCAATCAGAGAAGAAGACAAGTCAAAAACCACTTTCACTACTGATTGGGGCACATACGCGTACAATCAAATGCCGTTTGGTTTATGCAACGCACCCGCCACATTCCAGAGATTGATGATTACAATCTTCAAGGAGTATCTTCGCACTTTCATGGAGATTTTCTTGGATGACTTTTGTGTGTTTGGATCGAGAGAAGACCACTTGATATTTCTAAGGAAGTGTTTTCTGAAGTGTAGAGAACATCGTTTGGCTCTTCACCTTGAGAAGTGCTTCTTTGGTATGTCAGAGGGGATCTTGCTAGGACATAGGATTTTCGGAAGAGGTATAGAAGTCGACTGTGCTAAGATGGAAGTCATCATGAAACTCCACCCACCTGCTAACCTGACTCAGTTGAGAAGCTTCCCTGGCAACGTAGGATACTACAGGAGGTTTATTGACAAGTACGCAAAGGTAGCAGGAAGACTCACTAAGTTGCTGAAAAAGGACGAACCATACGTTTGGTCTTCTGAGCAGCAGGAAGCATTCGAAGAAATGAAGAAGCTTCTGTCGGAATCCCTTATCCTAAGGCCACCTGATTGAGAAAGAGTCTTTCATATCTATGTGGATGTTTCTGCTTTCGCCATAGGGGTGGTGTTGAGTCAGAAAGATGACAAGAAGAAGGATTATCCCATCTACTATGCGGGAAGACAACTAAGTGATGCAGAGAAGAAGTACTCGACAACTGAAAGGGAGTGTCTTGGGATGATTTACTCCTGTAGGAAGTTTAGACACTATCTTCTAGCCAACCCGTTTGTCTTCTATGTGGATCATTTCTCTTTGAAACATCTTGTAAAGAAAGCAGATCTGTCTGGTAGGATAGCTAGGTGGATTCTCCTACTCCAGGAATTTACTTACACAGTGGAGTACAAACCTGGAAGACAGCATGTTAATGCTGACTACCTATCCAGATTAGAAACGGAACGACGAGAAGATGAAGTGGAAGACGAGTTCCCTGACGAGAAGTTATTTTCAGTTTTCCCAGAGACACTTTATGAGGGGGGGCGTACCGCCTCCTTCCCAGAAGACGAGACTAGATCTTCTGATCCATTCTTTGCGACTTCCACAGAAGAGTCGATCTTCAAGGACTTGAGGAAGTTCTTGGAAGACCAACAGTATCCCGAGGAAATGGATGCGGAGCAGAAGACTGTCTTCTTACACAAGGCAGGTCCTTATGCCATCTTCCAGGGTATCCTATTTCGGAAGGGACAAGACGAGAAGCTAAGGAGATGCCTGGAGCCTTCAGAGATTAAACCAGTGATCACAGGTCTTCACTACGAAGATGCTGGGGGTCACTACGGGCTGAAAACCACAGTGAAGAAGATGTTAGACGTCGGATACTGGTGGCCGACCATGTACCGAGACACTTTTCAGGAGATCAGGAAGTGCGATGCGTGCCAGAGGGTGGGAAGACCGACAGCTACGACAAGGTGACCTCTTACTCCCATTCTTCCGCTTGCTCCGTTCGAAAAGTGGGGGATCGACTTTGTGGGGCCTATCGCCCCGATGGCGAGAAGAACACGAGCACGGTACATTCTAATAGCCACCGACTATGCTACCAAGATGGTGGTGGAAGGCGAAGCCACAAGAAAGAACGATGCCGCAGTGGTAGTCAGGTTCCTTTGGCACAACATCATCACTAGGTACGGATGTCCGCTGGAATTGGTATCAGATAGGGGTAATCATTTCTTAAATGAGACTATCTCCCTCTTGACCCAATACTTCAGGATTAAGCATAGGAAGACGACGCCGTACAACCCAAAAGCGAATGGACTGACGAAGAAGTCGAATGGTCTTCTGTGTAACATCCTGAACAAGGTAATTGTTAACCATGCGTATGATTGGGACACGAAATTGCCATCTGTGTTATGGGTTTTCAGGATTTCTCCTAAAGTCACAACCTAGAAGACGTCTTTCTACCTAACTTATGGCATGACACCTATTGTGCCCATTGAGTTAGAGGTTCCAACTTACCGGTTAGCCGTATCCGAACGCATGGGAGAAGAAGAAAGCCAAGAGCAGCGTCTTCTGAATTTTGTAGAGTTTGAAGAAGACAGGAATGCAGCTTTGGAGAAGACATACGAGGTACAAGCGCAACGTAAGGTGAACTACGATAGCAAGTTGAGGAAGGTGACTGTTGTGGATGGGGACTTGGTTCTTCTCTATGACAACCGACATCTTAAGTTCCCCGGGAAACTTCATCTTCGCTGGATGGGTCCTTACCGCGTCTTGGAGGTCTTCGACAATGGCTCCTTGCAGTTGGAAGAGTTGGACGGTACATTGATGATCACTCGGGTAAATGGGTGGCGTGTCAAGAAGTACTGGACGTGAACAGAAGTGCCGAAAACACTGATGTTTGCGGGGACGCAAACATGTGAGGGTGGACGTATGTGGTGCCCACAAATTACAGGATTCACGAATTTTTAAATTTTTAAGATTAATAACTTGTTTGTATAACTGAAGAAGCGTTGTTACTTAAGGTTACGTCTTCCTTAGCAGGAAGATGATCTTACGAGCTGTTTGTAATAATAAGTTGACTTCTTCGGAAGACGACCATCTTCGGAAGAGCGTCTTCTCAGTTGCGTCTTCGGAAGACGGAAGACGGCGGAAGACAGCCATCTTCCGGAAGACAGCGACCGCGAAGGCCTAACCACGGCTTTTTCAGTAAAGGAGTGGTTGTACCTACTGGGTCGCACCAAACAGGTAGGTAGGTTAGGTAAGTCACCTAGGGTCAAAACCCCTAATCTGCGGGGAAGATGCGCAGGAAGCGCATTAGCGCATTCCAACTTCTCGCAGCATAGTGCGCTTGAGAAGATCGATTCGCGAGAGGAAATCGAGAGAGGAAATCGAGAGAGGAAAGCGAGCAAGGTGAGGACCAGTTGGCAGCTAGGCGAAGGGCGAGACCGAATTGCTGAAGCACGGAAGGCAGGGAGCGAAGGCGTTTTTGTGAGCTCCCGGGAAGCTGACATTGGAAACAGCTGAGTGAAATCGGAGATGGGTGACTCGATTGATTGAGGCGTAGACTGGAGCTGACGACGGAGGCAGCTCAGTGGGATCGCATTAGGAGCTGGGACCAGAGCCAGAAGCGCGCGGAAGGCCGAAGGCAACTCGGGAAGCAGAAGAAGACTGTAGAGGTTCTTCCCCACGTTCTTTCCCCTTCCCACTTCTTCTCGCCTTTGTTTGGTATCCCCCCCACTTCCCCGGTTGGTTGCAAGCAGCTTGATCGATTACCCCCATCCCCATTTTTCCTATTGTGACATTGGGTGCGGAAGTGCTGCCCAATTTCTGTTAGGCATCTTCCTACTTCCTCCTGAGTGCAATTTGAGCTTCCCTACCCATCGTCCTCAAATTGACGATCCCAGCTATCAATTTCCCTACCCTACTACCTCTCTACCCCCGAAACTTGGAACAGAAGACACTTCAGGAGATTGGAACATCTTCGGAAGACGTTTCTGAACTTAACTGTCTTCGGAAGACTGTCTTCGGAAGTCGACTATAACCAATTCGTATCAAGAGTGGATTTGTGTTGCTTTTGTGTTAAGAGAGGCTTGGTACGAATCCTGAGTGGTGTGGTGAGTTCTTTTGTTATTTCGAGAAGTTGGAAGTAGGGAACTAGGCCTGTGCCTCCCGGTCTTCCAAGCTTCTCAACTCCACATCTTCCTAGAGAGACTAGAAGACTGAAAGGCTGGCACAATGAGCGAGAAGACGTGAGGGTCCATTGGATCTCTTCTGTCCGACCCATAGCAATCATTCCTTCTTCTTCCCAAACTTAGAAGAGAGACGTGAGAAGACTTGCTGGCAGAATCTGGAGAGAATGGTCGAGGGTCATGTCTTCCCACCGAGCAGCAAGCTTCTTCTGAGTGCGTATGAGAGGTGAGAAGTCAGAAGAACAGAGTGCAATTGTCTTGAGTCTGTTGTGGGGATAGATTGCGCGTAGGAAGACGAAGACAAGTGAGATCAGTGAAGGGAAGCCTAACTTCGAGAGGTCTTTCAAGAAAGACATTGAATCGGAAACTGTCCCGAGTGTCTTCTCCGAGGTCACTGTCACCGCAGGAGCCCGCAACCATCTTCTGAACCTGTCATGCACTTTATGTTTCACGAATCTTGTATCTTCTGATACGAAGTAGGATGTAATGCAAGGTGGGTTGTCTTCTTGGTAATCCATGCGAGGCCTTGCTTAGATAGGATTGTTTAGATATAGCTCGAAAGACGAGAGCTATCTAGGAAATACTGTTAGAATTCTGGAAGACGGAGTAGCTGTCTTCTGGAAGACTAGTTTCGTCTTCTGAGAAGTAGAAGCTAGACTGTGGGCACTCGGGAAGGACTGAGCCTTCAGCTCATAGTAGGTGCTTGTGGCTTAGTGCAACAGATCTTTCAGTATGACGATGCATCCGCGAGGCTTGGTGTTACCAGCGGCAGAATTGACCGACGCCACTCCTTTCCTCAAGGAGTTGGGTCTCGACTTCTTCTTGTGAGATTGGAACCTCGCAGACCAGGGACTTCTGGAGGAGGTGTGGGCAGCGTTACCACCCCGTAACCGTGTACCTGCGAAGGCAGGAGTAGCTCGAGGAAGATCATCTTCCTGGACTGAAGATTGGTGGTGTAGGGCTTTCCACAGGCCAGACTCCGAGGACCGAGGGTATTGGTTTGAGAAGAAGGTTTTGCCCATGGTCGTGAGTACGTGGCATGTGCCTGGGAGCACCACTTGTCTTTTCATGGAAGACAGGCAGGGTAGAAATGGGTGGAAGATCGAATCTTACAGGGAGCCGAAGAAGCGACTTCTGACGAAGCTGTTTCTGCATCTCTTCCCCAAGGGGAAAGCGCAGAAGACGAGGTACCTGGGAGATCAGGACGTAGACTTCTTGGAAGCAGTGTGGGATAAAAGAGTACACATCTACTGGGGCGCATACGTCCACAACTATGTACAAGCGGAGCTAGCGTACTTGGGTACCCCGGCGGGAGGACACTTGACACCTTTCCTCTGCTACTTGTACGTAGCCATGGAGGATCTTAGGAAAGATCAGTTGACAGAGTATGGGCCAACAGGGTAACAGGAAGGGAAGGAGGAGACCTCAGAAGACGACGACCGAGCAGCAGCCGCAACTCCCCCTCTCACTCTGATGCCACAGCTGAGACCCGGCTCTCACCAGAAGACGCTTCTGGTGAGGGAAGACGAGTCTAGTGGGTCGGAAGACGCCACGCCACCGAGGAAGATGGGTCTTAGAAGTGTACCTAGGACACCCATCTCCCTCATTCATTCAGGATCGGAGTCCGACTCAGAGGAAGAACTGCGGAGTACCCGATCGGAGCAGAAGACCGCTTCTGCAACACCTGGGAGTCTTCCGAAGACTCCAGAAGACAAGAGAAGAAAGGATACTCCTACTGCGATGCGGAGAAACGCAGTGAAGAGACCTGCTCCTGCCATGATGGATCTTCCACCCCGGAAGATGAGAAGAGTAGCTTCTTCTCGTGCGCAGAAGATGAAGGCCGTCGTCGTGGAAGAGGCATCCTTGCCTCTGGAAGACAAGGTCGATACCTCCGAGCGAGTAGTGGAGATGAATTTATCTTCCGCAGGAAGAAGACTGGAAGAGTTCAGCGCCTTCTTCTACAAGGAGATCCAGCCAGCTATGGAGTTGCTGGCTGGATCGCAGAGGAGCAGACCACTTGGAAGACGCAGCGAGAAGCCGCAGAAGCACGAGTTGCAATTGAGAAGACGCAGCGAGAAGCAGCAGAGGCTCGTGCACAGGAGATGCTAGCACAGTCGGTGGAAGCGCTTCGGAAGAAGTTCAACTTCACCGCGGGTAGGAAGTTACTTATCTTGGCTAGAGGATGGGACAGCGAGTCCAAGACAATGTTGGTGGAATGTCGGGAGAGCATGTTCAGGTACTTAGATCGACAGATAGAAGGAGTGAAGACACTTTATGGTCTTCCTTCGCTTCCGACACTTGCAACCGCATCTTCCCACGCTCCAGCACCATTGACTGGATCCGGAATGGAGAAGGAGGAGTTCGACCTCGGTGTGCACTTGGTAGTGACAGCGTTGGAAGCCGAGAAGACTCCGGAAGACGCCTCGGAAGACGCCTCGGAAGACAGGAAGACGAGCCGTCTTCCCAGATATTCCGCGTGGAGGAAGCGACTTCCCCGGACCCCTATGAGGTCACCATGGTCCCTAGTACCGCACCCGTGCCTCAGAAGACCGAAGACGCACCACTCGACTCTGCTTCCCAGAAGACGCTTCTGTCTTCCGAAGCAAAAGCCGAAGCCGAGGAAGACGCAGCCGCAGCCGCAGCGACAGCAGGACCAGCGAAGAGCGATGAGAGGGAAGCTATCTCAGTGACACCCGAGGTAAGTGCAGGGCTTCCAAGCCCATCAGAAGCCGAGATAGTAGCTCCGATAGGAGCAGATCACGTAGAGGTTGTCTCCGTGCAATCAGAATAGATAGTAACCGAAGTGACACACTCCCAGTTTAGTAAGATTGAACATGCTATCTTAAGAGTGGCAGTTTTCCATGTAAAAATAGTTAGGACACCATGTGGCAGCGTAGGTAGCGTAGGAGAAACAAGGTGGATGGCTAATTAGGAAGGGGGACCGCTTGCATGTGGGGTGACAACCTCTTGTTAGCGCCTCTCTCTCCCTGGTGGTCGTCTCCCCTGGTTCTCATGGCAGCGACATAAGTAGGATCGAAGAGTAGGAGATAGAGTTCTGTAGCTACTGCACCCACCTATCGATTCGAGGGTGCAGGCAGACGAGACACATTAGAGAGGAGACACAGGATAGACAGTTCTTCGCACACTACACCCGTTGTTGGAAACATACAAATAGTCTTGGAATACACAGGAGGGGTCTGCGTGCTCGTACCAGCAGTGGTTCGAAGATGTAGATAAAGGTAGTGGACAATTTAGGAGAAGGGAACGGCATCCTCGTGCAGTCCTGTTGACTAGACTGGTGTGTCGAGGAGTAGACGCAGGAAGTAGAGGGAGTGAGCTTCCCGATGCCATTGTAACTTCTTCTCGGGGAATGGATTTGTGGATTTGAGTGCATAAGCTTTGTTCATGTCTTCTGGATGGTGGGTTCCTTGAATTCGCTCCCAATTGTGCATGAGAAGTGTTCTTCTTGAGTGGCGGTGACTGTCAGCAGTTGTGGAAGTGTAGCTTGACTCGTTCAGTAGAGCACTTGGGATCTACGTACGAACGGTCTTATGGGTAAGGGATCCCAGAAGACAGAGTAGTCAGAGCAGCGAAGTGAAGAAGAAAGAAGCCTTCTTCCCACAGCAGAAGACGACATCCTCGAGTAGAATACGGTGCAACTGTACACATGTTTGTTGTCTTCCTCCCCAAACTATTACAAGCAGGGATGGCTTGTTAGTCAGGATCCGGACTAGAAGCCTGTCGGAAACTTAATTTCTCTTTTCATCTTGTTTTCTCTTGTTTGGATTTTCTCTTCTTCCCCATCTTCTCTCATCTTCCCCATCTTCTTACCTTCTTCTAGTGAGCTTCCGAGACTTCTATTGAGCTTCCGTGAAGGTGAATGTCGTTGTAGTGCTGCAGGAAGACTATTTCTGCAGGCAGAAGCCTGGGAAGGCTACAGGGGGCATACACCCTGTGATTAATCTAACCCGTTGTGATGTAAATGGAAGAGTAAGGTGTAACAGCCGTGCTAGTCGACTTCTGTGAAGCAGGACAATCTTCTGGAGGTGTGAGAAGACGAGCTAAACCCCCAGAAGACGAGAATCGCTTCGGGAAGACGGTACTGAGAAGACCGGAAGAAGCAACCTGGAAGAAGGAAGATCGTCTTCCCGAGCTTCACTGTGAATAGTTGTGTGATATTTTAGTTAGTAGTTGTTTATTTAGATCTAGAGTATATTTTGACGTACCTGGAAGATGCGTGGTTTTGTGAGAAGATGGGATTCCTAAGCAAAACCCGTGTGTTTGTGTGTTTGAACAGATCTTAGAACTTAGAGCAGCGTTACTTGTGCAAATCCTCTGTGGGAACGATATCTTGTATACTAAATGGGCAAAAGGAGTAATCCTGCGTCACTACATGTTGCTTCCTGAACAAAGAAGTTTTGGTCGATAGCAACATCACCTACGTGCACTCTAATGTCTAGACAAGCTCCATACAAGTCTCCTCTTGTGTTGTTGGCTGCTCTTATGACCCACCCATGGTCTGTGTCGATCGGCCACTTCTTCCTCTTGTACAGCTCCTTCGACATGATGTTAATTTTTGATCCATGATCGATCAGAGCAACCACCGGCTCATCCAAGTCTCTGATTCTCACCAACGTCTTCGTTGTAGCTCGAGCCCAGTGACTGTGGCTGTAATGACTTGAACTCTGCTTCCCATCCTCCTCTTCATCCTCAAAATGCACCCTGCGCCTTTGATCTCTTTCCTCCTCTGAAGAATAAACACTGCACTTTGCAAGCTCTCTCTCTCGTCATCCACAGACATCTTAGTATCCAAGACATGCGATAAACCAGTCTCACCCGTATTCTGTTGCTTCCGTTTGATGACATCGATGATGATATCATGAAACTCACGCTTAGCAATGCCCAACACTTCTCTCAAGGTAAACTCCACCTTCGCATTCAGAATGCGATCTTCCAAGACTCCCTTCAAGTCTGTTGAAGCTTCGATGTCCAACTGTAGTTTGTATGCAGCCGGCTTACCCTTCTCTTTCACTCTTTCCTTCGATGGAGATATCCCTTCAGTTGTCTTTGTCCGAAGCGTCCTACTCTCAACTTGATTTGAAAGATCTTCTCGAGCAAGTACCAAGTATCTCATTTGTCACAATCCAATTGACATAATCACCAAGTCTACGACCCACTTGAAGTGGATTGTCAATGGATAAGTAATCCGTCTCGATGTCGGATTTTTGAATACATCTGACATGTCAAACAAGACTTCACAAAAGATACGACATCCATGTACATGTTTTTTCATCAATACCGCTCTTTCATTTTCGTAAAAGTAGTCCAAATCTCTCGATGTCTAGCCCAAAGACTCTCATGAAATGCTCTAAGCAACTTCTGTTGATCTTCTTGGTCGCAATCAATTTCAGATAGAATAGGAGATATTATAGTGTCTTGGTTCTTATATGGGACAAATCTCCTTCACTTCAGGAAATACTAGGAGATTTAGGGCATCAGTATTCCGTATTTCAAGACAAAAGATGATAGTATTGGAAAATATATGTTACAAAATCTAATGTCATATAACTTAATTTAGAAATTGAGTGAAAAAGCACTTTCCAGTCTTCTGGGTTTTGTCTCCTTCCTCTCTCGTGCATACCGTCAGTAAGCTATGGATTGCAAAATTGACCAGGGATAAAAGACATACCCAAACACTTTTACTTGCTCGGAACTAAAGTTTGATGTAGGAAAGCACTTAGAACCTGAGGTAACCATACAATTTTGGACTGATGCCTATCTAGATCCTATACCAAATTGGACATGGGGATACGAGCAAACTACTACTCAAACCTTTTATCAAATCAATTTAATCAACTGATAATGGGTTGATTAAATTATTAAAGCTCTACAATTTGATGGGTACTGAATCTAATGGGATGTTAAATTGGTCAGTTTGTTCCAGAGTTCAGGTATGCATTCATGATCTTGTCGGGTGATGACGATAACCGATGTTTATTTCCATTCAACAGGACCTAGATGAAGTCGGTTTTCCTCATCAAGACTCTCATATAGAAAGGAAAACTAGGTAGCAGAAACATCACGACTTGATATTGGACTGATAACCTTCAAGATGTAATAGTTTTGGATTAATCTCAAGAGTATTAACGTGCATAGTCACCTCTGCAAGCTTAATTTATTGAATACTTTATTATATTAGACAAGCGGCCATATTTATACAGTTGGAGGCACGTTGCTATGGACTTCACTTATTGGTTTTCACTTCACGTTCTCTATATCGCTAGCTAACATTTAATACTTAAACATTAATTTTAATTTTTCAAAAAGACTTGGTATAGAATTTATACATAACAGTTACAATTTTTCTACTAACAAATACCGAGCAGAAGTTCCTCAAAGGTGGTTTATCATGCATATATATTTAGCTTGTACAAGTTCGGACAGAAACGGAGTCCCCATGTGTAAAGTGCTGGAAGCACGTGATAGTCATGGCAGTGGTAACAAATACGTATAGAGTAACACTTATGTACTTCATTGGTGTAAGTGTTAGCCAGTCCTACAGTGCTAACAATTAAGCAGGGTAACAACGTACTAGGTTCAGACAGCGGTGGAACTGTGGAACTCAATCAGGATAGGACTGTCTGTCTGGGTATTAGAGTGAATCCCCGTTCCAGCGAAATGATTGCCGGTGAATTATGGTCAAGCGAGGCCCGAGCAAGCGCAGAATCTGACCAAAAAGGGTTCCCACTTCGCGTTGTCCATGATTGGTCAATGTACAGTGAAGCACATGATGACACTGTGCACGCGGTTTCTCTTATGTGTTCACTGTTCAGTTGGAAATAGTCAAGGAGAGCTACCGTACTCTAGTTAGACAAGAACTATCCTTCTCCCACGCATGTTGTTGTACACTTTCGATCATTTGTTTCTTTCTGTGGACATACAGTATTCCTTAGCCTTTGGTATGTTCGATATTCGTAGGTACTCCAAGGAATCGGCTCGGCTCTCTTCCAACTGTTCCGGCCTTTCCATTCAATACCTTGCACCATTTACTGCTTTGTCCTCTCCGTTGTTGTTGGTGTTGTTCTTTTATGAAAGTGGCCAGTGCCCCGGAGAATGATACGACGACTTCTATCGAATGTGAAATTCGTGGAATTTTTTGAAGGACAATATCTTCCCAGAAATCAGACGAAGATTCTGAACACCTCGAAGTGCTCTCAATTCCCCTCCGAGTTAAAGAAACCTGACCTTGACTGGAGTCACTCGGTAAAGTCAGAGTCTGACACCACCAGAGTCCTGACTTCCACTTACGTCCTCGGCTCCTCCGTGCCGTCCCTTCCCTTCCCTTCTCTGTTCCTCTGCATCATGAGAGTCTGCAGAGAACACAGATTTCAGAGATCTGCGTTCGAAACCGGAACCGGTTTCTGTTTGCGTGCAGCCGCTTTCTCTCTCTTTCTTTACCTTTCCGAGGTTTCCTAATTTCGGACAGTGGCTTCGTGGTCCCTTCTTCAGAGACAATCTTGCGAACCAAGATCTCCTCATTCCAGCGGACCCGCGCATTCTGTCTGCCTAAGTAAGAACTCTATTTGATGGTTGTGAGTCCAATGAGTCCAGGCACAACAGGACGCTACCATTGTACTACTACAACGTCACCAGTTTCTTTACTGCTTGTACTTTGCTGCAGAACATACGGCTCCATTTGTAACTACGATATGCTGGGAGTATGTCAAGGAGGGGTACAAATATATAGAATGATAAGTTCCACCTCGTTGGTCCGGTTCTAATAACACTGAGTGTACATGGGCGTGTCTGATTGGTGCCCTCTTTAGACATTCTTGCTTTTTAGGAGAGAAAAGGAGTAACTGGAATGTTTACAGTAAAGGTTTTCTTTGCCACTTTTTCGTCCATGTATGATCAGAGACGAACATGCCCAGGAAGGGGGAGAAATCACAACGTCGTGCATTATGTAGCGTGCAATATATAGAGATATAGTGCATTGCCAGTAGAAGATTGGCAGGATTTCGAGTCACCTGTATCACCTTTCATGAAGTTGTCGTTAGAGTTTATAAGAACGACTAAACTATTCACATAAAGAACGTCTTCTTTTTCCAGCTGTGAGGTGAATACTGGTCCGTGAATTCTCTTAGATGGCAAGTACAAGTACGTCTTTCGACAGCACACAGTCGAAAAACAAAAATGGACCATTCTCCACATTCTCTCAAGATTCTTTTCTTTGGCCGTGGAGTATTATTTAAGGACAAAAATGTACATCCTACTAGCAAGGATCGGGTGGTAGATTGCAGAATGTACCATCCGACTAGCAACGAGGTTCTCATGCATGGCGTGATATACTAGGTATCTTTGGTTGTCTATAACACTTCATCTCTTTGAAGTCTATATTGCAGAGTGGTCAACATAAAAGATTGTGTTTTCTTCCTTTTATACATTCTGTTTACAGATGATTGAAAACTCTTGGAGTGTTTACTTTTGACTAAAACTTCTTTACTTCTCAGTATTCAATACTATTCACCCATTGATTTTGTACACTCTACTGTTGGAAAAGATGTTGTCCTTTCTAGTTTAGTTCAACAGGATTATGCCATAGATATGGATTCCAAATGTAAGTTGAACTTCAATTTACGCTTCATTGAGTTTACTCAATTCCCGATTGTCCAATAAAAAGTAATTTAAAGCTTGAAACCTGTCAAGGTCAGTTTCAAGTTGAACCTTGGGGCCTTAATTATCTGACAGTGTCAGACCTAAATCATTACTGAGGCCCAGAATATATAATTGGGAAAGGTTTTATTCCCTTGATTTTCAACAGAGTTCAAACTCTGTTGAAAACTAATAATTCCGCCGGGCTTGCAGTTGATAAACTATTGCAGAGTTCCTGTAAAATGAAAAAGAAAAGACTCCCGATAGTAAACATTGAACCAGGGGAGGCCGTATGCCCCCCTCCAACGGAGGGACTGGCTGCAAGCGCAGGTCACCGTGAGGACACTTTACAGTACAGTGCAGGTCACGCGCACCATACTCATTTGGGTGGTGTCGGGTTGTGAAACGAATAACAATTATCAATTAATATCTTTTCTTGGAAAGCTTCGGAGCGAATCAATCAAATAGTTGGCTTTTGAGAATCCCACACGAGACTGATGCAATTAACTAGAAGAACTGATACTTCGGTACTCTTTTCTTTATTGATCGGAAGTGCTTGGGCACCAACCCTTCTGACTCGTTTCGTTTATCCCGTCTTCAGGAAACCAGTTATCGACACAGTGGCAACAAATTGTTCGGGCTTAAAAGCATTCACATGCGGCCTTACAGTCAAATCAATCCTTGCAAAAAGTAGAATTTTTCCTTTTTAAGCTATTCAGTTAATCCAGCAGTTTCTACGGACGGTTGCTTCCACCCATTAACTCTAGTTTCAACTATTAGGGAGTGTCAAAGCTGGAATTAACTGAAATATTAAAAGAAATATTTGTTTCCTGCGGGCAAGTGTTACGGCTGTGGCTAAAAGATCGTGAATATTTTCTATGATTACTTCTGGAAGCAGCCGCAGAAAACTTTCGCAGCCGGCTCTAACTTATATTTTTTCCAAATCGTATGTGAATTTCAGCTGTAAGTAAATTTAGAATTTTAATAATTTATTAGAATTATCACAAAATAAAAAAACTTAGAGCGATTCAAAAACACCCCTTAGCGATACACAGTTCTAAACAAAACTCACCTTAGATAAACTACGGCTATTTTTTTCTTTTCGTTAGAAAATCTTTCGTTTTAGCTTTGACACGCACTATTGTGCCCCAGGAGACTCTAATTTGCCAGCCTAGTCAGCTATATTATCTGCGCATTTCCTCGAACTGGATAGTTTTAGTGGCTATTTCGATTAGAACAGTGCCATCCTTCTCAATCGCACCTATGTGTCGGACAACCACTCAACTTATATCACAAGTATATCGGGCCGGGCTGTTTGTTCCCGAGGTGGCGAGGTTGCTAAGGTCTCGGTCCCTCTTGTTGCTTCAGTTTCTCTAATCAATAAAGACGTGGGTGTACAGTCACCTTTTAATAAAAAACAAAAGTAGATATTTATTAAACCTAGTGTACTGGAAGACACATAATTTGTAGCATCTTATCAGCGGACAGTATAAATAAACACTTCCATCTGAGACTAGAATCTTGTCTAAAGTTTTATAACTTTTATTCTCTTAAACTCAGAGCATGATATGGGCACGCATTTCTCGAGAATGAGGAAGCAGAATAATTTGATGCTCCATAGTACTCCAGGATATTAACAATTAGAAACCAGAAAAGTATCTTATCATTTGTGCATATTTTTATTTCTTGTGTATTATTCATTTCTTTAGTCTCCAAATATTTTTCACAGAAGATTTTAATTATATATTAAACCGATAGTAAATTCTTATTCGTGCACGGACACAAAATTTATGTTCCTTGCGTACTCTTTATAGTTTTTCTCTGTGTACGCAGCCAACTTTGTGCTCTGTAAACATGAACAGTTTGCAGCAAGAGTAAAAGATCGGGTTAGATTTCTATATATTCTGTTTTTATTTTTTCAGAAAGACTGTGAGCTCAATTGAACTGAAATTAACTCCTTCCTTCTTCTTTTTTGGGAAAATTTAGACCTTCAATTAACCGGGTCCCTCTAATCCTCGTATAAAAACTAATTTCTGCGTTATCCTTGATTGCTTAAATTAATTTTTTCGCAGGAGAATTTATTTCCTCAGTAGACTGTTTCAGTACTCACTATGATTTTCACTTGAATTACTCGTTTGTCCGTTTCCATTTCCTCGTTACACAGGTCGCTTCGGATGAATATTATTCATACATATTCACCCTCTTCATCTTCAAATGGAATGGGTGGTATGCTCCTTAATTTATTACATAACTTTTTCGGTAGAGAAATATTAAATAATATATTTATAATACTATAAATTAATATTCTTTTAGTATTTGTACCAAAGGAGCCCATTCTTTTACTTTCGGAATCACGTTCTGGTGTGCCCTGCTTATGGGTTAAGTCTAGATGAAGCCCTTACTCTCCGTTCACCTATCACTTAACATTTAAATAAAATTTAAATCTAGATTCTAACTTAATGTATAACCTTTATATACTATATTTATATAAATCTAACAGAAAGAATAAAATTAATAGAGGCACTACAGGAGACCTTCAATCAAGAAGTCAGTCCCCTCCGATAAACCTCTCCGAATCCGTCCCGCTACAGAAACAATACACTTTCTCGATTATCCTCATGTTATAGCGCTTATCTTCTTCCTAGTCTACGTTAGCGGGGGAACTTTGGATGCATATTTATCCTCCATTTGGACCAAATGATCTTACATTACATTTCTATGTAAGAAAACAATCTAAGATTGTAAGGTAAATCGAGGTAGATACTCACTCCCTGGTGTCAAAGTAGTAAAAGGTAAGGTCTGGAATGGGTACGCCAAGTTGAACTTCATTATACAGGTTTGAATATAAACTTCCCTATGTTAGAAAGAGGAGGGGACCAGGAGGGGTAGCTAGAGTACCGTAGTGTGGACGTGACATGCATGGATATGAACATGTTACCTCCCAACATCAGTCTTCTATATGCCCAAAGAATGAGTGTGTCAATATTCTCATCAATGATGATCTTATTTTGATGTCAAGTAACTGTTCCGTATTGGATGTATAAAGTGCAGCTGGATGACAGAGAAATCCGAGACTATTCTTGACTCGTCTCTCTTTCTCGCTGCGCGGTTGGAGATTCATAGAGGTGTGTAGGATTCTCCCATCGTTATGGTCCATTGCGTGATCCAGACACTGAAGAAAAGAATATTAAAATTCATCTCTATCTAGTATCATCCGGTAGTCCCAATTTGACCATAGAACTCGAATCTAGATTATTCTTTTCTTCTTTTATCCGCTTCACTGCTAGAGCTCCAATCTGCTTGGAGATTCGTATGAGTCGCCAGTTGTAATGATCGATTCCATGATCAAAACACCTGCAGAAACGAATATCACGTTGCAATTTCACTTTCCCTTTAGGGCTGTGTCGTTAGTTACAGCATATAATCAGCGAGTTTCCTTGCGCTTGACCGCTACCACTGAGAATGTACCATTTTGACGAACAGCTTGGACAGACGAAACAAGTGGAGCAAGCGAGCCACTGTAAGTTCGCAGTTATTTCAACAGTTCCGTTATCCAGACGTTTCATGCTTGTGGAGAGCCTCGCCATTTTCCAGCCACGTATCTGATGGATCGAGTACAAATCACTCTTCAGTAATTACAACATACATCACGCTTGATGGGGTCTTTCCGTCCGTTGGCTATTCACTGCGTCGCGGTCTTTTCTTTTTATTACAACATACATGATGAACCGTAAGCGTCAATCGTAGCGGGGGCTGGTCTTACCAAGTTGGAATGAGAATTTAAGATGATGAGATAGTTGGGGGTCGAGGTCTAGCTCTCTAGAGGAGAGAGTCCGGTGAGTACTGAAGACGCAAGGCTTGCCGCCTGCACAGAGATGGAGAACTGAAGAGCATTGAAAACACAAGAATCAGATCTCCAAGTCCAAGGGAGCTGGGAGGGAATAAAAAAGAAATATCTGCCTGGTTTACCGCTACTGCATCGACCTCGATCAAAGGGTCGGCGAAAGTAAGGAGCACGTTTAGTAGAACTTATGCCTTGATTGCATTATCAAGAACATCAAATGAAACCGAGTTCATGACGTGCACGCAAGGGTCTCCAACAATTATCCAAGGGTGGGCAATTGGGACTATGGGGGTGGGGGATCGCTCGAAGGGAGGAGGGTAGGGGGAGGGGGGCTTAAAATTTGATTTTGCTCCTGAACGACAAGAAAGGTCTTGGAAGGCAACCAAGAGGGCGAATAATGGAGGCCATACAGTAAAGTACTGCGTTTTGGAGACGATCTGATACGGTACTGTGTGTCTGGTGGTTTGCTCTGTACTGTTGTCATTACTATCCGTATGATGATGGACTGGTGTCCAGGTTGAACCTCACCCTGCCTTCTAGGTTTTCTTCCCCACTTTCTCCGATCGCATTCTGCAGGACCAAGTTAGTCAGTTGGCCCCACAACGTGAGCATTGACATGCTCGCACTATGCTCCCTCCCGCCGTTGTAGTCTACAAGTGCTTGCATGGATTTGCTCCAGCCCCATGGGCCCCGCAACCTCCTCTTGTTACCTATATTGATTATTCTTCCGCAAAGCAGCGCACAGCAGCACCACTTCCACCACCTTCATTCGGAACTTCACTCCTCCCCTTAGTCCAGTCGGCTACGTTTCTTTCACCTGCACTACCCGAAAACTTTTGCGAAAGCCACTGTCACGAGTCGCGAGAATACCGTAGGTGATTGCTCAATGTTAGATAGTGTAGTCGACGAATAGAATCGGCAGTTTATAGGGCCCCTGGATATATAAGAACCTCCCCGCGAACCAATCAATCAAGCCCGGTGTTGACTTCACGATCGGTGCTGTGCCCAAGGCCCCCGCAGAACAGCCACCTTTTCCACCCGCCCCGACTCCACTAGATGACGTTGGATCCGATGATGGGCGGTCAGTCAGGACAGGGCGCTCAGGCAGAAGCTCCAACTTGATCTGCCTGGAGCAAACTGGACGGAAGCACCATCATCCGCCCATGCCTGCTTCCCTGCCTGCCTGCTCCCAGAGGCAGAACGCGGTGATTCTTGTGTGTTTTGCTGTCGGCAATCATGATCAAAATCCTGCTGCTAATATTTCGGGAAGGTTAGCATTATCGACGAACCGTTGGTCCCATGTTCAAAGTTTAGAATAGCCGATGTAGAACTTTACAAGCACACAGATGCGATATATTCACCTGTTGTCAAAGTTGAAACGAGGAAATGTTGGAAACCTTTCAGCACTCGACGTTGCAGGGAGGAGTTATGTCTGGTTTAGGGTAACATGCTTGAGCCTTGTTGAAGGAAGCGGTCGTATGTTTACTCTCCGACAGGCAGCTTCAAGGTTTGAAACATCCGTTTAGTCTTTGGTAACGACATCACACACCTGCAGACCGTGGTGAATAATAAGATTCTTTCCAGTTATTTGTTCCTTCTTTGTTTAACCCCTACTTTCGAACCTTTCAAGAAAAGGGTCCTTGCTAATCCGAGAGTACACAGGGCTGCGATTTTGTATTTTCTGTCCTTTTTTAATGTTCTGGAAAGGCGGCAGTTTGCGCGTGGTCGTGTCGAACATGCCCTACTGCAGTGTAAGCGGGTATTATCACCCCTTGGTATTACGGGTGTCAAGCGAGCAATTGCGGGTAGATTCGTTTCCCGAATCAGGAATTGCGGGTGGTCGTAGACACTTTCTGACGAGTTTCATAATTAAAATATCTGTCTAACGGTCGCTTAAGAATTTCATCATTACGTGAAACATCAAAATCATTTTCGTCTAAAGAACTTTTGTTAAGGTTCATGGGAATTTAATAGATAGTACAAGTTCCCATGTCCAACATGGTTAGAATCATCAGTTTACTGTCACTTTCATACTCAAAACTTTCTTGAAACATCTGTATTTGTAAAACACACAAAATTTCTAGTGTGAAACATCATTCTCGATGTTCAGAATAACCAAATGTCCAGACAGAGTTATCAGGTTATCTTATAGTTATCACACAGTAAGTTATTTCTCTTCCTTTTTTCCATAGTAATATTGAGAATATTGAGAAGCACGGGCCCAGCTTCCCGTAGATACTAGGGTTATCAAAGCAGTTATAAACTTATACAAAAAACGCTCACACGCACTCAAATTTCTGTTATTTTACATTTTACCATTAAATTCTTCAACAAAGAACGGTTTGCTAAATATTAACCAAAAACTGAAATTAAAATGAAATTTGTTCACTTCATCCGTATTTCCAGGGAATTACCAAGATCATTTTTTCAGAACATGTAGAATCTAACATAGACTCCAAAATGTTTTTTTCTAAATATTATATAACTATTACTGGTAAATATAGTTCCAAAGGAAAAAATAGAACAAATAACCTAAGGAAAAGATGCTCGGACATACTTCAACTTCTCATAAACACTCAAGTCCGCAAGAAAAAGCTCGGATAAGAAATTTACCTATCGATATGTTTTACAGTCTTATATGTTTCCAGATACTTACATGAATTGATACGACAAATCAACAAGGACTTATATGTTTCCAATACTTACTTGAATTCTTGGGTATCGAAAATAGGAAGTGCCAAAGCATGCAAAGAGTACAAATCGTATCATAACATGAGAATTATACTTGTCCACCCTTTGTATTCTCTTTGGAAAAAGTAAATATATTCATTCTGTTGTTTCTGCGTAAATTTTGGACAAATCTACTGAGGATTCCGAACCTCAAGTTCCCCTTTCACTGTTAGGAATAATGCATGCAAAGATTATACAATCGGTCTGATAAAAAGACTTTGAACGACCATGAAAAAAGTAAAATTCCCGCAAGAAATTACATTCTGAGAAGCTTAGTAACTTGCTTGTGGGTACCTTGATAGGTACCGCTACTGTACGGAAGAAAGCTGGCCGTAGATTTACACGATCGAACTTCATGATAGAGGTTGAAACTTTAATGGGGTTTTTAACACTGATAGTAAAACCCATCATGCATCTACTTGATGGCAAGAGTCTTCACCTCCCAACGTGGGTTGTAGGCTCGACCCTTTGCATCTCTCTGATCAATGTATGAAAGAAACTCTAGCTTGCAGCTGGTTAAGTTCATGAACAACGGAACTAGAGTAAAATTTCATTTCTCTGTTGAGTATGACATTCGGTCGAGTAAATTCTATAACAAAAAAGTTTCAGATTAAAAAAACCAAAAAGATTGATAGTAACAGGTTACAACCACGACCATAATAGTTTTTCTCTAATAAAGCCACTTAAACTTAGCTTTTACGGAACTTCCGTACAACTTTTTACAGGTTTCTACTATAAATTTTACATGGTCTATAAAGAATTAATGGTTGCGTTCGTAAAGCTAAACTAAACCTCACCCTTTAACACGTTGCAGTTAATCTCATAGATATTTTTATGTAGTTTTGGATACAAACAGAAACTTTAAGGTATCGTATACAATTTTTTGGAAAGGACGTAGGCAGTTTGTGACTGCAAGTCTCATTTTCTTGCATCCGTTCGAAGTTCGAAATTCTAGTTTGACGTTTTGTACAATCTCTAAAGACTCTAACATTGTCTAACCATCAAGGTTTATGGTTTAAGTCCTAGTCTCATGTTCACCTTTACAAAGTGAGTGTTGAGAAATTATAATTTTTGGCAGTAAATCTTTAGTTCTCATTACACTTTGAAAATTCTCAGTCCGAGTTTTGTACAATATCTGCACACTATGACTATGTCTAGCACTGTGTCCAAATTTATGGCCAATTACTCTTTGCACATCTCTTGAGTTGACGTTGATGTTGAGATCCCTTAATGTCTTATCTTGTACACTTATAAGACATAGGACAGTGTCTCCCCTATGTCTTAAACGGAAAATATCACTTCAGCATTATGACTGGAAAATGGGCAGTGGAAATCAAAGACCCGACCAAATCATTTGCAAAGGAACACAAAACACAACAAACCAGACACAAAAGTTTGTTTGAGTTCTTAACAATCCAATTCCCCTTCACCAGCAAGCAAGGAGTAAAAGTGAATATGCATGCGCGATGAACTTCTGGGGAACTTTTGCTCCTTTCATGATATCGAAAGACATATAGATGTAAACAAAAGTTATATACCAAGTGGATGAAAAAAATGAAAAGATTTTATAAATATGAACGGTTAGTCCATGTCTAGAAACACAGGAAGACCAAAATATAAAACATAAGGCATGAGAAGACTGTCGTGCTGCTAAAGGTACAAGTCTGGTCACCTCTAGTTATTTATACATTAATTTACTGTGCATTTAATTTATTCTCTAACCTTTCCTGCCGAGAGGATTAGGTAATAAACTAAACCGCTAGATTTTTGCCTGAGAAAGATGGAGGAGATGAATATACATGCAAAGTGAAGTTTGGAGAAATGTACTGGAAAGCTGCTATATAAGAGAAGAAAATAGTCAGCAGGGATAGGTGAGATATTAGGGATGACGATGAAGTATAAAAGTTGTAAGGTTTAATATGCATGCTCAATGAACTGAGAACTTTTGATCTCTTGCCGTTATCGGAGAAATGTACAAATGGTAAAAGAAAATCATATATCAAGTGCTTGAAAATATTTTATAAATATTAATTGTAGTCCAGAGATGCAAGAAGAACATGATATAAACCATAAGGTATGAGAAATACACATCCAAATTGCAATTCTAGGAAAACATAAGAAAAAGATAAACGATTAAACAAACAACCAAAATAATCATGAGCAATTAGCTCACAACAGCCTTCAACAAATATTTAAGATATGAGAAATACACATCCAAATTGCAATTCTAGGAAAACATAAGAAAAAGATAAACGATTAAACGAACAACCAAAACAATCATGAGCAATTAGCTCACAACAGCCTTCAACAAATATTTAGTGAAAATGCAGTGTACTAAAACACACATTCAAGAGGAAAAGTAATCACGGGGAAAAGTACTGCTCGGCAAGCTTTCCAAATATGACTTGTGTCAAAGTTCTCTAAATTAACTTTACTAAATTTAAAGTACTAATTTAAATAATTAAATTTAAAACTTACTTGGTAATTTGATTACACAGGCTCACTTCAGTTATACAATATCCATAAGTGACTCACATGAACAGTTTCTCTGGTATAAAGAAGAGTTAAGACATAAATTAAAGCTCTTTGCATATTACTCTCTTCAGAACTTGGAAAAAGTGAATATATATACAAAGAAGTACAATAACAAAATAGACTGCAGTTATGCTAAAGTACCAGTCCATGAACATGTAATCATTTATATATTAATTTACTGTGAGTTTAATTTATTACTTAATCTTTTTTACTAAAATAGTTAGATAATAAATTAAACCTCAGGATATTTTCCTCCTCTATCGAAAGATGAAAAATGTAAAAATATACATGCATGCCTGGAAAAGATGGATGAGGTGAATACGCACAGGATTGATTAGCTATTTTACTGTGCGTGCTTATTTATTCACCTCCTCCATCAACAGATGGAGGAGGTAAATATGCAGAGGTTTGATTTATTACCTAAACCTTCCATTGGGAAGGGTTAGGTAATAAACTAAACTTCAAATTTTTCATTTACTAAATAGAAAACAGTGACTCTCATGTGTACCCTCAGGAGCACGGCTGTCTGTGCTCCCCTTATGGTTTATGTCTACCTCTTTCCGCGTTCCCAGGTTGATCTAACAGTTAACACTTATAATATTTCTTTTTATTTCTTTTATCTATTTAGTACAAAATTTTTGATTAATATTTATATATTTACCCAGTAACAGCAAGCGAGCAAAAGTTCCAGGAAGTTCATCTTGCATGCATATTTATTCATCTTAACATAGAGGGGTGGAATGGAGGAAACGGGTTAAGTTTACTTATCCTAAAGTCTATTGCTCGTTGCGTGCCGCGCTGGAACTTCTGTCTGGAACATATCCAGTTAAAGCATTTTCACTTTATCAGGATGAATCAGAGGACAAGTTTCATTCTAGATGTACAGGGTAATGGTTAGGTTTGCGAGCAGAATCTTGCTGAAGAAGATCAGCCCTGCTTTTCCATGTGAATCCAGATCAAACCGCGTCGGTAATGATCACTCGGAGCAGCTCTTTCTTGCAGAAACATACCGCCCCTACAGACTCTCTCCCTTATCCGTTATTCAAAAGGGAATAAAAACATCACTGTATAGGTTATGGGAAACTGGCCCGAGAGGCTGTGAGACTACCGTAGGTGGGTGCCGGGTACCTATCAGCCACGTTCAAGCCTCTACGGGCGAACCTCGTATAGGTTTACAGAGGGTCTAGGTTCTCCAGACGACGGGGCAAGCCTCCTGGCAGACCACCGGACACTTCCTTATTTTTAGTTTTATTTCTTTTTATTTCTTTTCAAAGCGGCGACTGACCTCCAGACAACTTTATTTTCCTTTATACCAGTGGCCTGTGGGCCACGTTTTATCACCCAAAAATAGAATGAAAAGAAGAGTCTATTGCCAATATAGACCAAGACATATCTGCGACTCAACAGCATATATCTAATATAAAATCTAATCAAATCTAATATAAAAATTGAAAGTTATTTCAATATCTAATCATATGTAATATAGACCAAGAGAGATATTGTAATATAGACCAAGACATGTCTCTTGCTTCGTTCCATTTGATTTTCATACTACGTACAAATTAGAATAATTTAGTTATCAGTAGTCAGTTCTGAGGCTACTGTAGCCGCTAGCGTGTCAGCGTTTCCGCGTTGGGCAACCGATGAGGGAGCGTGAATATGCCGGTATGTACGTTCTCCACTTCCGCCAGTACTGTACTTTTCTCTTTTGTACTTCGGCCATCCGGCGGACAAGCGGTGTGACCGTTGACACAGTTATCAAGATGTATCTCGACTCTCGACATGCGAAGTGAGCAGCACAACGAAAGCCCTGCCTGCTATCAGGGAGCGACTTGAATCATACTCTCAGTATTATTATGTGCCGGTTTGATTGAATTCTTTTCTTTTAGAGAAAATAATATAAATTCATATCGGTAAGAGTTTCCAAAAAGCAACCGCCTTGTGGAAAGGCTGCGCGCGTTTGGAATTGTTTCGCTGACTGGTATAGAGGGTTTGGTTCCGCAGCCGCGCGCACGGCATTTCAGCACCGGAAAGCGAGCCTACTGCATTACAACCCGCACTTCCTTCTCTTTTAATTTATGCCAATGATATGCATACAACATGAATATTTTGGGGACTTTTGCCCGGATTTTCTTATTGGAAAAGACATAAACTGTTTTGTAGAAATTCTGTAGCATTTTAAAGAAATATTAAATTTAGTTATAAACATTGAATATTAATCGCATTTAGAGTTTCTTAGCATTCAAATAAACCCATAAGGTGAGCGTAGACAGACACGTAGATAGAGAGTATAAGTGCTGGAGGCTACTAGCAAGAACACTAATTTGACTAGGTATTTAATTTATTACCTAACTCCTCCTAACGGGAAAAGTTAGGTAATATTAGAAGAATATGCTAGCACTGAGAAATGGGAACACACTGAATGGCCTACAGCACTCCACGGAAATAACGTTTATGGGTACTGTATACACTTGTGAAACATAACCAGTTCCAGTAGGATGTAAATTTTTTGAAATTTTGAAATTTTCCGTTTTATTGTGAAGCGTAACGTTCTGACGTATGAGTCTGATCATCTTTTATTTATTAGAGGTAGGAAAATATTCACAAATTGCTAGGTTAGCCTATTTTCTTCCCCTAGCCCTCCATAAACAACTTGTTGATACCTCAAAGTTAGACAAAGAAACGCTACAGGCACTGATGCCACTGATGACATCATTGATCTTCTTTTGAAATATACTCCCCCAAAGCCTTGTACACGGTTGTGGGTTTTCTGTTATCGAAAAAAAGATAACATTAAATTATATGAGAAAATAAATTTATCTACAATTATTAGATGGTAACCGGCTTGGAGTTGCAGGCAGATACAGACATAACCCAGATATAGTGCGGGAACTTGCTAACAAAAATTGCATCAATTTAACCCGACATTAATTTATTTTTTAATCCTTGTAGCCGGAAAAGTTAGGGAATAAATTATTCAGAAGCCTCCGGTCTTCTAGCTGTACATTCACATGATATCCTCATACGCAATTCCTCCACTCAGTAATAGGTTTAAGCGGAAAAAGTCCCCTCATCTGCTTGTTGGAGTGCATATATTAGGCATGCATATTCCCCGTCTTATGAGTTCAGAAGAGGTTTAATTTATTACCTAACCCTTCTGCTGAGAAAGGTTAGGTAATAAATTAAATCTCCTTTAATTTTTCTGTTTTTTGCTTATAGCTTCTCGGATATATACTGTTGGAAACACATTCCAGTTTCTTCTTATAGGTTATGTCCCGCATCTAGGTTGACCGAACATTTAATATTTATAATTATTTCAATTTATTATTTAAATTTAATACAAAAAATCATTTAATATTTAAGTATTTTCTGATAACATCAAGGGGAGAAGTGTTCCCTAGAAAGTTCATGTTGGATGCATATTTAGTACTGGTATCATTCTATAATTTTCATATTCACCAGGGCTCAACCAGCAGAATAAAATATTAATAAATATGTATGTTTTTTGTGCTTTTGGCATGAAGGAAGAGGACAGGAGACGAAAACAATAATATTCCATTATGAGTGGTGGTGGATAGCAGAAAACAAGTTATTTTTTTTTCCACATTAGAAATCAACCAATCTGAGGGTTAACCAAGACTTGTATTATCTTTCGTAAGATTAAAGTCTACTCAGAGAACTCTCCCACCGTATCGGAACAGAAATGACGATAACGAAGTTAACTCCGTTTACCATATATACCATGCACCAAAAAGCTACATAGTAGTTCACATTTGTCTGCTTTCTCGGTTCAGGCAATTTTTTGCTTGATCAATCTCTCAATATGAAAGTAGAGCTTATCAGACTTCTCTTATTGAATCTTGTCTTGGTCAAACCATTTACTGGCTGTAGATAGTTTTGGCAGTCATTTTACATGTCAACTTATATTTTCAAGTTCATAATTCTGACGTGTATCAGAGATTTGCAGATAATTACATAGGTCATGTTCTTTTCCTAAAGTTCATTATAAACTTTATGCGCGTTGATATAATAATGAATTTTAACATGAGACGATGACTAGTAAGAAGGGCGGCTGTCTATCAAAGATCTGATCAAGACATGAATTGATAAGAAAGTTCAGATCAAGCTATACTTTTGTAATGAAAGAATGATCAAGCAAAAAACTGCGGTTCAAGACAAGAGACTTGCAAGTTTGAAGTATATAATACCTAAAAAGTATGTACGCAGCGAGTGTATAAGCTACAACAGATGTCACCTAATACGTAAAGACGATTCTTGTCTTTTCTTTGAGGTTGGCCTTCGTGGAATCAAAGTCCATCCTATATTTTACAAACGTATAATAATAAACGACGTATAATAAATAATAAATATTTATTTATTGATTTATTCATCATGTAGGTTTGCAGATCGTTTGCAGATGGGGCATAGGACTTGGCTGAGTTAGCATATTGTTTTGCCCGATATATGTTATCTACTCTTTCAACTCCTTCAAAAACGTGAAGAACTGTTCATGATAGTTGTAGGTGACCGACTAAATAGTGGGGTAATCCAGTTTCCATTTACGCTATAACTGAAAACTGCTTCCGTTTGTTCCCTGTCCTAAGAAAAGACTCTTCATGTCTGTCCTGCATATGTGTGGTGGGTGTTGATCAAGCGAGCTCTTATATTGTTGCACAATTCCTAGTATGTACCAAAAGTGAATGAGAACCAAGCATGCATATTATTTATTTACCATTGTTTTTATGCTCATTAATTTTTTGCCTGACCCTTCTGGCAAGAAAGGTTGGGTAGTAAATGAATTTTCACTAAAAATCAATATTTGTTTGGTACCCAGAGCTCCGGTCTTGTCCTTTATGGAGCACCTTTAGGTGTGTTCTGCTTATGAGTGTATCTGGATGAGTCCATGACTCTCAGTTCATTTAATATTTATACAAAATTTTAATATAATATAATAATATAACTAACAGAAAGGAAACAAATAGCAGAGGTAGTACAAGTGGCAGTGAAGCAAAAGTCAAAACTCTCAAAAAATCCACCTCACTTTGTCTTGATCTTCCCCACTGTTATCCCGCTTGTCCTCTTCCCTGTCTACGTTCTTCCGGGTCTTTTGGATGCATATTATGCTCATTGCAGCTAGCAGGGTAAAAATCTCAAGTTTGATAGTAGGCGGTGTCATTTCTTACTAAGAAGATTATTTTCCGAGGATTAAGTTTAAATCGGATATTCTCATGAGACAAGCACGACTCATTTTCGTGGATTTTATATATTTTTGCCGTCCAAGTTATCCCGGAGAAGTTTATAGTTGAAATTTTATACAAATCTCTTCCGAGCGATTGTGAAAAATACTCTCGAGTGCAAAAACTTGAGTGGAAAATGCTCTCCAGTTTGAGAGTATTTTCCACTTAGACCAGGTTTAAACTCTCCGGACATAACATCTTTACCAAATATGCAAAAATGATACCCTCTAATGTCAACTTCCTTTTCCAGCCAGGATGAGAAAAGGACAAATATAACACAGAGAAAGAAAATCAGAATTCTGAGTTGTTGGAAGATGAAGTTCCTGGGACAGGGCTCTTCATAAATATAAATGTGGATAGTCTAAGGAGGAGGACAATATTATCTTAAGACGTATCATCCTCGTGTGTTAACTCGCTCACTTAAATTAACAAACAAATTCTTAAACATGTAGGTGTGTAAAATAGAGTTACTTTTGGATGAATGCCGTCTTACTATATTTTATTTAACACTTAGTTACAGTTACTCTTGAATGAATGCCGTCTAACTATCTTTTATTTAACACTTGGTTACAGACAAGAGATAACCCATGAAAGTAAGGAACTGAGATGAACTGACTCCAGGTTAAATACAAGTCACGAACAAATGAGACCAGTAATTTGTTTAGGTCTGATTTATTACAAAATATCTCCGTGAAGAAGCTTTTGATTTAACTAAAAAACTCGTATATGCACGCGTGCATCCAAGTTGAATCGAATGTTAAAAAAAACATCCATGAGACTAAAAAATAATAATTTAATTCAAGCGAGGAACTATACCTGGCTTGAATTAAATTATTATCCGTGAACTATACCTCGAAAGATTTGGTAATAAATCAGACCAAACTCGATAATGAGATGATTATGAATCGTGAATATAGAAAAATACATAAATAAGGCAGTAGTTAGTTATGTCTAGTTTATACTATCTTCTTTCGTGGCAAAAGAAATTCTCGCTTCAAAAAAATGAAGGAACAGTTATTGATCCTCAAGTATAGGTCTTAAAATTTGGGAATGGAAACGTTATCAATAAATAATAACTGATATTAAAAAATTCTCGTGACATCTAGAAAATTTTATTAATATCAGGAGATAGATATCGATCTTGATATTTATCATCTTTATAGTCATCGAATTTTGATAACTATCTCAGCTATAGTTATCAAGTTCACTATCTATCTCAATTATATTTATCGAGTTCGATATCTGTTTCTTTTAAAAATATCAAATCTATATATCAAAGAGTTCTCTTGGTATTAGTTACTGACATGCAATAGATTACTCTTCCCCATAAAATTGATAGATTCATGTTTGAATGGACCGGAAGCATGCATGATGATCATACATCGATGTGAATATGTAAATAAGATAGCTGCAGTACAGTATATGCGACAGAGCAATAAAACATGCTGGTCTCGACTAAAACGATTTAGTTTGGGATTCAGCTTCCATTGCATCTGGAGAGAGCTTGGCTTGATCATGAGATGGCCATGAAGTGACCCCATCACCATCGACTAGGTACGTATTGAAACGGGAAATGAGGTGAATTCGGCATCCTTGTATCAATCATACCGTTAGAGATATGATATATAGGAGAAAACAAAGTCAGATTGTTAATTAAACTGACCCTATGAAGTATGATTATGAGTATGAATATGTGTGCGAAAGTATTATTTGTTTGATATCTGCAGATCTAGAGGAACTTTATTTATTTATTTGCATAATTTTCTGCTGATGTCAAAAGTACAAGAAAATTCGAAAATCCGAAATTATAGAAAACTTTTGTCGTTTAATAATTTTAGTATCCTATGACCACTGTTATATTTAACCTTAACCAATTCCTTGAATGAAATCTAATGTCAGACCAAATTGTAAATCAATTTGAATAAGCATCAAACTGAGTCAATGGTTGGAAATAAGAGCTCGTGCTAAAACGCAAAAAACAACACCATGTCATTTGCTTTGACTGGCTTAAACGCGTCAAACAAAATATATTACCGCCATCGAATTAATGGGACTAAAAAACAGAAACCAGAAATGAGGAGATTACTTTTTACTACCTAGATATATTACTAATAGGGTGTGTCAAAGTTAGAATCTTTGGGTAATATTTTTTGCTGGGGGGAGTTGTTACGAGTTCATGGATGTTTTTGGCAGACAACTCTAGAGATGTTTGTAGGAAAACATCACAAAAGTCTTTTTTTTTTTTCATATTCGGTTCTAAGTTTTAGTAGTAAGAACAGCTGCTAACATCAACCAGGTACCCGCTAAGATTCGTGACAATCTAAACAAGAACTCATCATTGGAATATTTTCTTCAAAAAATTCAAAATCATATATAATTTATAAATTATTGAAAAATTTATGCTGCATTTTGCATATTTCATCATGGTCGATCACGGGAAGAGAAGAATCCCAACTGATCAATAAAAATAATCCACACTTGAATATTTCAAATCCAAAAATATATATATGTATATATATAATGACATCTCATGATACAAGTCGATCCGCTCAACTAAACAAATGATCATTCATAGAGTCCGCAATATGTTCATTCGCTACTTGACTCTCAAGAACCAGATCTGAAGAAATAGTGACTTCACTCTATGCACCAAGTGTATATCCTCTCCCTCTGCCACTTCTTCAAAGCAGTCCACACCTTGATGCATAGCCTCATCTTCTCTCGAAGATCGAACACATCGAAACTATGTGCACCATTGTCTGTTTAGGCCTTTGCAGTTATAGAGAGTACACTTATCAAGGGACGACTGTACTGTAGTGAAACTTTTCTTGAATAGCATAGAAATTGGTTTGATCATACTCCTTGTTTTATCAATAAGCTTGATCATACCTCTCTTAATGAATGTGCTATTGATAATACTTTTGACTTGCTAGAGTCAGTGTGTTAAAGTTATTGTGTCACTTCAAATTGTACGAGTCACTTCAATGTCCGACAATGTCTCGTGTCCTAGGTTGGTCAAACAAAGTGCAGAAAGCTAGATCTGTGAAGTTTAGACGGGAAGTCTTCCGCGGATTGTTAGCGAATGAAGTAAGCAACTCATCGGGGTTGTTCCGACACTATAGGAGCAAATGTTATCACGAATTTCTAAATTATGACACGGTTGAGTTTACCCGTGATAGTGTTTTGAATCTCCGCTTTCATGTCAGATAATATCTTCATGTTGAAGACGTGAGAAGGATATACATGAATTGAAGTCGATCAATCCACTGCAATACAACGTCGAGTAGCATGTAATGCACACATCAATGTCATCTGAGAACCTGACCAAAGATCCATGATCCAGTCATCTTCTTTCAAAAAATAACTGATAAGTTTACTGATCACAGCTTGAGACTTCTGGTAAACATTCTGAGGTTTATCATCAATACAAACTTGTAACTGCAAGCTGTAGCTACAATTCCAGTCTCAAAATACTCAACAACTGAACCAAAATGTTCCATAGATATTTTTACCGTCTTTGGACCAGAATCTTGCTGTCCAATACTCGTGGTTCTTTGTTATTCTAGGTCCACCTGCATTCTTATAGTTCATCTTCATCCAAACACCCGAAAAACTCTTCATCCATAGTCGCATAGAGCTTGTCCAACATCTGTTGCTTGTTGAAGACTATGAAAGACGATCATGTCCAATATTCTAACGTCGAAAGTTGAGCGAAGAACATCAACATCTCAGTCATATCCACTTTAGAGAAAGCTTTTGAATCATCGTGTGAACAATTGTTGAGTTGAAATCCATAAGGAATATCTGCAATCGACAGCGTGAAGCTCTGCTTCTCAATAGAAGTGGACATCTTCCTCATGTATGCAAGATAGATTTCTTAGTTGTAAGCTTCTTCTGCATCTTCCTTGCACCAACTCCGGAAAGTATTCGCACGAGCTAGATCTGAAGAATACGAGAAACTAGGACCTTCCTCATCAACAGGGTTGACTCGAGGAACACTAGCCAAAGATGAAGGTCTTCTACAAGTTGAGAAACTCCACTTGACGAGATGTGAGCACTCGAGTAACGTGGCACGGAGTGACTTTTGTCTCGGCTCAGAGATTGAGATGGTCGTGACTGGGATGATTGATCCGGACCTTCATGACATCGGCTGTCAGCGACTCCTGACGAGTAGCTTTGAACGCTCGTGCCTTCTCAGCATCCTCAGCCTCATCAATTGATGTCAATCTTGCTTTAGTTTTCGGTCTAGATTTCTTTGAGATACTACTTTCGTACTGCTTGAGTTACATCTAGATGGAGAAGATATGCTCTAGCATTCTCCACCGGAACAATCATCAGACTTGTCAGAATGATCTTCTTGACCGCATCTCATTGTAAAAGCTTGTACTTGGAGCTAGCCTCCACGAACTCTTTGAATGCCACGGGCATCTGCAAGGCAAACATATGACGGCAAGATAAAGAAAGAGATTAATGCAAGAGGGAACGACAACTATGGCATCTCTGACGATAACGGAAAACCATTACTAATGGCCGATGAACTTCATGAGCAGTCCGTCTTTACGATCCCAAAATTTTTCTTTAGCTAAAAATTGAATAAAAGACTGACTGCTCGTCGAGGTGAGCAGTCCATGAACTTCATGTGTTAGATGTCGATCTCAAAAACACATAGAATCTCATCTGTATCACCAGCCTTGCGTTGATCTCTTTGCAGATATGCGTTGACATCTTGTCTTTAACAAAGTTCCTCACTGACAAGTCGTAGTGGACAAAGCTACGACTTGCTAGTGATAAGCAATACCTTCCGGTTTGTAATGCGTCAAGTTCGAGCAAACCATCCATGAGGAACCATTTAACTTTCCATGCCATTTTTGAGACTAAAGAGAAAATTTCACTTGTCGTGTACAACACAATTGGACTAGGAGCCATAATTAAAGCTGTTTTGGGATTTTATCTTGGAGGTCTAAACCGGATTTTTGTAAATCTAACTAAATACAAGATTCTGGCACGAGAGATAGGATGGAGCCCGTCGCTAAAGGGAATCTGGCCAGTAACTCATAAAATGTAAAATGAATAATGAACTATTCAACCCTTCCATATATAGTTTTCCTTAAGGACGGCTGCGATCAATGTCAACTTCTTTCAACATTATAAAATATCGAAATCAAACAAATCCCAAAAGTGACAACCAACATGCATGTGTGAACGAGGTGTTTCTCTGACTTCTAGATATCTAAAATTTGAGTTCATGTGGTGGGTCTAGGAGTAATCACACATCTTCTAGTAGTAAACTATGTATGATCAAATAAAACCCTATATTTAGGGTTTAGGGTTTAACCCTAAACCCTATAGTATTAATTAATCAATATAAGGAATGAAAAGAATACAATATGAACTTATAATAATTTACAATTTATATATATTACAGTATGATGTATGAGTTCACAACAAAAAATTAAATTAAACAATACCAGAAACCAAAGAAGAAAAATGATACGTAAATAATATAAGGATTGCAAAGAATACATTCATTGTTGACACCAACAAGTGCATCAAAAAATGTGAAGTATAAATATATTTTGTTAGTTAGTAAAAGAAAACGTGACTCAATGAATACCAAACGGATGAGAAGACCCCAACTAAAAAACTAGATAAATGTGTAAAATATAAAATTCAAAAATGTGAACACTTAACCTCTATAATCATGAAAGTGTGAGAAAAAAATGACTGCTGCTGTCTTCCTTTAGGTAAGATTCTTCAAGTATTTGGTTAGATTCTTTTTCTTTCACAAAAAAATAGGTTGCATCAATCTGACGAAATCGTGAAATCTCACGCATTGATCTATTGGAAGAGATTAGCCAAGGGTTACATTTCACGCAGACGGGTCTGAGAGCCCGAGAAGCCAGTCCGGAACTCTTCACGGACAGTTGCTAAGATTGCTCAGCTGCCTCCCTTCCTTGGAACACAGGAAAACGTCAGACGTGACGGAAGCCTTAAACCCTCAGTATGAGTAAGCATGAAAGAGAATATTATTTTTTCCCTTGCCAGCTGTCTTTGAGTCTGAAGAAAAGATTTCCTTTTGATCTAAGAAGTCTCTAAATTTTCATCTTAACAGTCTTCTGTCAATACTCTGTAGTTTGTTTCCAAATAAATCATAACTTGTCAAGATGCTGGACAGCTTTAAGTTGATTCAGTTGGGATGAAAAAGAAGTAATCAAAAGCATTTTGTGGATAACGCTTAAATTTCTCAGTTCTCTGAAGACAAACCCACAAAATAAGGTTTTCTGGGTTACCCGGAACACTTAGTAGTCATATTCGGGCTTTAAAGCTTGCTTATTTGCTTATTCCATCTTCAAATAGAAGATAGCAAATTTGAAGATGGTAGAAGGAAGCCAGCTTAATTTATTACCTAATCTTTCTGTGAGGAAGGGGTTCTTGCATTGTAGATTTGAAATATGGGTTAGGTCTTGATCTGCTCTCACCTTTAGTTCGGTTATCATTTAACATTTACAGAGAAATTATTTTTTCATAAAAACTTAGTATATAATCTCTATATAATACTTACATCTTTTCTGATAACAAAAAATAAGCAAAATTCTCCAAAGACTATTGTGGATGCTTATTTATTTAACCAAACTAAGATATGACGAAAATAAGAGCAATTTCTTTTTCTGGGACCATACATTGTTGTACAAGGTAATTATGCATGCAATATGCATTTCTGGTCAGGGGAAAGGTGAAGACAAACGTTTACATAGCACAAAAAAGTATCATAATAAATATCTGTAAATATACATGAGTACACTTTTTAAGAAAAAGAAAAAAACCATAAATGCAGTACGTAGAAGAACTCTCATATTGTCATAAAAACCTATTCTCGAAGAGTAATTAAGTTGAACTTAAAAAATTTAATTTATAATCTAACTTTTCTTTAAAGAATTAAGACATAAATTAAATTACGTGCATATTTCCCCTCTTCTTAACTTGGAAAAGAGTGAATATTCATGCTCCACACAGGTACTATCTCGTCTTACCATAAACTGCTCGGGGCCCTCTATTTGCGAAGGGCCCTAACATCAAAGGATGAAGTACGTATCATACATCGCAACAGGGTTCCCTAGACAATAGAGCTTTTCAGGGCCTTGCTCTCTAATTCTATCAAAAGGAGAAAACCCAGAAAAAATTAATGCAAGATGGTCCCGACCTAATGTAAAGCAGCTGCATATCCTTGATTCGCGGCGTTTGGGACAACATTCGGTTGTCGGGTGTGCTCAGCCAGGAGGACAGGGATGTCTTTGTATCCTTCTCCTAGAAGGACTCCACACTGAAAGATACCAACAACTGAAATCTTTCCTATCCAGACATGGGGAGATGAGAAGTTCCTAGCTCGTGAGATAGATAAGATGATTGGTACCGTAAGCGAGGCGAATTCATACCTACCTCAGATAAAGCAAGTGCTCACAGCGCACATTCAACAAGAATGTCTAGATCTACAACCGGTTTCTAATATATGGGCCTGGTGATTTTGACCTGAGTTCTTGCTAAAAGGTGATCAGGGCCCATGCCCATGCTAGTTTAGTAGGGCTCTCTGGGGCCGGTGCTGCTGTTGTTGTTCCAAGGCGATAAGGAGGGGGAAAGATAAACGGTAACTGAAGTCACGCCGGATAGGAAGTTAGATTGATTCCTACCGCCAAAGCTTCCCACAACGTCTGGAAAAGTACACAAGGTCTAGAGAGCATGAGGAAAGAAGACATCATTCTTTACTGCGAACTGTACACTTCATGAGAGAGAATGTGAGAGGGGAGAGATCTCCCCTCTCACATTGACTTACGTGACGATCTTTTGCAGTTATATTTGATCTTGACTCGCAAGTCGCTCCACTCCTTTCCCGTCAAATACGTTCGTTTACCAGGCAGTTGCGCTCTCTGTAGCTCACTCAAACAGTCAGGCTGCCTTACGACGCACTGAGCACGTGAGATGCGCGGCAGCAGGGCCGATTAAAAGTGTAGTGAGGTTTAGCTAAAAAAGGCCTTGGGGATATGGTACAGATGTCGAATACTTTTGAATGGAATTCCGGTCAACAACTTTTCTGGCCGAGGCGCCGGGCGACGACAACGCCACTCACAGTTCTGGTCTTCCTTTTCTCGTTGATATGCTGCCAAACTCGTGGCTCCAGAGTCCAGACGCAGTGCTGGCGGTTGAATCTTCCATGGTAAATGAAGGTTGTGTGTGATCGTCAGTTTTCGACAGTTGTTCTGCTTCTTCTTCTCAGGCAGCCAGTCTTCATTCGTCACGAGGGTCGAATCAGCAACTCCCTCAAGGACTGGAATTATCTCGACAGACCACCATTAATGTTATAAGAGTTGGTTAGCAAGCTTCCTAGCTAAATAGCTCTACTTGAATGAAACCTTCACTGAGAGGAATTTCCAGTCAGAGATTTCAGCCAGAATATATATATACACAGTGCTTTCAATTTCTAAAGCTTTTTGTGGATAGAACTTCAGAGGTTTAGAAATAGAGCACGAGGCTTCTTCACCAAAATTCCATGCATGATGCAATAGAAGTAGTCATAATAAGTAGATTCTTGCAGAAAAGGTGGCACGGAACCACTTCCCGAGCATTCCTATAGCCTCACAGGAGGGGAGAGTAGGAAATAATCATGACCAATAGGTTATATTCTTCCTCTCATGCTGACAGAAGAGCCTGAGCGAAGCAGGGAAGAAACAAATACTATATTATATAGCAATTCCGCGTCATTGCAGACTATACTGGCCCTGCCTGTAGCTTTGACAGGTGTGACTGCTTACAGTCTAGAAACACGTCTGCGAAAATACATTGAAGAGACAAAACGAGGACGTGTTGGGCGTACGTCTCCTAGCGTAGGATCGTATCCTGCCACGAATATTATCCATCTACGTCCTGCAGTCGTTTCCTCGCATGCCTTAGGCTAATCTGACGCTCGAGATTGTTCGCTTCTCGTGTATTTGAGGAGTAGTGTCCAGTCCAGTCCAGCTCGCAAGTGTACGGTCAAGGCAGTGCAGGTGTCCTGCCCCCCACGCGCTATGCAGCCGTAGGACTGTGAGACTCCTTTCAGACTTTCACCCTCCGCAGAGAATTCCTAGTGTCCACGGAGAGAAGTGTGTGGATCACACTGCACTGGGGAGTTTCAGACTGCAAATACTAACTTTTGTTTGGTCCACGAGAGCAGAGTGTGGACTTCACACTTCCTCTCCGAGTTCCCATGACCATTTGAATCGCTTCTTGTTGCTGTGTGCGAGGATGTGGCAAGAGTGCACTGATGAGTTTTCCTGTTCTCTCACAATTAGTTTCGTGGTTTCATTCCGTTCCAAAAGTATATTCTACTTTCTTTTGACGTGATTTCTATATGTTTTTGCGTTCCTTCTTCTGTTTTTCTTCTCTTTTTTGCTGTAGGTACTCCACCACATCATGATGCAATAGTTTTATGGCTTGGAAATTAGAGCTAGCACGAGACTCCTCTGCACCTCGTTTAAAAGACGTTTTGTTCACACACACTTTGCTGGGGTTCAATAGTTTGAAAACTAGGAGTAGAACAAAGTTTGGAAATTCAGATCATGTGATTTCCGTAAGTCAACGCAGAGTTCTAGCGTGGGTCACGAACAGAAGGGAGCACGAAGGCGAGGAGGATTTTGTCTAGAGTAATCAAATAAAGAGGAAAAAGTGCTTGTGAGGAGGAAAGAAAAGACCAGTACACACATTCAAGGATGTGATGATTGGAAAACCTTTTCTGCCAGGTTTGTACACTACAATATTCTTCCGCCAAAGTGGGGGCGGGGGGTCACTCATGGGTCTCGAAAGCCCTCAGCAGAAGAAACAGAACTGCTAAACTTGTGCGGAGTCTGGACTGACTTGAACTCCAACGTGAACCGAGTCTGTCTGACTTCCGATGTCCGTGAGCACTCCAGAAGCAGAGTATGATATCGAATATATGTGCAACAAAGTAACTACATCTGAACCGGCCGAGCGACACAGCCGCCTGCCTGCCGTTCCGTTCTGCATAGGAGTCGAATCAAACCCCGTTCTCCAGCCTCCCGGGACCCCGGATCCTGTTGCGGGGTTGTGGGCAGTGCAGTGAACAGAAGGCAGGAGGTGGAGGCCGTGGAGGTTGTGGGGGGTGGAGAAGTCTGTTGTGTTCGTTTCGACTCTCGACTCTCGACTCTCGAGGGAATGTGTTGGTCCATGCGGGTGTGAACATCATCTGCTGTAGGTCTTGAGGCGATCATCAGGGATTCAGGACTCTCTCTCGAGAAGACGTTGACCTTGACGGTAGCAGGTGTCTTTACGTGCGTTGAGTGAGAAAATTCGGCACAGCTCCCCAAATATTTTGAACATTGAATGGGTGAATATAATTTGCACCGACATGATGAGAAGGGAGGGGAGTTAAAATAGGTTCCTCAGCAAAGACCAGACTGAACGAGAGAAATATTATTTTAAAATCAACACACACACACAGGAATAATGATTTCACTCTGTTCCCTGACCATCCCTGATGCGAAGGAAGTACGCAGAAAATTCGATACGCGGTAACTGAGCACCACGTGGGTAAAATGCAGCTCGTTTGGAGAATGTCTCGTAGAACGCACCGTACTCTTATGAAGCTGGACTGGACTGCTGCCAATGCATGTCGCCACTCTCATGTTTCTTGTCCAGCCTTGACGAACGAAGCTCCCTTCCGATCAAAGCCTCACTTTTGCCCCGGAGGAGGACTACTGGGTACACTTTCGGGGTTCCGCAGAGATTTGTTACAGTAGTGTCCTGCTCAAATTAGGCAGCCGCAGAAGGCAGGAGAGTGGAGTGCAGACTCACTACAGAGCACGCCCGGATATCACTGTCGTCTGAACGAACTCCGAAGCCGAGTGGGAAAGTTCAGACCTTGTGAATCTCGTCTTATATATGCAGAAGTCAGGACTCGGGACGCTTGAAGAATCATGAGACTCCAGTTACAATAATTGTCGAGATATTTTGAGATCAGGGGGCCGGGATCGCTTGGTACCTCCAGCCTCCAGGATTCTAGGCTTCTAGCTACTGCAGATTTTGTAAGGACCACTTTTCATCTTCTACCTGAAACTGAAGTTTGCAAGGAAGGTTGAATTGACTTCTGGTGAGCAGGTGGTGGATTGATACGACAGTGTTCCTGCGGAGGGAGATGTGGACTGTCGCATGATTGTCACGTTTCCGTTCATGTTTCCTTAAGTGGAACATTAACCTATAAGAATTTATTATTAATAAGATGCCTCATTGCTGGAAGTCTGGAAGGACGAAGGGAATCCACAAGTAAAACAAGCGTAAAAGATACTAAACACTTTGCATGCATGCAAAGTGCACTATAAGAGCATTATAGGAACCTTCTACAAGGGCCGAGCTAACTAAGACTTCTCTCCATTGAGCATGCATTTCCTATGATGGTCAGCGTCTGGGTTTAGAGCATCTATAGCGGGACACTATATCATACTCCGATTTTAGTACTTATATTCTGAACCAGATTACTCCCGGTATTGTATACTAAAATCCTAATGCAACTCTAGAAAGTAGTGCGATATTCAATTTTTCATTTTCGAGTTCCATTTACAATACTTATATAATTTTTTATGTTTCTGAAACTGGATTATGATCGTTATAACTGAGACTGCATCGGTTTTGTTTATATGACTAATGATATTATATTATTGATTTGTTTATAAATATTTAGGTTTACATATTCACTTGAAAGTAACGGATACAGCAAATATCTAATAATTTACTACATAGTTCAGTTATCTTAGTTTTCTGCAGAAAGGAGTTACGTATTAGACCTGATGATTGAACCAAATGATATACGATGTTGATGTGAGATCACGTCCAAAGAGCACACAGAAGCTCCAAAATGGACAAGCCTCGGAATCTAAATAAGATGTAGTCCAGAACATGAGAAAAACTGAATGATGGACAACCATATCCGAAGACATGGGAAAACCTAGGAATCTAACCTCTTTTATTGAACAGCATGAATTAACTATCCTGAGGTTAGAGAAACATACATATTTAACAGAGAACATATCCATAGCCAAAATGAGCACACTATCTAACAGTTGTCGAAGATAGACCAATACAATCTTTCTTATCCGATCCAACGTAATAAAACTGTGTACCCAACCTCCAAACATGAGACTTGGACCCCGAAACCTCTAAAAAGAAAACTGAAGCTAAACCATGCTCAACAGGGTGAGAAACACCTCTGGTAACCTCGAGCTATACTCTGGGTCGGAAACTGTATCTGCAGCATGTGTCTGGTGTTGAAAACTTTATAGCAGAATACTAATACACTATCATGTCATACTCACTTGGAAGGGTCCTAATCTAAAGCTGGTGCATATTCTGGTGCCTTTTGCAGCCAAAAAAGAGAGCATGCAATGCAAATGCATCCCCACCGTACGCAAAAGGTTCCAGGAGACACGAATCACTATACACTCGATCAAATGTCTCGCTTCTTTGTTTATGTCATCCATGGAATGATTCTTCTCAGTGACAATACTGTTGTTTCAGGTCAGGGATAGTAAGTAATACTCAACAACAGTGGAATGCCTTGTGGGCCAAGAAGAATTGTAGTCCCTTTTCAGAATTCCCTCTTGGCCCACATTTATCGTGTCCCTTAGACTTCAGATAAGAGAAGAGTTCAGCTGAGTAGTAAATCCAAGAGGGCCGATTCAACAATGCCTGTCCTTATCACAGCTGCAGAAGAATGCCGTAACTTTTCCTGTCAAAGATGCGTTCTCAGCTGGCCCAAGCTAGGTCATGTAGTAGTCAAAAGGCAAGTGAAAGGACTTAATGGGACTCAGTCAAATTCAGATGTATTCAATATGTGTTCTCATGCCACTTATTTAGCTTATTAAGATGGAAGAGGCAAGTAAGCTTAATTTATTACCTAACTTTCTTTTCAGAAAATTAAGTAATAATTAATCTATCGAGTAAATGAGTTCAACATGCTATCGTACTTATATTCTCAAAGGCATGTCTGGACTCTCTCCACTTATGGATTAAGTCTTGCTCCTCTCGCAATGGTAGGTCTAGTTAATATATAATATTTATAGAAAAACTAAATTATTTTATGAACTTCAAATACAATTATCATCTAACACATACAGTATATCATTTCTGATATCATAACAGGAGCAAAAGTTGTTGTATTCTGTCGACTAGTATCGGGCATGCTTATTCAAGAGATTACGAAAATACACGATGGTGGTCAAACACATAAAAAATTAGATAATAAATTAATACTTAGAATGAGTCTCTACTTTGTACCAGGATCTCGCACTTGTCCTTTCGGCATCACGTGTGTGCTTTTTCCTTATAGGTTTTCTCTTGATCATGTTCTAAATCTTGTTCTGGGTAACATTTGATAATTATAAAAAGCTTTAAGTTTCACATTAAATTTTTGTTTCGTTAGAATTTGTATAATATTTGTATATTTTTGATAACACAAAGAGAACAAAAGTTGAAAGTTCTTCAGTTGACTGAGCTTGTATGTTTAACCTTCACAAAAAGACGATGAAAAGAAAATATTCAGATTATACACCCCGACTCTTTCTGTACCAAACACGCACTAACTTCATTTGCATTATCACCTCTTCCATCTTCGGATGATGGGAGAGGTGATAATGTCCGTTTGCTTTACAGATTATTTTCGAAACTTCCCACAAATCTCAATTTGGATAACATAAAATATAAATAAATACAAATAAATAAATAAAAGTTTTAAAGTCTTAAGTTTTCATACTCTAGAATTTATAAAAAAACACTTAAAATATTTTACTAATATAAAAAATATATTATTTAATTCATAAAACATATACATATCTAACTATCTAATTTTGATAACCAGGTCTAGCCAATGACGGTCAAAGATTTCTACTCCACTCTACTCCAATGTCCTCGTCTTTCTCTCTGCAGAAAAGCCCATGTTCGCATGCATATCATGCGAACATTCTCTAGCTCTCAGTTTTGGAAATGTTCTCTACATAGCACTACTCCACACACATCCACTGCCGGGAAGCCCATGTTCGCATGCATATTCTCTAGCTCTGAGTTCTGGCAACGTTCTCTACATATCACTACTACTCCATACACATCCACGTTGAGTTTTCCATTTTATAACCTGAGTACGTTGCCATTACTACGTAATTGAATTGGCAGCATGAATTGGCAGGAACGGATGCTCTCTCAAGCCCCTCGTCGGGCCTCCTTGTCCATGTACTATGAAAATCACGAGGTCATTTAATTTAGGATGTATGAGAACCAAAGGGGACTGTTGTGCATGGAAACAGTGAGGTTCCATGGAAACCTTGCTAATATAAGTGGATACAGTAAAAGGACTATCGCAGGAAAGAATGAAAGGGAAGAAGAGATGCAGAGTACCCAATAAATTCCTAGATGCAAATCAATTGATCAGCGTACCAAGTACTATATACTGTAGTCTTGAACAAGGAGTAGAAGAATGCCGGTGCTCAACATATTTTGCGGTCCCCAATAAATGGGAAGATTTCCGTTTCCCGTACAGTGTACAGTTCGGACTTCGGAGGTAAGCAGCCGTAAGCTACGGTACTCGAATGCGACAGTCGACAAAACGGTGGCTTCCTCTCAACTATTATTAGATGAGGTAAGGGGGGAACAAACAAACAACCACAGCTCCTCACTGCATCCTCACGAGCCACGAGTCACGAAGCGAGAAAAACTGAAGGAGTTCGGTCGGCTTCCTCAGGCAGCCAGCGTTCGTTCTCAGACCAGGTTTTATGCACTCTGCCCACTTACCGGTATATGAGGGTGTCGGAATGCAGGTTAACAAAGAAAGAAGTCTCCCTTCCTTTCCTCCCTACGTAACTCATTCATCCCTTCTGCATCCTCTGAAAACTTTCCTCGGGAATTATCTTCTCTTCTCTCCTCTACGCGCTTCTTCAAGTCTTCGATGTGCTCACGTTTACGCCCTTTGTGAGTGAAACTTTATTTTGTTTGGTTTTGATTGTAGGCTGTTTTTCGTGGTGGGGCTTTCTGCAGTCGTGTGCTGCTGCCCTTGTTTTGAAAAACGTTAACTCTACTCATATTATTTGCCCTCTCGTTTATAGAAATAATAGCGTATTGTTATTTTTTACTCGCATGACTCGCATAACATCAATGTTTTTCGTTGTGTGGCTTTCTGCAGTCGTGTGCTGCTGCTCTTGTTTTGCAAAACGTTAACTCTACTGATATTATTTGCCCTCTCGTGTATAGAAATAATAGCGTATTGTTATTTTTTACTCGCATGACTCGCATAAGATCAATTAATATGAATAGAGTTAACTTTGAGTCCTTGCACAACATGAGACCTCCCGGTAGGAGGACTCTATCTCACGCCGCTCGAGCAACAGACGGATGGAGTTGCCAACAACCTACTGCTTGTGAGCCTTTGAGGGTGAATCAGACAGCGATTTTTGGTTCAACGAATACCGTCGCTAGCTCATGACAATTTAGTGTTGCAGTCATAAGTAAGCGTCAGTGAAATCAGTGCTCGGGGAGAAATATTAAACACAAATTCTATACTAAGTTGATAGAAAAATTAAAAATTATTTCTAAATACTAAATATTAACCAGAGCTAGAGATACGAGAAGATATTGACATAACCCATAAAAGATCGTATACTCACACGTTTCAAATACTACAAGTACCATCATCTATTGAAAAAATATATATTAATAAACAGATTAATTTATTATCAAATACTTCTAATAAAAATTTAGATAATAAATTAAACCCTTGCATATTTTCCTCCTCCACCAGAAAAGGAAGAAGGTGAATATACATGGGTGCCTGCTTGCAAATATCCCATTGTACGAACTGAGAACTGGTTTTACCGATCGATATACGTTTCTTGTAATCAAAACTAACGGCTAATTTGGCGATACCTGTTAGTTTTTGCCGGTAAAATTCTCTCCGAGTACAATTTCAACCCGCTTTTCCCAGAAAACCTCCTGCACCTGTGAAGTTACTGCTGTTAGCCTTGAGCGCGAGTGAAATATGCATCAAAAGCTACCTCTATGGCGAGTGAGAGCAGGAAGCAAAAATTTGCTTCCGTTCTTGATGTCCAGGCAACTTGCGGCACAAAAACTTACGCGAAAAACTTACCCTTTGGCGGAATCAGAAACCTTTTCTTGAACATAACTTTCTGTCTTGGGCTGAATGACAAATACTGTCTCTTGATAATGAGGGAAATGCATGAGGTATCAAAACAGATTTGGAGGAATATTCTTTTGGAAACTTTTTATTTTGAATTTCCAACTGAGCAAACGGATACAGTCACACTATCTCTCACAACGGAAAAATTTCGAGCTAACTTTTTCTAAAATATCTACTATTGTTTTGTTTTCTCTAGACACCAACGGCACCAGAAAAGATTCAAAGATGAGCGAGTTCTGGCTGTTCAAAATTCTGTCTAGGTAACAGAGCTCCTCTTTTTGCAAATGCTGCTCACGTGAAATGAAAGGTCTAGAAAAAACCCCGACCCTATATATGGCTAGTGGCGGTTTAAGAATAATTCTAAATGAAAAAGCAATTATATTAAATTATTCTCAAAATAAAACAGAATTCAACTGTCTGCATATGGTCTTCTGTGATTTACCATTCCACGCGAGTCGAAGAGGAAGAACTGTAAACATTGTGGTCGGCTCCCTTATAAATCATGACCAGACCCTTTCACGAGGAAATGTTTGGTCCTCAGTAGAGGCATAGAAGAGTGCATCAAAAAGTGAAGGGGACAAAGTTGCTACTACTCGATAATTCTGAAAGAAACGCAATACTGGATAAGACTTGAGAATAACCATTTTCAAAATACATAATCAATATATATCTGATCTAAAATACATGACATGTTTAACGTGCACTTTATAATTCTTTAAACATAGCAAAAAACACATAAGATGCATTAGCGTTTTATTCCTCTATACTAGTGTACAGTTCTATAGAGTGTACATTATCTACTATCCCTAACCTCTGGAACCTGCCTGTCACATTCATCATATATGCATGCCCAAACGCCTTTACATATCTTTCTTCTTTTCCAAATTTTTATAGTGCGCGTGCTGAAACAGTGGTCGGGGTAAAACATTTCCAGAACCGGAAGTTATCCGACGGCAATGAACGGGAGCACGTTTGTTTGAATGATTTATTGGTTTTCCGGTTTTTTTTACAGTTGATTTTGTCGTCTAGTAAAATTTTAATCTGAGAAAAATTCCGACTGGAGACCATTCGAACCCGACTTTTCAAAACTCCAGCCGATTGAGAATAAAAGAATACCGGTTAGCCCCGAGCACTGTGCTGAAATGTTTACGCGGGCACGGCGGAATACCTGCTTCAAGTGAGGAACACAAATCTTGTGCGGTTTTGCCACAAGGTTTATTGTTGTCTTGTATGTACTGCACAAATTCTCCGGCAGGTCCGACAAACGAACTCCGCTACCAGAAAGTCCGAATGGTCCTCGCCAGCTGTTTATGGAAGCCAGCACGTCTGCGGGGAAGTTTGTATTTTGAAGCTCAGAGATGATGTAGTAACTGTCTATAGTGTTTTGGCTGGCCATTATTGGGAGCACCCAGAAAATATTCGGACCAGAAAAAGGACAGAGAAACCTTCTCCTCTGGTAACTGAAAAGGGGTTTCAAGAGCCGAGTTACCCAAATTGAAATGGAAACAAGATATGGCCGAAGGGGAGTTAGTTAGCATGGACATAAAGGGTTCGTCTTTGTCCAAGAGAAAAGTTGTCTTTAGTTAGCAGTGGTGGCGTTGTTTTGGGCGAATCGAAGAAGTCACTATTTACTCGAACGGGAGTGGACTCGCGCCTTTTAGCCTTTCGGCACAACCCCGAAATGTGCGTTCCCAACTTATCTTTCTCTCTGTAAAGAGCAGAGAAAGGTCGCGTATGACAGAAGTTTCCATTCAGGGCTTGGCTCTCCCGGTTGAACCTCCCCCCAGGCAAGAAAAGAGTCAGAGTGGTAATGTAAGTACCGAATCAGCGGGTCGGTCTTGTCCGCAACAACAATCCCCACGAAGTACGTACTACTGAATGGACAGTGAAGAAACCGGCCCAGCCCGCCAGTTGTGCTTTTTGGTCCGGAACAAAAAGACAAAACAGGTTACTGTGCCGGGGTCTGTAGTTACTTGGGGAGGTTTTCTTTTCAGATCTATCAGCGCAGCAGCGCGACGGATGACGGTTGGAGGAGCGCGCGCGGGCGGGCGGGGAAGCAGGCCAGAGGAGAGAGGAGTGCCAGTGATCCACGTGGTTTCCTGGTCCAGAGAAATTGAATGTGGGAGGCGACTTTTAAATACTTTTTGTCATAGTATTTTGTTTGCGAAGCTATCCGTCCGCTGTAGGTCAGTTCCACACGGAAACAATGATACTGCCTGCCTGCCTGCAACTCCTCCCTCAATCACTGATGCTGCTGCAACTTGTGCTCAGGCTGCCGCGCGCCTTCGTAGCAAAATCCTCGTCCCTCGAATCAGTGAGAGGGCGTCCGGCTGGCCCACAGAGATGGGTGGCCACTTTTGACCTGGATCGCGGACCCCACAAGATAGATAGATCGATAGATGGCCGGAGTCGCCGGACGGACGGACGGACGGAATGACCCTACCCGTCCCTACCCCACAGCACTGCAGTCACCTCACCTCACATCACCTCAGCACCGGCGAAATAGGAAACGAGGGGGAAAGAATATCAACGGGGCTTGGAAGTTGGAAGAAGGGATTGCTGCTCATATTATTATACGGTCGTCTTCTTTCTTACATGATTCCCCGGCTGCTAGGGGCCGTCTCTGCGGTCATCGGTTGTGGTGATATGCTTGAGCAGGAACGTCTCTCTCTCCCAGTGAGTCCTCAGAAGCGGGCGTGATATACGCGTACGACCGCGGCCTGTCTGTCGGCAAAAGAGGGCCTGTCAGAGCATGGTCAACGAGGAGATATCTTCTAGATTTACTACCCTCCTTCGTTCGTTCCCCTCACAGCACCAACTGTCGCGAAATGGAGCAGAGTGGTAGGCCTTGGATTGAGTTCCCATAGCGGCTGTGCGGATGGGATGATATGGTCAACATCAGCACAGTCTCTCGCCCTTTCCTTCGCTGCTGCTACTGATCGCTGCTGCTGCTGCGACAGAAGCCACATCGGTTTACTTACTGCACCTTCCGTTCCTCTAGTGAGTGAGTTTCCCACGCCCCGAGCTGAGGCGTGTCTGAGGCTCTGAGCTCTTTCTTCTTTCTGAATTGGCAGCTCCTGCCGCTACTAATACGTAGACGGGGAAAGGCTTCAGAGCTAGCTAGCTACTGTAGCTAGCTAGCATCACGATTCTGAGCCGGACTGTGCCAATTTTCGGTGGTCTTTATTTAGGAGGTCATTTTCTTTTTCCCTTTCTGATATTAGCCTTGACCTGATCACCATCCATGAGGAAAAACAGTACAGGCTTCCTTGTCGCCGAAGCTGCTACCGCTTCATAGTGCGTACAACCAATCAGGCAATTCATCCGCTAGTGCTTTCTCAATCCATCCATATTCGCAACGAGGGGAGGTCCGAGCTCATCTCACTGTAAATCGGTTCTCCTGCGGAGTCCTGTCTGCCTGCCTGCCTGCCTGCCTTCCTATATGCAAGGTCACTGCTGCTTGAGATACCGAATCACACAACACCCACACCATATCTCGCTGCGCATCACATAATCTGTTGTAGGATTGCAGAGCCGGAGATTATGAGAGAGTGACTGATTCACAGACTCACGTGGCTTGCATCTAAACACGACACGACACGAGCCCGCTTCTGCATCCTGCGCGCTTGCATCCCTCCAGAGTCCAGAGTCCAGGATCTTCCTTCTGCGACGCCCACGCCTCGTCTTAAATACCTTTAGACAGCGGGTCATCAACTTTCATCTGTCTTCCGCTTCAATCATTCCGTGTACTGGCTGCTCCCTCTCCCTCAGACTCTCAGAGCCCTATCCGAAGCTCGAAACTTGCCTACAACCCTTCCTGCCATAGTGATCGTCTCAGTTTTGGAAGTTCTCTCTCTCTCTCTCTCTCTCTCTCTCTCTCTCTCTCTCTCTCTCTCTCTCTCTCTCTCTCTCTCTCTCTCTCTCTCTCTCTCTCTCTCTCTCTCTCTCTCTCTCTCTCTGTGGGATTTTGCACAGAGGCACGAGTAGCTACCGTAGCTGAGGAGCAGAAGGTGAATGTTAAATGGCTTTAGCTCCATCTCAGTTAACGAGATCCACTCTTTTCTTCCCCTTATGACTGTGGAGTGGCACACGTTTTACCATCAGTTCCCTGAGTGGGAGTCGATGTAACATCTGGATTCAATGTCATGACATTTAACTGAGGTCCGTTCGTTTGTACCTCTCCTTTTCCCACGACGTATCGACGGGAGGCGCGCGGTTGGGCCGGGTCAGTCCTAATCTACTGCCAGAGCTCGTGTACCCCCTTCTTTGTCATCTGCTGCAGCAATTCGGTGTATCTTCTCTCTTTCTTGCTTGTCGGTCACTAGCTTCCCAGTTCAAGACAGGTCTTCGGCCTTAGTTACTCCGTCGCCTCTGAGTCCTCCAGCTGCGGTCTGCGTCTTCCACCTTCTTCAAGAGATAACACGCACATGTGGAATTCCTGGTTCGGGCTTGATGGAGTCATCTAGTACACTTCTCCTACAACCGGCCATATCTGTGCAGCTCCATGGACTTCGCCAACTATACCTCGTCAATTCCGGGATTTTAGTTCATTTCCGTCAGCTCTGTACCTGACTCGCTGTATTCTCTCTCTTCTAAGACCGTCCACCATTTTCTGATCACGTTCTGAAGCGTTACCTGTCTTCCAGAAATTCATTGGACGTTCATTACGTAACTTGCTTTTTGAGACATATAGATCTATCGACTACTTGACCGGACCGACCAGAAGTGTGTGTCAACCTCTTGCAATCATGCCGATTTCACCGCCTCCCGTCAGCTAACGGTTCCTACTGAGGATTTTAGACCGGGATCGAATCGTCGAGTCCAGGTTCTCGTCATCATCCCCGCTTTTCAGTATCTTCTCTATGTTTCTATTCTTCTCAATCTCAGAGTGCGTTTGGATCGTGTCATCTAGTGGCTTTCTTGTCAGCCTCCGTTTAATAGCACCCTTCAGCGCATGCAGTTCTTCCATGTCTCCTTTCCTCTCGCCCATTTTTCGTGACTTATTTCTTCTATACTCCGATACGAAAATATCGTAGATGTCGTATCTGAACTAAATTAGCATCCTTTCCGTATCGATATCGATCAACAAGTCTCAGATCCAATGACTTTCCCGGTTGCCTATGGGAATATTATGCTCGCCACCTCCAAGGACGGCGTCTCCACGATCACCTGAACGGTTCTCTTTGATGCCTCGCGCGTGATCGATCGAACTTACAGCTGAGATGAAAAATCATCTTGTTCTCCGATTGTGAGACCATACTACTGGCGGGAGGTGGGAGCGAAAAGACGAAGAGCAAGCATCGGTGAGTTGAAAGGAAAATTCTGGAGAGGTTGAGACTACGAAGAGAACATTTGTATTGACATGGAAGGAAGAGTTTCCTCAAGAGAGGAAATGTGACGCACGCGAAACAGGAGGACAACACAGAATTTGAACAGTCCCATGGAACTTAATTTCTTGTCACTGACAAGAGCCAGCCTCCAGAACAGACGATAAAATTCATCACCCGTCGACAGTTTCTTGACGACGCAAACGAGGTGCAAGAATAGTTGTCTTGGTACAACCCAGATATGCAAAATGCTTCTTCAAGGTGAAATTAGCAGTGGAAGCGACGAAGGATCTACTTGGAAGGATAACTCTTCACGCAAACGACGGTCGTCCTCCAGTGGGGATACTCAAACAGCAGATCGTTCTTCGGAGAATACGCACAATATTGGCAGGCCAGGTGGATCAAGTCCAAGCGCGAGCACAGGAGGAAGCCCAGGTTGTTTAGGCTTCTCAGGGATGGGACGAAGTGGAGGTCAAGTGCGGCAATACGTACGCTCGAAAATGCCTCGGCTGCGATGGACTCCAGATCTCCACCTTTGCTTCGTTCATGCAGTTGAACGACTCGGTGGGCAAGACAGTGAGTTCGGGTCCCTTCTATACATTGCAGGCAGACTGTCATGTATATGATGGATCAGATGGATCAAATTAGAGTGTTGTCGACAAATGTGAGTTATTTGCTGTCCGTAGACAGAATTCTTGACCTCGCCCAAGAAAGAAGGTTTAACCCCTTTTACTTTCGAATACGTGAAAGCGCCTTCCTCAGCTTCCAGTAATATATTTCGCTGGTTGAACATCATTCATGAATACTCAGTCTCTAGCGCTAGAGCTCTAGGCAGTCACTCTCCCAACTCCAGATTGGTAGCTCTCCTATTCAGTGGACCAATATTTCCAACTTCCAACTTACGACCGTAGGTAAGGTCCAGTACTGCTCATCACCAGAAGACAGTTTCATAGACGATACACATGGCAAACTTCCTCTTCAGAAATGTACGTACCACGTCATTATGTCAGAAACTCATTTCACAGTAGTCCTAGTACTCTTCCTCCGCTCATCCAGCCATCCAGCGAACAAACACACACGTGAAATCATTGGCCGTATCCTACTTTGATCAAAGACCTGCTGCTCGAGCTCTTGGGCGAAAAGGATGCTGTCATAGATCAGAGCCATACGAAACTTCCACATCAGGAACTCGAGCTCGTTTTTTGGTGTCGAGATGGAGACTGCTGTATATCCTGTGTAGTTTTGCGCTGATTAAGCATGCCCAGTAGCAGCAGCTGGATGCCACAGGTGTTCAAGTCTAGACGTGGCGATTTCATCAAGCATTGGTCTTACTAGCCAGCTCCTGCAGTTCGTTTGCTCATGGTCTGCTTGATTGAACTACAGGAGCTACTCCGAAACTGGTTCTTCAACGGATGGATGTGAAGGGCTTGACAATAGCTCACGTGAAAAGCCACTTGCAGGTCAGTGGTAACCTTTCCAGTCCTTAGAACTGGATCATAATCCTTCGAGGTCAAAACGACCCTTGATTAACGCAAGAGAAAGCATTTGTGGAGGTTGCCTGATCAGATCTGTTGAAATAGCCTGTATTCACGGGAAAGCAGTCGTAAGAGAGTTCAATTTCTAGCCATTTCGCTCGAGCGGCCAAGGAAGGAATCTGAGGGGCCCTTTTGTGGCTCGAAAATATTTCACCTTCGCGGATCCGGAGGCATGTGATTTATCAAACATCAACAATTACAGATATTAGGAGGTCCTTTGCTATCGCGTCGACTGCTATTGTGTGGCCCTGCCGAAGGTTCTTTCAAGTTCAAAGCTAACTAACATCTTACGCTTGGAATTTTGACAGATGTATCGAAGCATGAAGAACGACGAAAATGGCCAAGGTACAATTGCTGCATGCTCCTTTAATCTGTTCCATCCATTTCACCCTCGTACCACTCCGTATAAAGATACCGATGGAAGCTGGACCCAAGCGGTTACGTTTGCTTTCGAGCAGCTGAGCACTCTGTCAACCCTTTCAAGCTGCGAAAGGTTTGACAGAGTTACGTACGTACGTCAGCATTTTTCGGAGGTAGTGCTTGTCCATGTTCTCAGTTTAGTGATCCGACACCGGCCGAATAAGCCCTGAGATACAACGTGGACACACACAAGGGAGCAAATCAAATTGGGCGACTTAGACTGTTCAAAACGTGAAGTTTTCAGTTTCGCAAACTTACGGTCGTACGTGAGGAGCACTCCTGCATTAATGCTTTGTTAGCTGACCAGTGCCTGCGTTCTCGCGTTGTCATCTTTCAGCTACGATGCCGCAGACCGAACGGAGAATTCCGGAAGGGCCAGACAATGCCGAAACTTTGCTGCATCCAAGGATTCGGCTTCAGCATAGTGACAACGGGACTGTCCTGATCAAGGACGAGGCGATCAATGCTCAACACTATCACAACTTTCTGCACCGACAAGTGCTTCAACCTCTGGATCATCACACTTCATCGAGGTAATAATGACTCCACCAACCTACCTCTTTCTGTCTTCACTGAGTTGTTGTAGATTCACTTAATATACGAATTCGAAACAGCTTCCACTTCCAAATACGTACGACTTCTTGTTAGGTTCTGAGGTTATGAAAGATTAGATGTAGTCTGTGAACCCTAGGCCTCTTCTGCATGCTGAGGAATCCGATGAAATAGCAACCGATCATGTTGACCAATCATCCCAAGGTAGATAACAAGGCTTACCAGGATCTGTTGAAGTTCTGAATCCCTGAGAACAACCAATTGGAAGGAAACAAGAGTAGTACTGGCTTTGATGACGGAGGACTTCGCAACAGTAAAGCTGCATGGAAGGCCGTTCTTTGTCCTTGTGAAATGCACGAGTCCTTTGCAAATGAGATCGTGGATTTAATCATGTCCTCTAGCTACTAGACCGTGTCGCTTAAGATCAACTGGTGCAAATAACTGTTGTGTACACGTTCGAACGGCCTTGGTGTAGAATTACTTTACCACTCAACTTGAATCTACAAGGGTCGTGTATGTGTAATTTACATTGGGGTTGACTGGAAGTTTGCATATCTGCAATAGGTCCGCAAACACCAAAATGACAAAACAACAAGCTTAGCAGCTTCGTTTTTGGGTCCCTTTGTTGAAGCTCTCACTGCTCCAGCTTCAGCTTGGGTGCTGAGCCTTGCTTGATTACATTCTAGATCTGTAGCAGCTCAAGAAATAGGATCATTAGAGACATTCAAGCTTATCACTATTAGTGCCCTAAACAGAGCGAGCTTGCGAAACCTGGATATCGATGCAGTTTCTTATTTTGTAACGGATGTGCATGGTCATCCGTTCCAACGGAATATTCACGGCTAAGTTTAGTGGACCTGTGTTACATTAGATCACTACCCTTGGTAATATACGCTCCATCTTGCCGGAAACTCAATGCAATCTGGAAATGATTTAGAGTTCGAAACAAAAGTGAAAATCAAACCCACTTTCCCCTGTCAACTGCAATCAGCTAAATAACGTCCTTAATCTCATATCCTGTTTATTTCTGTTCCTTACAAGTACATGTGATCTTAAAGTTTTACTTTGTTCAAACTGATTCAGAAACTCAAATCGGCGAGGAATTTAATGTCTAGGTCTAGAGTACTGTTTACTCGTTTGTGAGCAGGACAGCAGAATGCTATGATTCTCGTATCATATATATATTCACCGTGGATAGTAGACAGTTCCCTTCCCCCGGATCAGCACTAGAAGTATCTTTAATACTTCTATCGGGTTTTAGAATTGCTTGTACAGCTCGGAACAGTTTTCATTTTCTTATTATTCGGTGCAATGTTGCGCAGACATGATGGTCTGACATGGATGGGACAGCCGGAGTGGATACCTCGAGCTTATCCGGCAAATGAGAACGTAACAGTAGCGCCTCAGAGTGCTCAGTCCCATTGGGTGAGCGAACACGAAGGGCATCCCATTGATCAGTGGAGCAAGAGGGACCAAGTCCTGCACACATCTCAAAGTACTACTGCAGATGATCGAAGCAAGAGGCAAAATACTGCTGTATCCATAGAATGGGACAGAAAATCCGGTTCCATAGTCGACGAGTATGTTCCGAGACAGAACGTGAACGTTATGAGCGATGGGTGGTTGAGAGTTCCTGCTGCCGAAGACGCCAGCCAACTGAACGATAGATTACGGAAGAGCCAAATGGAGGCCGAATGGGACAAGTGGAGGATGCACGAAATCAGAGTTGACGCGGCGAACAGAAGTTTGCAAGGAGGTTCTTTTGGACATCATCATACCGCTTATTCGAATATATCCACACCTCTATTCAAGACTGTTTCTCCTCGATCGCTGCAGGCGGAGACCGACATCTCCAAAGGACTGCAACATATGAGCCAGAATGGATCCGGATGGGAGTCGGATGTCCAAGGACGTATAGTGCTGGATCTACAGGTACACTACTTACTCATATAAACAGATATCCCTTAATACGAATTCTCCTAGTGAAGATTACTCAAAAAGATGTCATGATCAAATGAATGTGTCATTGAAATATCTTCTGACAGGAATCACATGACTGAATGAATATGTGACTGGTCAATTGCAACTGCATTTAGGTCATGGGACTTGTGGTCGAACTAGTAAGATTATTCATTAGAGTGTCTTGTTACTGTAATTTGCACCCAAGAGAAGAAGAACGGGACTTCCTTCATATTAGCATTGTGTCACCATGAACCACGAGCATTAATGGTGCAGGTCGATCGTCGAGCCTGACTGACGGTTGATTTCCTACTGTGTCGACCTGTGTAATCATCAGCTGCGGAGAAGCCTGGAACACAAGCGCTTGCAGGAGCAAAAAGATGAAGAGAAGTTGCGGTCTGTGACGGCAGCTCATGATCAACGCCATCACGATAGCAGCATGCGTAATATGCATTGGATGTCCAAGCTTGTGGAGTCAGCGACGTCGATGGAGAAAAGCTCCAAAAGACCATCGTTGCAACTGGTGGAGGACCCTCCAGATAGCACTCTCTCCCTCTCGTCCCTTTCTCAGTCGCATAGCACTTCTTCTCAGTCCAGACCGGTGCGTTCTTCCTCTTTGGTTAATATACCCGACATGAACGAAGAGGATGGCTCTCCTTCACAGATTTCAGAAGTAGCAACTTGCTTACAACCTCCCGAGGGTATAACGTTGGATCTGACTATGTCCATTAGAGCTGGTTGATACCTTGATCAATCCTGACTCTCTTTGAACATTTTCATGGTTAGCTAGCTTTAGATAGAGCGGGCGAGGTATACGGATTAGAGTTTACAAGGTAGCTTGCAAGAGGTGACTTTGTCAATTGCTCTCGAAATTGGACAGAAACGATTGCTTTTGACCAGTAGAAGCTGGACCTGGAAGTTCAGAACTAACTAGCTCATATATTTCCCTTTGATTAGTGAGAAGGAAATAATTCCTCTGGCTAATCTCAAACTGAAACTAAAGGGAAATTTGAAATGTCAAGTACACGCATAGCATTCAGCAGCAGCAGCTAGGTAGCTTTCGAGGCATTCGGTTGTATCTATCTAGTAGGATCTCCAGGATGATTGATTCTTTAGACCCACGTCACGGACACACATTGATTCATTGATGTTGACATAATATCAGAATATCAGACTTTACATCTCAATAAGACACTAAGCAAGCAAGCGCAGCATGGATCAAATTTTGATTCCAATTTCATCCGCTCAGAATTCAACGTTGAATCCCTTGTGCAATTGCAATCTTTTTCGGACTTCTAGTTTGGACTGTACTCGTCTCACCTTATATATGACCTCCGTATGTGGCCAAACAGTCGCGTCGATACTCGACTCCTTACGGCAAAGGAATCGAACACTCAAATGCACATGCGTACATTTTTCATTCCTTGCGGAAACCTCGTGGCATGGGATTTATTTCCCATGAGTGAAGGTCAAAGTTTAAAGCTGCATTCTCATCCGTGCGTCTGGTGCATCCGTCCGCGTTTCGGTTACTCCTTTTCGCGATGAAGACTTTCTCCCTTTGACGAAATACCTATCAGTCGTTATTCGGTTCAGTTCGTCAGTTCAGAGACGCACCTTTGACCGGCGTTTAGATCACCGAATTACATTTTCACTTTTCATAATTTCGAGGTGCTTGAAAATACATACATCATTTACCTTTCGTGACACGTGGAAAAGGGAAGACTATTTTGGTATATTATATGTTTAAAGACAATCAATGTGGACTGTGTAGCGCGAACAATCTAAGATTGCAATCACAAGGCTGCGTTTACGTTTCCGTCGAGAGAAATATTGCCGCTGTGAGTGAAACCTCGAGCGAACGCGAAACACCTTTAGTCGCGTGATGTGAAAGCAACTTTCACATCATACGCATTTGCGTTTCCGTCCATATATCTGTCCGAATCTCATAACTTTCATACCATAATAGGGGGTGTCACAGTTAAAGAATCTCTAAAATATTAGAGAGCCGCGGGCGTGAGTTACGGATTCGGCAAGTCTGCGGCCAGTATTTCCTGCTTGAGGTACCCGTAGGAAAACGTCGCGGCCGTTTTCTTAACGACTATTCACTGATTTTTTTTGATTTTTTTTACAATAGATTCTCCGTTACTCTGAGTACTTATTTTGAGTGTAGAAACGAAAAAATAATCAATGATAAAATCTTGATGTTGAATCTCGGACGTGATCTAGAATGAACCGCGGTTTTATACAAACTTACCCGTGACAATTTTACGTCCAGTTACCTCTCAGCCGTTGAAGAATCTTTTTTCTAAACTCTGACACCCCCTAATATCGCGTTTGCGTTACCGTCCATATTTGTCTTTAAGATTTCGGCACACCTTTCCTGCATTCACAAGGCACACCTCTGCGTTCGCTTTTGTGTCACAAATCTTGCGTTTATCTCGGATTCTACTTCTCGTGAATTTCTCGAAGAAACCGGCCGATGCAAACTGGTGACCAAATGGAAGGCGACGGGAACGCAAACCTCTCAATACCATGTGCGTAGGTAGTGTAATATTATATTTCATTCTGAAGTGAAGATCTTGATCGAATATTCGGTTATCGTTTCAAATTTCTTACCGAGTACCTTCTGTAGCAAGTGAAACGCAATGTGAAGGACTGAAATACGACTGAGGATGTTTCTCTTCGGCATCAATCGCCCTGCGTTTCACTCACGGAGGCCAGATTTCTCTCTACGGTCACGCAATCGCACCACTAAACGCGTACGTGTGAATGCAGCTCTGTTCTATATTTCAGATATACGAGTTTCAAAATGTGAGCTGCAACGTCATATATTCTATCCATGTGCTGATCTGAATCGTTCTTAGTTCTTATTCACTTTCAAAAGGAAGGAGGTGAATAAGAAAGGAATCTTTAATATATCACCAACCCCTTTCTTGCAAAAGGGTTTTCTCATATAACTGTAAGTCATTTAAGAAAAAGAAAAAACCAATTAGTTAGAAAATTTGAAGCCACTATCTATGTGCATTCTATTCATGGGTTTATTTGCTCGTTTTGAATCCCAAGTGTGACAATAGCAACAATTTTTAGAAACAACAATAACCATTTAGTTTAGAAATTTAGGAACAGTTTAACTAGATTACGAATGGCCAAAAAACTGAAGGAAAAGGTGTTCATAATTATCCAAGAAATCCAGAAGGAAAGATCTCGGGAAGGATAAGAGAATCTTCTCACTGTCTATGTTATTATGTTGTCAGGCACGGAGGGACCACTGTCCATGGTTACTGTTTTTTTCTCGAAAATAGTGAACTTAAGAGGTGTTTTCTCATTATGTAGGTTTTAGGCTTAAATATTTGCGGTAAAGTGAAGTCTCACGAGTGAGTGTTCACACGACAACAGGGAAAGACTCGACATCGTGAAAAAATCGAAAATGGTGGGTGTGGGTACTTCTATCGAAAGATCATGGAGATGCGAATATACATCGCAGTGGCGTTTCCGGACAGGCAGCAGAAACGGACCGACGGCAAAAGCGTGGCGTAAATGCACGTAACCGGTAGGGCGCTCAGTAGTTACAGGGGTGGTTCAAAAAGAAGAGCGTTAGGTTGCGGCGGTATTAGCTGGTTCGAATATTGAGTTGAAAGGGGTGTGAAAGGAGGACTGTGAAAGGAGATTGTGTTAGGGTTCACAGTCCTTTTCTCTTCTGTCTTCTGTTTTGTTCGTGCACTGTGGCGGGGTGAAAATATTGAGCGTTAGGGTGCGGTTGGATTTGGCGGTTCGAATCTGGAGTTGGGTGTGTGAAAAGAGATCGGGTTACGATTCGCTGTCTTTTCTTCTCCTGTCATGGGCTTTGTTCGTGCACTATGGTCGGATCGGTCTGCGAGGAAGTGCGGTCAGCTGCTTCGTGAGGCTGCGCGGGGTTCTCATATCGCCTGTCGTGTATCAGCTCTCGTCATTTTCATTTGTCGTCTGCTGATCTTGCCATCTTGTGTTTTGACAGTCAGGTTAGCTGCTGCGTTTATCGTCTGTCGCGATTTTGGTTTTCGTCTACTAATATATTTTGTTTTGTATGACTTTCGGTTGGATCGCCTCTGGATGATGAGTCGGTTGGTCGATCGAATCTTCTTTTTCCTTCCGTCTGTCGTTTCTCAACACTCCACTGTCGATCAGCACTGTTACGATTCGTCTGTTTGCGGTCAGTTTGCTTGGCTGTGCTGCTGATGCTGACGCTGACGCTCTATCACCGGAGAGGAGTCCTTTTCCATACTTGGAGATGGATTATTACTCCATCTCCATACTTGGAGATGCAGTAATAATCGATTACTCTCGGCTGCTGCAAGTAAGGTACCGTGCTGCAGATAAGGTAATCTCCATTACTAGTCTCGACTGCTGCAGGTAAGGTACCCTCTACATTTTCTGTCTGTTTCGTTTACCTTGTGTTGGATTACTCTATGATGAGATATCTTGGAAACCAGCATGCCTCTGATGATGATGAGCTTCTCCTCTCTGCGCTAGAGTGCATAGAGGCAAGCCAGGCCGAAAAGAAGTCTTTGCTGGAGATGTTGTTTATTCAGGACACTGCTCCAAAGTTCCCTTTCTGGTGTAGTAAACTGCCGATGATCTCCTTTGACGATAATACTCTGCAGCTGACTCGTCGCTACATGTACCTAGAGCTACAGTACAGCAACACTACAGTAAACTTCCTCTTAAATTTGACTACGTGAAGATAGTCGTAACGTGTCATCCGTGCCCTCTGCACATCCTGCCTATTGCTAGTTTGGCTGGGCCTTACCGGTTCTTTTCTTACTCCGAGGACGGTCTTTTCCTTTGCTTGCAGTACATGCGCTTTCAGATGTTTAGCTACCCAGCATACTTTGTACGGGAAAGTGATAGCAAGTGTTCTATTGTCCGGTCCGTGTACAGGAATTTTCCACTCCCCTGCATCTGTAGTCAGCTTGATCCGTCCAGGTACCGATTTATGTGTACTCATCACAGCAACTTGGACCGGGATTATGTCTCTCCGCAAGCAGGCCAGAGCGAAAGTCCCGACACTCGAGTTATCTGTCACGGTGTGCCGGACCGTGAATGATTTAGAGCTTTCTCTCTTTCCTTTGCTTTCCACTTTCTTGCACAGGCAGTGCCTGTCCGGAATATTTTCTGTAGAGCGAGGGGGTAGTTTGTTACATTGCACTTTCAAGGGGTTATATCGATCCATGGCAAGTCTTGCCTAGAGGTGAAAAAGAAACTTCTTCAGGCGGTCGGATGAGACCAGCAACGTCCAGTCGAGGCCGAGATAGATGTGAAACAGCTTTCTAATAGAGGATTACACACCTTTGTTGGCATGGTTGGATACTGTCTAAAGGACGAGAAGCTCCAACATCATCACGTTGCGATGAAGAATATCACTGAGAGCATGCTCGCTGACGGTAAGGAGTTATTTATCTTTTTAGGAGCTGCAGATACAAAAAATCGTGTTGAACTGACTTGCATGAACTTTTTACCCAGGGCACTCCAGTTTAACAGATACAAGGCCTCGAACCCTCTCTCCAATACTCTCGCGCTGCCTCCGTCAAATACTAGTTTCAGAGAAGCATTCTGCTTCACCTAGGTGGATTATGCACACAGGTATACAAAAGAGGCGGTCTGACTCGCTTTGGAACTCTTTCATCAGGCCTGAGCAGGTAACACCAGAAGACGTGAACAACATCTTTTTTCATATTGACAACCACCGCTGTCCACATTGCAATCAAAGGTACTTCGATGGACAGGAAGTATGACGAGAAGAGCAAGGAGACGAAGAACTTCTAAGCGACTTGGAGCGGCCAGCAGACAGGGAGGAGGCGACCGCAGTGCAGACAGAACCGCAGGATAGTCTTCCAGAGTTCACAACACTTTCTGATGTCCTGTTGAGAGCCAGGCGACCTATCGGCAGCTACAACTGCTCTATCGAAGTGGACTAGCTAGTAAATGGTTTATATATTGTTTCCCCTATGTACTCTGTGTTGTAGATGTACTCTGTGTTGTACAGGTATTACTCAGAAGCTTATATGTTTGGTACTATATTTTCCTCTGTGTACTGTACAGACTCTTGCAGAAGTTCATGCAGTAAACCGTTGGTATTTCTTGCATATATGTGCCTGCTTATTGTTTTGTTTGGCAGAAGGCCGAGCAGTGAACGTACTTTTTCTTCTGTACAGCTGTGTCGATGGCAGTCCTGTATGGGCAATAAAGTTTAACAGGAATATTTTCATGTCTCTTGTTTTACGCCTCTGTCCCTATCACGATGGTATGTTTGTCTCCGCTCCGGAATGCCAGAAACTACAGAACGGTTAATTGAAGTATTGAAGTAATAAACTGTGCGTGAAATGCATAATCGGTTCACGACTCAGTGAACCCACTTTCTTTGCAAAGCAAACCTGGAGGAACAGCAGCGGAGGGCTTAGCAGATAATTAAACCAGCTGAGGAAAAAAGAAGTCCCGACCGCTTTCTTTGCTTCGTATTATCCACGGTTCCATGAACAACAGTCTCGACGGTTCTGTGAACAGCAGCGGAGGGCTTAGCAGATAATTAAATCACCTTGGGAAAAAAAATCCTCCATCGAAAGTTCCCTTGGTGAATATGCAGGTGCCAAAATAGATCATGGAGATGCGAATATACCCTAAACAAGGAAACTGCTGCGAAGTCCAAAGATGAACTTTATTATCTAACCTCTCTTACAGTGCATGATAAGCTAATTAAACTAATAGTTGGAAGAGACTCAAAGTTAGATGAAAAGTTTCCGTGATATTCGAGATCACGAAGCTAAAAGATCGGATACCTCTCACTAAAAACTAAACATGGTGAGCTTTTCTCCGCGTCCTAAAATAGAAGTAATTAAAATCAGCTTGAATTTAATTACTTCGAACTTAGAATTCGAGTGTTCTAGTTCACAACTACATCCTAGAGGATAAAAAAAAAGGCTCATTGTCAGATGACCACCTCCTCCTGGACTTCAGTTCCTCTCCATTCTGGAAAGTCTTCTCTATTCCTGTTGTAACAAATCCTACCACGTGGCCAGTATCTTAAAAACATAAAGAGGAGTTGCTAGGCTAAAAACAGCTAACTCCGATTCTCTGAAAATCATTGAGGTAAAAAACAACTTACTAATGTTCCTATCTATTCATGGTCACCAAGTGTGACATCCAGGGATCCGCACCTGCCTGAGTATCTAATTTGACTTTTGGTACCATGTGCTACTCCGCTAGTACCTCTAGTGCGGCGGAGGTGACATCTGTCTCAGTGGCAGCCATGTGTTCTTCTATAATCGGCTCAGAAGACAGAAGACAACCTTGAGAAGTCGTACCCATCTGCGCTTCCGGGCTCTTTTGTAAGACCGGTTCGCTGTTTGGAGCTGGGACGATCTCATGGGGATCAGAGACAGTCATTACCTCCACTCTGAATACCTGTGAAGCCATCTCCTCCTCTTGTCTTTCAGAAGACGTCTTGGCTTCTAGAGCTGCTTCGTGTGTCTTCTCTGCTTCCAATGTTGTGACCACCAGGTGACAGCTAGATCGAACTCTTCTTTATTTGGATCTTCGACATGGACAAGTCATGGGACATCTGAAGACATGGCTGTAGGGCTGAGAACTGAAGGAAGACCGTAGAGTGTCTTCAGACCCTCAATCTGTCGATCCAAGTAGCGGAACATGCTGTCATTACATTCCACCAGCATGTCCTTGGAGACGTCATCCCAAGTTTGGACCAAGGTCAGAAGCTTCCTCCCTACGGTGAAGTTAAACTTTTTCCTGAGTGCTTCTCTCATCTGCGTCATAATCTCTTTTCTTTGGTCTTCTGTTTCCATCCGCTGCTCCTTCTCCTCCGCAGCCTTGGCTTTTGCAGCTTCCCGCTAGGCATTCCAAGTCTTCTTCTCGTCCACCAGATCAATTAGTTTGTCCCTTATCCTCAAGACTTCCTGCTCCCTCTGCTGAAGTCGCACCTGCAACTGCTGGTGGGTCTTAAGCAGTTGAACCATCTCTTTAATAAAAGCGGAAGCTTCCATTTTATAGTTGGTGGTGATCTTCTTAGTGGCACGGAGGTATGAAAGCACCGGAACGATGATCTCGAAAAAGTGATCGGTCGATCACTTCTCTCACGACTTCTAAATGTTATTTGAAGTTAAAATAACTTTTTTTCCTCTGGGTAGACTATCACGTTGTCAGGTTTATGTTCGAATCTTGAATCGTTGTATATGTCAAGAAAGTAAAATAACCCTCTAGATTAGGAGAAATAATTATCTCTAAGAATCATTCATAAGGAGAAGCAAAAACTCATTTTCAGAATGATTTAGAAGGGTCTGTTAAATATTTCACTTTCAGTAGAGTCACTTAAAACAACACTTGATTGGTTAGGAGTGTAAAATAAAACATATATGAAAACAATACAAAAAATGAATCGAGCTCAGGTGAAGAATACAAGGGTTTAACAGTTTATAAACTAGAGAGACTCGAGCTTTTACTGAAATGCTCATATGTAAGCTATAATTGATCTAGTGTAGATGATAAATTGGATGGTGTTGATGTGGTAGGTTTAATTTTTCTATTAATTGATTCTTCACATGGCAAGATAATATCTTTTATTTGTAGTACGGTCCACTCAATGCGAGGAGGACCATCGGGGAAAAGCGATAGACAAAATCTCCAAACTCATAGGGCTATCGTAGTGTGAACTCCAATTCCGATATATCACTAAAGGAATAGCAAGTGGTGTAAGGGACCGCAAATTACACTTAATTTTTCTCAACAAGTTTTCTCCTTGCATCTTATGTTATTAATATGAATCTGTGATAACTTAATGATATGATGATATCGTTTATTATAGTTTGATGATATCATGATTATATTCAATCATCCTGTAAGAAAAATTCACTCAAGGAGAGTTACAAACACCTCATTTACAATAACTGAATAGAAAAGCTCATCATTTTCTATTTCAGTTGAATTACCTCTTTATCGAATTCTCCTATTAAAAGATGGCACATGTACTTTCCTTGGAAAGCTTTTGATATTATGACAAAACACTTTTTGAAAATGTTACAATATTTCATCATTGTGATACATAACGTAAGGGCGAGCCAAAACTTAATATGATCAACAAATGTTCTACCTTGTCTTCTTGTTCTGTACTTGGATTCTTTAACAATTTTTATTTTCTTCTCTATCCTGTTTCTTCATTGAACGTTAACCATGGCATTATAATCAATTAAGTTCTTGGACTTGTTTTGTAAACTGAAATACTTCTCACAACACGCAAGGTTTCTTCCAATAACACAACTCTTAGACTACCTCTGTCATTTAAAGAAAAGGTGGAGAAGAGAGAAAAGAATTACGTCATGATGTACTTAGATTCTTCTATCTCCTCCTTCTACCGATACATCACATACAGCAGCATCTGACTCCCCTAGTGATGCTGTCTGTACTGCATCCTTCCAAGCAGTTCTAAGTATAAAGCGTGCATAAGCATCTCAGTCAGTTTGTTCATCGTATTTGAGTTTCGAGGGGACAGTCAAATATTATTTGACGATATATTTTACATATTTTACATATTAACGATGTTATATAAATATATATATATGCCGGTTTATATATTTATATATTTAAGAAAAACCGGTTTATATATTTATATATGTAATAAAACACCGGTTTCTATATTATATAACACTATAAATATTATATCGTGCTAAATAAATATATAAATATATAAATATATAAAAAGTTTTGAAAAAATAATTTGTCTAGAAATTTATTAAATAAATCTATTATCATAAAAATAAAATAAAGAGACTAACCAGTTCACAAGAATAATTCCAAGAGAACAATCATCATCAGTTCAAGTCACCATAGCAGTAGAGCATGATTTGTCATATTTGATACGCTATGCTGTTTTTAATGCATAAAAAATTGCTAAAAATTATAAAAATAAATAAAAAATTGATGATTTTCTATGCATGATTTGTCATATTTGACTCATGGGATGTATGGTTAGAACATGTGAGTGTTTTCAGTTAGATCTCATTTTTAATTTTAATATTTGTTCATGCAATGAATCAGTATAGTCACATATCTAAAGATATAGCACTAAAATTTCTTTAAAATATCTATTAAAAATAATGATTATTTTCTAAGTAAACAAAATATTAATATCATAATTTATTTTATTTGATGAGATGATTGAATCCTTAAAGTATATAATAATAATCTTAATATAATAATTATTATTAAACATAAAAATTATGAAAAAAAGTCACACATTATGTAATAAATAAAACTTACGTCTCCCTTGAGATTTGATTGCGATTTTATTTTTGAAGTAATCGTGCTCAATTCAGAACCAGTGAAAGGGTTAGGAATTAAATGAATGAAAATTACTTTCTAAGTGTACATGAGGTGAATATACTAGTTAAGGTGAGAAGGAGGCTATACTTCCACATCGTGTTTGTTGTTTTACCCTCCAAATCTCGAATCATAAAGTTCAGTATACATTGTAATCTTTCTACAAGAAGATAAGAGTTGTGATTTTGTTCTATATTAATTTTGCTTTTCTAACCCCCATAAAGCCCATCAGTAAACAATGCTTATAACAAGTAACAACAGATTTATCTCCATACTCGTTGCTTGTCCTCTTTCTTTCTTCCAACATCACATGAAGTATGCATATTAGAGATGTGTGTACTTCGTTGTATATTCACCCTGCCAACTTCTGTTGCCGTGACAAGGGGTTATTTTTCTACTTTCTACATTCAAGAATCCTCACGAATATTCGGACATTGTAGGTGAAAGGGATGCGGTGACCCTCTGGTGTTTATTTATTTCAGAATAAGGTTTGCAATATTACTCCATGTTTGTACAAAACTTCGATACGCTATGCTGTTTTCGAGCTATGGTCTGTATACGTTGTATGCTCTATATTCTATGTTGTGTTACATGATGAGAATTCTTATGGTCTCTTGTGTCATGTCTTCCTGGTCATGATGTACGAAAGCGGGATGTACTCTGGCAATGTGTCGGCACATTTTACTTTTTTGTGGATCGGATTGTCAGGTTCTGTGCCTTCTTCTTCCTAGTATGGGTTCGGCATCTCGTTCATTTCCTGAACAACATTTACGTTCTGCGAGTAGTACCTGCGACAGCAATGAGGACAGCGAGCAATTTCTCTGTAGAAAAAAATATTATCTATGTCCTCTGGTGTGACGTCTTGAGATCTGATGGACAAATTCCACAGAGAGTCAGATCATTTCTTCTGGATTCCAGGTTGTGTCAGCCACCGGAAGGATGCACTGTACTTCCCAAATGCGAGCAAGGAGCGAAAACAGCGTGGAAAACTAGTTGAAAGGGGGTTTTGGCTCTTGTACTTGTTATACTGGAGAGCTCAAAGCAGCTTCGTCTTTAAGACAATACCCAAGCATGCCAAAGAAGATGTGGATGTCTTTGTTGGATAGCTGTTTGACGCAGACTTCAGCGCCTACTGGTCTTTCCTTGTCTCATCTCAACGCCTGTGAAATTCGTTTTTCACCTCCACGGATGATTTGTTATATATTCATATCATGCCTTGGAAGTGTAGATGGAAAAGAGATCCTCTTCTCTCAACAGAAAGATATCAGATATGCATTGTTTCTTCAGAAAGTCAGAAACAAGGAGAAAGTAATTAATATCAAGGTCAGCTCCTGTTGTACAGATTGTCACTGATAACTCTAGACTGGGATGCCTAGCCTCTGCTTGATGACTGAGTGATGTGGTTGACACGAATGGAAGAGAAATGCCGACAGACAACTACGCTCTCTGAGAGATCGACTTGAGTACATGTGCAAGGATGGCAAGGAAGACGATAGACAATATGTACAGTGGATCTAAGAGAACGATCAGTGCGGGTGAAGTCTGCATGATAAGAGAACGTACGATAACTTTTGTCTTGCATGTACAAGTAGAAATTATCAACGGAGTAGGAGAAAAAGTGATATGGATCAGCTAATATTCGCAGTGGAACGGTATGCAGCTTACATGGATAACATGTTCTCCTTATCTTCACCGAATCAAACTTTATCAAGAACTCGGGTGGATGTTGAGAAAAGCCTAGCTGTAAGTATATATACGTTTGCATTAGTTGCAAGAAGCGGTTGTCGAAGGAAATTATGGGTCTATCAATTGAGAGAAGAGAGAAATGTGGATTAGCACCAGAGACATCTAAGAATTCGTAGTCTGGAACAGTCTCGAGAGGCAGACTGCTCTTGACAGTAGTTGCTGTCTGTCTCTTCAACAGTTTCAGAATGCTCTCTCTCGCTCGTTTGAGACATAGAAAAATTGAAGTAGAGCGAGAAGACAAAATGAAGGAAGAAAAAGGGCGAGATACTTATCCTGGTTGAGGCAGATAACGAGACAGGTTGCGATGTCGTCCATACCGATGACGTCCTCGTCCACATTAAAAAACAACAATGGAAAGAGAAAAAGAAATGAAAGGATATGACCAAGTAGACTACTTCTCGTGAAAGTATGTCACCTGATCAAAATCAGATCCACGACGAAGATTGCAGCTGTGGCACGTAACGTAGTCCTCACAGCCTCCACAAAGCGCAAGCAACCCATGCCAATAACATATTGCATCTGAACGCATGCAAGGGTCCAATTCCCAAACACTGCACGAACTGGAAGGTAGAATTGAAATCAAGACGGTAAGTAAACTGCGTGTACCTCTCATCTCCGAATTTGCTCGTATGAAAATTCTGCTTGTCTCGCTTGTCACATTCCACTCTCCGGCCGTATGTTGGAGCAATCTGCTGAATTCAATAGAGCAAATCAGGCATGAAAATAGAGAAAGAAATGAAACGGTGTGGACGAGATGGAGTAGTTCTCATCCAACAGTGACAGCCCATCTCAAGATCATTTTCTCTCTCTGTCATCGTCACCACCTCCGCAAATCACAAGCAAGTGAGCTGAACAGAACATGCATGCTGCCTCTTGCCGAAGGTCTGAAACCAGCAAAAAGTCCAAAACCAGCCAAGAAAGTGCCAACAAACGCTCCCTTGCGCGTCTCCTTTTCGCTGACCAAAGCTGGTGTCTGTCTACCTTCCATCTAAGAGTTTCAAAAACAAATCATTCGTACCTACTCACCTACACCAGTAACGAAGAGCAATTTAAACATTCCGCTTCTCCCGCTTGTCTCTTTTCTCTCCCGTTGACTGTTCAGTTTTGATGCATATTAGATTTATCATTATCTTGAAATTCATGAATTTAAAACACTTCAGCAGAACTATTAGTTCGTGAAACCTTGAATTGATCTGAACATCCTAGCAATAACTGAGCAATCTGTTTTTTTCTATGCATTTGCATACCAGCTACCCGTCGCAAGAGGAAAAGAAAATTTAAACTAAATTAATGTCGTTTTCTGCTTTCACTTCGCAGTATCCACATGCATATCTACTTTAAGTATTTACTCCATGCCACTCACTACTACTCTATGGCCACTTTCTGTCTATGCAATATTAGGGAGATGCTCATGATGCCGTTGGTCGACATTCCTCAATCGTGAAATTTCTTGCACATTTGATTACCGATACAACTCTGAATCGACCAGTAATTTCCAACCGCTCGACTGGATCAATTTTAGTATCCATCTTCATCTCCATGATCTTTCTCATTTACTAGTTAACCACCAAACCATTTAGTTTGTTTATTACCACCCATTTCCGTTACAGTAAGTATCATGCTGTAAGTGAGTATCCAGAGTGAAAAGAAAGTACTAAGTCTTTTCTCTTTCATATTTGCACAGATAGATACTCCTTGCATACTTGTGGTATTTTAAGGATACTTTGATTAATGAACTCGAAACACTATCTCGTGAAAGACTTTGGTCAATTATTAGAATACAGTCCAACAAATTTTCTTACTAGTTGACAGTCACAGTTTTTATGACGGCCTCGGGACCTCTCGTTGCAAATCCTATACAGCTGTATGGTGTTCTTTGGCCAAATATAAACCAGGCGGCACTTGCATGCATTATTTAAGTTAGAAAGTTTAAACAGAATTGGTCTGTTGTAGCATATTAAAACCTGTCAGAATGAGAACAGATTCTTTGAAATCAGAAATTATATTCAAGACTTTGTTACCCTTGTTAACTTTTTATAATCTCTTATCTGCGAGTAAACTTTTCATCCGAGATATATTACCACCAACAGGACAATAGAATTTTGGCTCGTTGTTTGTGATTGTCCGTATCCGCTCCCTGCTTGCGAAGTTCGGGCTGGATGCATATATATTTGCACAACCAGAACCTTTGAAGTATGCAAAGGAAGTTACTACAGTCGGAACTGGTTAACTGCAAGACTTTTGGATAACTATAAGAAAAAACTTGTACTTGTAGAAAATTTGTTACCTGCAAAAATTTTCCATAATTGCATTTGAGGAGGTTGGACTGTCTGTAGAGTACTAAGCTATTTTTAAATTGGAAAACCCAATTTTCATTTTGATTACACAAGCTAGTGAATATATATGCATCCAAAGTGCACTTCTAGTAAAATGAAGGAAAAAGATAAACATTTAAACATAACATCATAATAATAATGAGTAATTTACTAACAATAGCATTTTTAATAAAAAGATAGTTTATAAAGCATAAATTCACGAGGAAAAGTGGTGCTGGACTGGATTTGCAAATTGTGAAATATGACAAAGTTCTCTAAATTTAAAATATTAAATTTAAATCATTAAAATTAAAATTCACTTGGTACCTTGATTACACATGGTCACTTGAGTAAGACAAAATCCATAATTAACTCATGCAAACAGAACATTTTTCTGATATAAAGATCTATGCTTCCCACCTAAGTTTTAAATTATAACCTAACTTTTCCAAGAATAAAAATTAAGAGATAAAATAAAGCTCTTTGCATATATATATCTCTTCCGAACTTAGAAGAAGTGAATATGCAAAGAATCTTGAGTTTCCACCATGGCAAAATAGTGTTAAGTGATGTTATTTTTGTTCTCATCGTACTGATCCCACGGGACTATCGTCAACCAAATTTTCTGTCTATTATCTCTTACTCTTCACAATTGCAAGTTTAAAGATTTCACCTATGAGTTGTAAAGAATGTGTTGCACTTATCTGGAATGCAATTTTGCGTTCTTACCGAGTATTGTTTTTGGAGTAGTCAAGTCGAATAAGCAAGCTCGAATATGCATGCAACATGAATTTTCTGAGAACTTTTTTCTCTTTTTGTTAACAGAGAATTATATAAGTGTTAAATAAAATATATATACTAAGTAGATATAAATAATTAAAAAGTTTCATAAATATTATTTGTTAGCCTATGTCTGCAAACACGAAAGAGAGTAAGAAAAAACCGATAAGACTAGTGTAGATTATCGCGCTTCAAAAAATACAAGTGCGAGTACTATACTCAATAATTAATAATTTAATTAAACATTTGATTTAATACATAACCTTTCCGGCCAGAAAGGTTAAGTATTAAATTAAACGGCATGCCCCTCTTCCGAACTCGGAAGAGGGTGAATATGCATTCCTGTCAAAGTGTACTAACCATGTAACAATATAGCAATAACAGCATCTCATCAACTCCTCCATCCTCCTCTTTTTCCGACTGAAGTAACCTATTAATGTCTTCCAACATCTGCCAAAAGTGGAAAGCATAGTAAGAATAACACATCTAGAATCTCTTTATCTACCATGCACGATTATAGTAAGTTGACAATGGTTAGTAAACACATCTGTTCATCACTTCATAAGCTACTTACTAGTAAGCTATTTTATCTTAAGGTGGTTCATTTTTACCTATTTATCTAAACCACATGTGAGTAAAACTAGAAGTTAAATACTATATATAATATAATTAAATACTTAATAGATAAAATATTTAAACATACGAAAAGATGTATTTTTAAGGTAAGAGTTTCTTTTAGTATTTTTTGAATCTGTTTTACTATAAAACTTCCAAGAATAGATATAAAACATTTTTCACAAAATGAAGATTAAAAATTTACCCTTTGGGATAAAATATATTCTATTTTGTTTTTAAATATATTGAACAAATACCTAGTGAACCCCTGAGTATTCTATACAGGAATTAAAAGGCGTTACTGAGAATATTATGATTTGTCTACTTGATTGAGATTTGTAGTTGAATAAGTTGATGCAGTTTTAAAGCTTTCTTCGATCTTTCACATCACTCGAAATAAACAAATTCGTGATCTTGTCTTCTCATATAGACCTTCTTCGCTGCTTATTCACCCATGTACAGTACAGCTCGATGATCGCTATTTGTATTTGCTGGGAAAATAAAAGTTTCCACGCTTTGCTTCCTTCCTGGCTTCTTCGCAGGTTTTCAGAGAAAAACAATACAATATTTATGCGTTGGCCTTCTTTTCCGAATACCAGACGGTCTTTCCTTGCTTTCGTTACTGTTTTTTTTGCAGTACGTAGTACAGTTTTTCCTCTATCATTTTTCACTTTTTGTTCTTCGTGTCAGTCGTGAACTGCATTCATTTCACGATATACATGATCGAGCTTGTGAACAGCGTTCATTTGCTGATATACATGATCGAGCACATAGGGAGATTTTCTACTAAACCGAAGTGCTTATTTCCGTCGAGGAGAGGAAACAGATGACCCAGCAGGTACAGGAGAGCTAGAACGTTGCAAAAATTGAATTTATTACGAGAATTACATAACACCCAAATAGTTCAAAAGAGTAGCGCTTGTACTGTAAAAAACAGTTCCTGTAGAAACGACGACGGCAGGAACGAAATTTTCATTTTGTGTAACTGTTCCAAACAATACCATAAAAAACAGTGTACTCTAGGTCTATGTACAGTATGGTAGTCATAGCCCGTGCAGAGTATTAACTGTACTGGACGCACGAGCCAGCATAGAAACTGTATAAGACAGTGGCAAAAAATGATACTGTAAAAAACAGTGCAGTGTAGAAAATACAGTATGGTAGCCATAGCCCGTGCAAGGAATTGACTGCACTGGAAGCACGAGCGAGCATAGAAACTGTATAAGACAGTGGTGAGAGTACTGTTGCAGTATTGTTGTTCTACTGATACCGCAAGTTGTTCACTTCAGCTGGGAGGATGAGAATTATTATTTGAGTCAGGTTCGTGCTCTACGTTGCCTGCATGACAGAAATAACGATGAGAGCAAGGAAGCAAATACTATAGAGAAAAAGTGCTGAAAGAATCCGGTCTACGAAACCGATCTATACTACACGGTGGAATTAGATCATAATGGTGAGAGCAAACTGCCTGAAATGAGTCTAAAAAAACAAAGTCATCGTTCTCAGAAGATTTCGTACAAGCTTCTTCTGACATACTTGAAAGAATTAGAAGCAGAATGCAAGCAGAAGTCGAAACACTCCCTGAGATGGATCTTCTTCGTGGTCGGAAATAATGACATTCTCGTCACAGAGTTCCATGCATTAGACAGCAGAAATGCACGTTGACGCATAGAGGAGAAAGTTGTAGCAGATGTGATGAAAGCAGCGGTCAATTCAGTCGGTCGTATCGTATCGCTTTATCGCGGAATGGTCCTTACGCTGCTCCCATCCCGTGGCTCGGCAGGCGGTCGCGGGAAAGATGAAGAACCTCGAGCAAGTGTCCAGATGACAGAAAGAAAGCGTCGCTATATCCGTCCAAGAACATGCAGCGATGGACATGACGACAGTGACGGCAAGAAAATGAAAGCAAGAAAGAGTGGTCGTTACTTTGAAGATTGAAGAACTGCAAGCAGGTTTCTCCTGCAAACAGCGATAAGTCACACGCGAAACATAACGCGCAACCAAAGACACCGACGAAGCACGGGCGCGGTACATAAGCGAACGTCAAAACACGAACATAAAAATAGTGAGAATTTAATAAACTGACTTGTTTGCTCTCGCGCTGCGCCCGTTAAGAACAAGACGTAACAATAATACAGAAGAAAGAAAAACAGCTACCTACTGCTAAATCCGCGGTGTCCAACGGGTACGTAGGTTTTTACTTTACGGTTTCTTCACCTCCACGTTGCCTGTACAAGGCCGTGGGGGAGGATGTTCAAGGAAATCCTCTCCTACGATTAGAGGTAGTTGTATAAGATCGAGAATGATGTTTAGTTTTTGACACACAATACACACTACTACACACAAGAGATATAGAAGAGCACACACACAAAGTACATTCGTGCATAGAGTAGGTCTGCACCTCCGCACTCAAGAGGAGATCGTGAGAGTGTAGACAAAGAACGGCATCCTCGTGTAGTCTTGTTTCGTCTGGTGTGTCGAGGAGTAGTGACAGGAAGCTGAAGGAGTAGCTACCAGAAGCCAATGTAACTTCTTCTCAGAGATTGGATTGACGATTTTATTTACAAAAGTTTTGTCTATGTTTTCTGAGGATTGGATTTCATCGAATTCATCCCCAATTGTGCATGGTGAGTTTTCATGACGGTGATTGTTAGAAGCTGTGCAGTGTCCAAGCTTGTCTCATCCAGTAGAGCACTTCGAATCCACATACGGACTGTCCATGAGAGATTGATCTCCTGAGACAGAGTAGTCGAAGCAAGGACAGAAGAAGCTAGAAGCCGTATTTGTAGAAGTTGGCTGAGTACCAAGCAGGAAGTGGAGGAGTTAGACAATGAGAGTGTCGGCATAGCTCTGAACCCCTGTAAAAGCTCATTTGACCAAAGGGACAATAGGTGGTAATTAACTCCAAGATTACCTCGAGAAAAAAGACCTAAAGTACACAGAAGCTGGCGGATTCCTTCTTACCACAGCAGAAGAGTCATCCTCAACAAGAAGACAGTGTGACTGTAAGTAGGTCTCTGATCTTCTCACCCAATTCACTACAAGCAGGGATGGCTTGTTAGTCAAGATCCGAACTAGAAGCCAATCGGAAGATTGATTTCTCTCTTTTCTTTTATTTCCTCTTTTGTTAATTTTCTCTTCTTTCTTCTCTTTTCTCATCTTCCCATCTGTGGTGTCCACAATTTGCAAGATTGGAGATTTTTCAAACTTTTCAAAATTAATAATGTATCTATGTAATTGAAGTAGCCTTATTTCTGAAGATTACACCTTGCTTAGAGGGAAGATGATCTTAAGGGTTTTTTTTGAAAAGAGAAGTCGACTTCTTCCGAAGCCAGAAGACGGACATCTCATGAGAAGACGTCTTCTCAATCGTATCTTCCAGAAGACAGGAGCCGGAAGATAGAAGATCGAAGACAGAAGACAGAAAACGAACATCTTCTGGGAAGACAGTGACTATGTCTTAGGGGGTACCAACTGCGCTGTCGTGATGTGAATCATTTCACATAGTAAATGATTCACTTCTCTATCAAGCATTAGTCTCTCTGAGTGAAGTTAAGACCTCAGAGAAGTCCATTTTTGGAAGATGTTATATATTTTGAGTCTTAGTAGGTTGATTACCATGTTGATAGGGTTTAAGCTCATGGGTTGTATTTGCGTGTCGCCCATGCACGCTTTCTAGCTGATTTAAGTTATTTTTCGGGGCTGCGTGTCATTTTAGGTAGTTTAAGTTTTACGCTGGCACTCTAGGAGGCTTGACGTGGTAGCCTATGAGTGTAGATAAGTTACCAGGTAGTTTAAGGCACAAAAGGACAGTCAAGTGGAGCTATGAACTCCTATTGGTCTATTTTTGTCTTTTGTAAAACTCTAAGTTTAAAAATAGAGCTCTAGAGTGGTTTTCGAGCAATTGGTGAGGGTACTGCGAAATCTGAGAGCACAGGGAGATAAAGCTCGTCGAGCCAAGCACCGTCAGTGAAATTCTTGATCGATTTGGATCAATAAACAAGGAGTTATGCCCAATTGAAGTTCAGATTGTGCCAAATCTGCATCACTTTTGTTGATTTTGGGGTTTTGATTGTCAATTGCAGCAGAATCGAGGAAATCGCTTCAGAACTTCGTGGTTGTGTTCACTGTCAGCAGGGCTACGGCTGTCTCCAAATTTTCATGTCAATTGAGTGAGTGAGTAATTCAGGGCGACCGCTGAAGTAGAGCGGGTCCGAAAAGCTCTCAATCTGGAACAACAACTTCAGAGAGCGAGATCTGGAGTTCTGTGTGGAATCAGGAGGCCCAACTTCACAGGAGTGTTCAGCAAGCTGTGTACTGCAAATCCTGTAAGAATTTCCCAAGGTGATCGAGCCAATCTCCTGTTCTTGGTCGAAATAGCTGTCTGGGTACCAGAAATTGCCGTAATTTCTCTACTCAAAAAGTTTCTACTCATATCTTAGTGCTCTGAATTGATCTGAAGCTGAAACTTCGTATGTGTATCCAGTAGGACCTCATTGTCATGTAGGAGAAGTTCTGAAGCCTAAACCATCACTTATTTCTCAATCCTGAGTGTCAAAGTTCGCCATTTGATCTTATCATTGCTAGTTAAGCCTGAACTTTGCTTCCTGAATATATCAGAAGAGCCAAGAGACTTATATGAGTGTTTTTCAGTATCACCTTGAGACCTGAAGTCTATCCTTTGAGTAAACCAATCACAGCCTGAAGCCCAACGCTTCCCTGAGTAGATTGAACACAGCCTTCAAGCTCATATCACAACCAGAAGGTTCGCCCTTCCCAGGAAAACTCTCAACCCGACAGCGCGCTACATCATCGAGGAGTAGGTGTACTACTTAGTGAGGTGGTGGTCTCCTGACATGTGCCCCATCTCTCCTGGCTGCAAGTTGAGGATTGGAAGAGATCTCTATCTTGACTCAAGCAGAGGCATAAAGACAAACACAGAGTAGGACTTTTGACACACATGTGTTTACACATTTTACATAGTACACACATTACGTTCGTTGCTAGAGACATACGAATAGATTTGGATTACATAGGAAGGGTCTGCACTTCTGCTCCCAACGGTGGATCGAAAGATGTAGACAACAGTAGTGGACAGCCTAGAACAGAGAACGACATCATCGTGTAGTCTTGTCTTTAAGCTGGTGTGTCGAGGAATAGTGACATGAAGTGGAAGGAGTGAGCTTCCCAAAGCCAATGTACCTTCTTCTCGAGGAATTGATTTCAGATTTGATTGCAGAAGCTTTGTCTGTGTCTTCTGGGCAGTGGGTTTCCTCGAATTCACACCCAATTGTGCATGATAAATTTTGTTCTTGAGTGGCGGTGATTGTTAGAAGCTGTGCAGAGTCAAAGCTTGTCTCATCCAGTGGAGCACTTCGGATCCACGTACGGATTGACATGGGGGAGATTGGTCCTTAACATCATAATAGTCAGAGCAACGACAAAAGAAGAAAGAAGCCTTCTTTCCACAGCAAAAGACGACATCCTCGAGTAGAAGATTGTGTAACTGTAAGCCAATTTGTGGTCTTCTTCCCCAAATTACTAAAGCAGTGATGACTTGTTAGTCAGGATCCAGACTGAAACCCTATTGGAGTCTTAATTTCTCTTTTTCCTCTTGTTTCCTCTTGTTTCCTCTTGTTTGGATTTTCTTTTCTTCCCCATCTTTTCTCATCTTCTCATCTTCCTATCTTCTTCTAGTGAGCTTCCAAGACTTCTATTGAGCTTCAGTGAAGGTGAATGTCGTTGTAGTGCTGTAGGAAGACCGTTTCCGTAGATGGAAGCTTGGGAAGGCTACAGAGGGCATACTTCCTGTGATTGATCTAACCCCGTTGGGGATTGGAAGAGCAATGTGTGACAGACATTGATAGTTGTGCATCTACGAAGCAGAGGCAATCTTCTGGAGGTGTGAGAAGCCGAGTTGAACCCCCAGAAGCCGAGAATAGCTTCAGGAAGACTGTCGTGAGAAGACTAGAAGCCGTGACCTAGAACCAGGAAGCGTCTTCTCGAGCTTTTCAGTGAATATTTGTGTGATATTTTAAGTAGTAGTTGGTTGTTTGGGTCCAGGGCACCTTCTGAAGGATCTGGAAGCCGTGTGGTTTTGTGAGAAGATGAGATTTCTAGATAAAACCCGTGTGTTTGTGTGTTTGAACAGATCTTAAAAACTTAAGACAGCGATACTAGTGTAAATCTCTTTGAGGAACGAAATCTTTTATGCTAAAGGAGAAATATTGAGACACTAGACCATCTTCATTCTATCTTCTATTTGGTTACAGAAGCCTTGTGTGAGTTTTAGTGGATGTGAGTATCATTGTAGTGCTGCTAGAAGCCCGTTTCACTAGGCAGAAGCTTGAGAACACTACAAGGAGCATACACCTTGTGAATGATCTAATCAGTTGAATATCATAAGGATAATTTGTGGAAGGGAGTAGTAATAGACATCTATGGTGCAGTGGCTGTGTTCTAAGGGTGTTAGAAGCCGAGTTGGAACGCCTAGAAGATGAGAATTGTCTCTGAAAGTTGACATCAGAAGATTGGAAGCCTTGGCGAGGGGTAGTAATCGTCTTCCCTGTCTTCTCAATGTACATTTGTGTTGTATTTTAAGTAGTAGTTGTATGTTATGATATAGAGTGTATTTTGAAGGGTTTGGAAGCTACGTGGTTTTTGTGGGTCAGAAAGGACTTCTGGGCAAAACCAAGGTGTTTGTGAGTTTGGACAGATTTTAGAACTTAGAACAATGTAACTAGTGTAAATCTTCTTGGGGAACGAAATCTTTTATGCTACAATGGTGTAAAGGAGAAATCCTGGGACACTACAATCTCCACCTCTAAGGATAAGATAAGCATGAAACTTTGACCCACTGCAGAAAAGACTCACTAAGCACACTCGTACGAGATTGGGATCTGATTCACTCATAGAAATAAAGAAATACTCCAGAATTCTAAAATGTGTCACCGTTTACTCACGATTTGTACACCAGAACTTCAATTGGACGTCTCTCAACTTTCTTAGATCCAAATCTACTGAAAATTAGAACCACCATCACCACCTCGACCAGATCTCTCCAACCTTGTCTTGATCTCCCTTAGATAAAATCCACAGCGATATCTATGATCATTTGAATATGAACATTCAGAAACTAACTCCTCAAATTTCAATTGATGGCATCTTGCTCACTCTGAACTCAAATCAATGAGTTCACAATTATCCACTCATCGAGTGTTTCCCAACCTCACTTCAATCTCTCTCATATCACTTGCACAACATGTTCTATAGTTGGTTGAACATGTACACTAAAAACTTAGCTCTTGTAACTTCAATCGTCGGTACCTTGCTCACTCTGAACTCAAATCAGTATATCAGTGAGTCCACAATCATTAGCTCATCGAGAGCTTTCTAACCTCACCTCAATCTCCTTCAGATCAAATCTACAACACATTCTATGGCTGTTTGAATGCGTACACTCAAAGAATGACTACTCGAACTTCAATCGGATATATCTCTCTTCTCTTGATCTCAAATTGACAGAACTTTTACTTAGTATTTTGGAATTTTTAGCAAAACTAACTTATCAATAAAAATTCAAATAGTGTGTCTTCTAGTGACCTACATAGCCATCTTCGCCCAAAATAAATATTTAGAGCTCATCTAAGTCATTTACAACCATAAAATATTTGTCGGCATAAATGAAAGCCTTGACAAGGAAGTCTACCTACTTGATGCAGCTTAGCTAAACTACTAATGACAAGAAAGACCAACGTTGTCTGTTCACGTAGTACACTAAGATACAATAGACCTTCCAGAAGTATGTAAAAGTGAATATAATGAAACATCCTAACATGTGTCTCGTTGCCTTTTGCACAAAACACACGCTACAAATATCACCGTAATCACTTATTTAGCATTACATCACATGATCGACGTGTATGCCGTGAAAAAAAGCATTCCGTCAAACTTATACATGATAAAACCATGTACAACACTATAGCGCTAACGGTCTTAACAAGACTAACTATCACATACTTTGTTAACTAGCAGAGCTGCTACACATGGCGTGACAACGCATTTTGTGACCACAGTCACCAAAAGTGAAGGTCTGGGTTACCCTAAGTATCAAGAGCAGGGGTTAACATCATTTGCAAGAGTTCCAATCACTTCTATTCAATTGACGATTCATGAAAGACTTTTATCTTAGATCTTACCTCCTTTCTAATTCTATTACAGTTTTCCTTTCTTCAGCTGGATGTGTGGTTACGTCTTCTTTCCTATTTGTGGCGTTCCTGCTGGTGACATGTTGTTCAAGCAGATGCTTCAACGATTATCGTTCAACAGCCGTATTTGGTATTAGACTAGCTTTGGATACTTTTAACTTTGTCGGTGAAGATCCACTAGCATCTTATTGTATTCGTCATTTAACGTCAGCTTCAGCACCTGTTGGCTGCAGTTCAGCACAACAATCATCATTAGTTGTTCCTTTGGAGTTTGGTTTTCTTTCTGCCAATGAGTTTGAGCTTGTTGCTCACTTTGCTATCCTTTGCATCTTCGGTTAAGCTGGATAATAGTCATGATCACCTGATTCGCCTCTTTAATGTGTTGGTTTTCGACTCTTGGCTGCTGGATGGATTGCACACGAGGGATTGCTACAGTTTTCCTCCTAATAAATCATCTAAGAGAGTTCAGTTCACTTTCTTTCGCCCATGCATATTCACCCCGGTGAGTTTCTCAACATGTATTTCAATGCGCATTTATTTTTGAGATTATTTTTTTTGATATTGGATTGGATTTTTTAGAAATTATCAATCCTGATACCTCTTGGGAGGTTTAGTAGAGAATCAAGTTTCAGTGACACCCGTCTAAACACTTCAGTTTAATCACATTTTGTACTCATCCAAACACTTCAGTTATATGCAATATCTTTTTCTGTTTAAACCTACCTCTTAATAGAGGAGTTTTTTTTCCCATGTTTACTTGGAGAGGGTTCGAAGTCAGGTTGCCAACTCCCTAGGCACAGTCTGTTTGCAATGGCCCATTCACATTTCTGAAAACTGTTATTATGTAAAGTTATTAGACACAAACTTCACGACTTCTTAGAAAACCAGGCAGAGAAATTCGAGAACTATGTAGAGTTAATATTAGACACAACGACTTCCCAGAAAACCAAGCAGGGAAATTCAAGATAAACATTAACATGTCTGAATATCCTGTATCATGTATTAATGAATCCCCTTCCTTGATTTTCTCTTCCGTGCCGTCCGGTTGTCTTTTTCCTTTCTTTTCACAGAAGTGTCTTTTGGATGTATATTCCTTCTCCATCGAAAGGAAAGGAGGGTTAGGTAATAAATGAAACACACAGTCAGTTAATAGCTGGAGGTTAGTTAAAGGTTAATTAGCTAGAGGTTTCTGGACTTGTACCTTTAGTAGCACTGCAGTCTTTTCATGCCTTATTGGTTTATATCTAGGTCTTGTCGCATTTCTAGGCATAGGCTAACAGTTAATATTTAAAAAATCTTTTGATTTTTTTCATCTACTTGGTATACAATTTTTGTTTAACACCTATATGTTTAGCAAAACTTCTCTGGAAATCAATCGAGCATGCATATCATATTTAGGTTCTGCTCGCTTTTGAACTCTTGTTTCATTTGTTCTCCTTCATAAAGTTTATCAACGTACAGTGCTCTTTCCCAATGATGAAAGGAAAATTAAAACCATAGTGAAGATTATTGTATTAACAAACCTAATGAACACAAGTATAGGCAAGATGATGATAATGATAAGCTTTGGGTAAACTTAGAGTGATGAGATATGCATGCAAAATGCACTTTGGGCGTACGGAAGATAAGAGTACAAACGTATATAACAGGGAGAAAATCATTCTAATCTTGACATTGTGGATCTATAAATAAAATATATATTTTGTGCAATAAATAGACATCATGTACTATAATGTAGAGACAGCATGTACTATAAACATGTATAGTGTATAGTAGCAAGGACAATAGCTTAAGTTTGGTACGGTCTCATACAGTGAATCAGATCTGCAAAAAATACCCAAGGGACGTTTCCACAAGAAGCTGCACCCGAGCTTACCAAGCTAGGCAGGAGCTAAGCTAGGACTGAGCTAGACAAGTTGCCCCCTAGCTTGAGTTAAAATATCACTTTGAAGAACAGTGAAAGCACCAGAATGCAGAGCTTGTTGAGGAGAGTGACCTCGTGTCTTCAATTGTGAGAAGTAGCATTCTGTGTAATAGTTGGTGCAGTATATAAGTTATGAAAAATGTGAAAGAGAGAAATCTGTCGATTCTGGCTTGTGACTTGGATCCATAAACTAAAAGTATGAGTGCGTAGGTGTCAGTGAGCACTATAGTTTTGACCTTTCATTCATTAAAAAATGGAGATGTACATAAAAGAGGACGTAAAGAGATCAATAAAGAATGCAAAAGTAGTTTCCTTTAGGTTTATGGATGGATTTAATCTCTCCTTTTAACAGGAAAGGAGGCCATCCTCAATGAAAGAGGTGCCCACCTAAGAAGAAGAGGTCTTCGGATCAAATCCTCCTGGTCTGTGTTCCCTATTTTGGCATGGTGACCTCTTCGATGGAGTCTATGTTGGATATGCGGCCACATTTTGCATATCTAAAGATGGAGGACCGGTATCTCTCTTAATTGTGGGCTTCCTAGCCTAAGCCTCCGTATGCCATTTCTATTATATGTCAGGAGTTACATGGTATTCCTATGGGGGGCTGTAAGCCTTATGAGGTGGCTCCATAGGTGTAACTACGGTCTACATCGGATGGCTTGTAGTTTAACCAAAGTGACATCGAGATGACATCAAGAGTCAAGGGAAATCTATAATAAGCAAGAGCTTAGCCTAGCAAGGGGCTTGTTGGTTGATACACAAGTCTACTTATAAAGGTCTTAGCTTAGCTGTGGTGTTAAGATTTTCATAAAGACTCTAGCTTAGCTGAGGTGTTAGAGTTGAAAACGGTTGGCATCGTGCGAAGAGAGGGTATTGTACTTTTTTCCCAAGGAGAGTCGTCGAGATGCACGAGAGGAAGCTAGGGGTTGAGAAGATCAAATTTTTGAGGGATTTCATTGTGAGGTTGTCGCAGAGAGAGGAATAAGGTTTTAGGAGCTTGAATTTCATCTATTGGACTGTTTGGAGGAGGATTTGCCTTCTGGTGAATAAGAGACATCTTATTGAGTGAGGATCGACTGGGTGAACGGGAGATAATCTTATTGAGTGAGGATCGATTGTCAAACAAGAATTGGCGTTCGTGGAGGACCAATAGCTATCACAAGAAGAGAAATAAAGCATTGGGAGCTCAGATTTCTTCTATTGTTCTGTTTGGAGGTGGATCTACTTTCTGGTGGATGAGAATTGATCTTATGGAGTAGAGATAGACTTTTAGACAGAGTTGAGAGTATGTGATCGACTAATAGATAGAAATCGGATTGTGAGAGACTTTGGTTATTATAGGCAAGCTGGTTGGTCTTGTCTTCTTATTCAACCTCTACCTCATAATTAATCACAGTCAGAAGGCTCTCTCTTCCTGAGAAGGACTCTCCTCGACATAAATCTGGTGCTTGCACTGAGAGTCGTCTTTGGATGATTGATCGTGGAGGTTGAGATTTTCACACTGAGAAGAGATGGATTGCAAGAACGGAAGTGCTGCTATTGCATCTACAGCTGTTGCATCAACGTCTACTGCATCATGTGGTGCTCACAATTTACAGGATTTATGAATTTTTGAAATGTTTGAAGATAATAACATGTCTGTGTAATTGAAATAACCTCGTTGCTTAAGATTACACCTTGCTTAGAAGAAAGATGGTCTTAAGAACATTTTGTAAGAGAAGTTGACTTCTTCCAAAGACGGAAGAAGGACATCTTCCGAGAAGACGTCTTCCCGACCAGGTCTTCAGAAGACGGAAGAACGAAAGACAGAAGACGGAAGACGCGCGTCTTCCAGAAGACAGCGACAACAACCGCGACTGCATGGGCGTCAACCACGCACCAACAGTAGAGGGGTAGGTGTACCTACCAGGTAGTCCCATGGTAGTAGGTAGGTCGAAACTCCTAATCGCACAAGAAGATACGAGAGAAGCACATTAGCAAAGAATCAGTGACTGCTTCCCGCATCGAAGGACATCGTGCGCTGAGATTGATTTCAGAGGTACCAAATTGAGTGAGAAAAGCAAGAGTAGTGAAATCGTGGACACCAAGGATCCAATCAAGGCTAGAGAGGGAGGGAGAGGACGATTCTATGAGAGCAAGAAGCACCATCGAGCTGAAGGAGTCCCTTGTAGATTCCCGGAAGTAGACATTGAAGGACAATTAGAGGTGGAGCAAAGATCGATTGAAGAAGCAGCAGAGCGTAGCTCAGAATCGACGATAGGAGCAGTTTTGTGGGATCGCATTGGAGCTGAGGTGGAGGCCGGAAGCGCGTACAAGACTGAAGGCACTACGAGAAGTAGTCAGAAGACTGTTTGACGTTCTTCCTTGTTCTTTTCCCACCGCTTCTCGCCTCTGGTTTAGTGTTCTCCGCGCTTCCTCACTTGTTTGCAAGAAGCCCATCGATCATTTCCTCCATCTCAAACTTTCCCTCTGTGAAATTGGGCGCGGAAGCGCTGCCCAATTTTCGACAGCCATCTTCTCGCTTCTTCCCAAGCTGCAATCGAGCTTCCCTGTCTTTCATTCTCAAATTCGATCCCTCAGCTATCAATTTCCCTATCCTATCGCACCTCTACTCTCGAATCCTTGGACAGAAGACACTTCTGAAGATCTGAACATCTTCAGAAGACGCTTCTGAATGTCTGAACGTCTTCGGAAGACGACTGTGTGCAATTCTTATCAAGATTGAATTAGATTTGCTTTTGTGTTGAGAGAGCTTTGGTACGAATCTTGAGTGACTTAGTGAGTTGTTTGTTGTTTCGAGTAGCTGGAAGTTGGGAACCAGACTTGTGCCTCCCGATCTTCCGAGCTTCTCAAATCCACATCTTCCTAGAGAGACTAGAAGGTTGGAAAGGTTGGCAGAATGCGCGAGAAGAAGTGAGGGTCCTTTACGGATCTCTTCTGTCCGACGCATAACAGCCTATTCCTTCTTCTTCCCGAATTTAGAAGAGAGTTGTGAGAAGTCTTGCTGACAGAATCTGGAGAGAATGATCGAGGGTCATGTCTTCACGTCATGCAGCAAGCTTCTTCTGAGTGTGTATGAGAGGTAAGGAGTCGGAAGAACAGAGTATGAATGTCTTGTGTCTATTGTGAGGTTAGATTGCGTGTCGGAAGCAGAAGACAGGTGAGACCAGTGAAGAGAAGTCTAGCTGAGGGAGGTCTTCCGAGAACGTCATTGAATCGGAAGCTGTGACGGGAGTCTTCCTGGAGGTCACTGTCACAGCAAGAGCCCACGACCATCTTCTGAACTTTTCATACACTCTTCTTCTCACATATCTTATATCTTATGTTAAGAAGTAGGATGAAATGCAAGGTGCGTTGTCTTCTTGGTAATCCATGCGATGCCTTGGTTAGTTAGGATTGTTTAGATATAGCTTGGAAGACGCGAAGAACTTAGGAAGCACTGTTAGAATCCCGGAAGATGAAATAGTTGTCTTCTGGAAGACTAGATTTGTCTTCTGAGAGTGGAAGCTAGACTGTGAGGACTTGGGAAGGACTGAGCCTTTGGCTCACAATAAGTGCATATGGCTTAGTGTAACAGAGCTTGAAGTGTGTCGATGCATCCTCGAGGGTTGGTCTTATCGATAGCAGAGTTGGCCGGGGTCAAACCCTTCATCAAGGAGTTGGGTCTCGACTTCTTTCGGTGAGATTGGAACCTCGCAAACTAGGGTCTTCTCGAGGAGGTTTGGGCAGCACTGCCTCCTCGCAACCTTGTATCTGCAAAGGCAGGAGTAGCTCGTGGAAGACCATCTTCCTGGACAGCGGAATGGTGGCATAGGGTCTTCCACATGCAAGAAGCAGAGAACTGGGGGTATGAGTTAGAGAAGAAGATCCTACCCATGATCTCGAGAAAGTGGCACGTGCCTAGGAGCACAACTTGTCTCTTCTTGGAGGACAGGCAGAGAAGGAATGGATGGAAGGTCGAAGCTTATCGGGAGCCACGAAAGCGTCTTTTGGCGAAGCTATTCCTCCATCTCTTTCCCAAGGGGAAAGCACAGAAGACGAGGTATCTTGGAGACCATGACGTGGAGTTCCTAGAAGTCGTTTGAGAAGAGTTGTCTATCAACTGGGGCGCTTTCTTCCACGCATATGTGCAAGCAGAACTGGTGTACTTGGGCACCCCGGTAGGAGGACATCTTACTCCGCTCCTCTGCTACCTGTACGTGTCCAAAGGGGACCTAGCAGAAGATCAGTTGGCGAGGTATGGACCAACAGGGCAACACGAGGTAAAGGAGGAGACCTCCGGAGAAGACGACCGAACCGCGACCATGACTCCCCCTCCCACTCTAGTGCCGCAGATGAGACCAGGTACTCATCAAAAGACATTTCTGGTGAGAGAAGACGACTCCAGTGTTCGGAAGACGAGACACCACCGAGGAAGATGGGACCTAGGAGCGTGCTTAGGAAGACCACCTCCTTCTCGATCATTCACTCTGGATCGGAGTCCGACTCTCAAGAGGTGCTAACTAAGTGCTCGAGCTGTGCAGAAGACCGCTTCTGCAACTATAGAGAGTTTTCTGAAGACTCCAGAAGACGAAGGTTGGATGGACATTCCTACTGCAACGCGAGGAAGCGCAGTGAAGAGAACCACTCATGCCGATGTCGTGTCGTGGACCGGCTCCTATCTGAAATCCAAAGTTCGATGACAAGCTAGGCCCCTGCTTAAGAGCTTTTGGCACCATTTCAGATCTTCGTTTTCATCGCATGAGTGGATAGAGCTCCTTGTCAGCATTCCATAGGCACTTTGTCTACTTCGTTTGGACGCCTAGTGGAGAAGTTACAAGACTCGAAAGATGGAGAAAACAAGCTAGGTCCCAGTCTATGGGCTTTTGGCACAACTTCGGATCTTCACTTTCATCACATAGATGGGTAGAGCTCATTGTCAGCTTTCCATGGGCATCTTGTTTACTTCGTTTGGACATCTAGAGAAGAAGTTATGCGATTCGAAAGAAGGCAAAATCAAGCTAGGCCCCTAGTTATTTGTTGACTGGGTATTTGAGGCTTCTAGCGTTATATCAAAAATGCAAGGGGTCTGCTTCTTATTATTCATGAGAGAACTGTACGTACAGAGACTGTAAACAAGGGGGCAGCTTAAAGGCTAGCTTGCGTCTGCGACTTGTCGATGGATGGTTCGGGAGATTTAGGAGTCCAATACAAGCGCGCAAGGCATCATCGGGTTCAGATCTGTGCAGGCTACGCACAGGTTAAAAATGGTTTGAGAAGAGACGGATCGGAGAGTGCGTACTTAGAGAAATTGAGACGCAGGAGGCAGATTTAAGAATTTCAGTTACCTGTGAAAGAGAGTTGGACCGTTGTCCTGTTGTGGGACCAGTTAGTATGTAAATTATGCGAATAAGTGCGTTTTGCACACAATTGTAGAAATTGTGGTGTAATGGGATCTAAAACATTGCTCTTATGAGCAATGTAGAATGCTCTATTATCTGCTGGGGGTCTCCATGGGGCAGAAAAGGACAAGGTTGAGTCCTTTAACTTCCCATTGGTCCACCCAAAAGTGAAGATAATTTGTCATCTACCTAAGTGTGCGCTCTGGGAGGTTCGGGGCACTTTGACGAGGGATTTTGGAGATCAGAGGGCATGGACGGAGAGCTCTCTACGGGAGGAGCAATCTGACCACAAATTTCACTCGATTTGGAAGTCCAAGGCATATGTTATGACGATTTGAAGTTCATAGAGTGATGAGAGTACATAGCTTTCTCTTCCGATTGTAAGATTAAGGAGTTTGAGTGATTGAGCCGTCAGATTGAGACCAGATTTCATGAGCTTGTAGTCTGTCAGTTGCTGAAGCTCTGACCCCAAATTTCATCACCGGATGTTCTGCGGATTGAGCGCAATGGCGATTTGAAGGCGACGGGGTGCAGAAAGCTGTCAATCTGGAACAGCGAGTTTGCAGATTTATGGAGGATGATCAGAACGGTCAAATCGGCTCAAATTTCCTGTGTAGTGAGTTTACCTTCTGAATTGATAGCATAGGAAGTTGGAGTGGAAGTGGACGGTTCATTTAGGCGAAGAAGCTTCTGTCCTGAATCTGAGATTGGAAGTGCGTGTTAGTTTCTGTGGATTTGTGTTAATTGTGGGAGGAGATCTAGCCGTCAGATCTTCCTGAAATTTGACCTGTAAATAGAGATTTTAGTATCCTACCTACGTGGTAAGTTTGAGAGGAGACTGAGCTGTAGATCTGTATCTATCATGTGTGAAAGTTCGTTGTTTTCTCTGCCGAGTTGTATCGGCAACGATATCTACTCTAGGTCTCGAGTCTTGTTACGGCAGCTGGCAGAGAAGCGTCCAGTGTGACGTTTGACGTACTTTGGGGTGTATTCTAGACATAGATGAGACTTTAGCGACCTACGTTGTAACCACATCATGTGGTTGTCAGGTTCGCACTCAACGTGGCAAAGTGCGATCCTTGACCTATAAAGTCGACTACCTATCTAGCCTAGTCTCTTGTATTAGGACATGTTACGGTGCATGCATTAGAACCTTTCAACCAGACGACCTACACGTGGATGAGTATGACGGCACCAAACATGCAATGTGCATGTGTGCCACCTCATCGGCCCGTGTGGCTTGGGTTGTTCTGTTAGGGGACTTGCACCTATCCTTCTGGGGGGGGTTCGAAACCTTTAAGCAAAGGGGAGTGACCTGTGTGAGGAGATTTGACCTTGAGAAATTCAAGAGATTGTTCGTGGAGAGATCGTGGTGATCCTATGAGATTGTATCGGAGTTTTATGGATCGAGATACCTTTGTAGTTGTAGTGCACATGTTGTGAGAGATGGACGAAGGACTCTACTTACCGCCCAGATTCCCTTTTCGAAACCCTTTCTAGATTAAGTTGATGTACATGGAACGAGTTCATTTCCAGCAGTTTTTGATAGGATCCTTCGGGCATAACTTTACCGCGCAAGTCATGCTCTCGCCTGTCCCTGTGATCTTATCTGTTGTCACTTACGGCCAAGAATGGGATCTCACCGTCTTTATCCTCATCTAACGCAAGATGGATCTAAATCAGCTCCCTCCTGTAAACTTTAACACCCAGTGCGAGATAAGACACATCTGTCGACCCAAAGCCATGTACGAAGTCCTAGTAGTGCGAAACTTCGGAGAGGAATACTACCGAGAGATCATGTCATCACATATCCCGTTTGTCGTGCCCATGATCATCCAACGTTTTCGTGTAGTTATCTTGACCCTTTACTGAGAGAAAGAAAGTGCTTAGTTATCGAGGAAGTTAGAGAGAAATCTACGAGATACTAGTCGTTCTATTGTGCATCGATCGCTAACCACAGCCAGAAGGTATGCCTTTTCTTTGAGCCTTGCTCAAAGAAAAGGCTCTCGCTACATCATATTTGGTGCTTCCACTGAGAGCACGCTTTGAGGTGGTTGAGTGAGTTGTTGCCGAGGAGCGTCAAGTATGAATCTTCCCGAAGCAATGGGGACGAGTGGAGGAGGAACGGACGATCTGCTTCGAGCATTGACGATGTTGGGGAGCAGAAGTCTACAAGAGCTCTACAAGCGGTGGTGAAGAAGTTGGGGAGGTTCGATGGAAGGAACATCACGAAGTATGTTCGGGAGTATATTTGTGAGATGGAGGTAAATCGTGTGCCTGAGACAGAGATGATTTCTAGTTTCGAGTTGGCTGTGATACCTGAGATCCGTAGTCAAGTGACAAAGCTGAAGGATGCACGTACGAGTTCTTGGGAGGAGTATGAGCAGAGGTTGAAGAGTGAATTTTTTGATGATGATGCGGATAGAGTAACCAAGAGAACGTTCTTGGAGTGGATAGAGCAGCGTCCGGGGAATGAGATGACACCAAATGAGTTGCTACGTGAGTTTGAGAAACGGTTCTGTCAATTGTCTCCATCTGAGAGGACGACGCTTGACTTAAGGAAGACAGAACTTTTTCTAGAAGCTGCTGATGAAAATCTAGAGGATAAGCTTTTCTTGATGCTAGCAGACAAGGGACAAGAAGGAGGAGTGAGCACAGACTGGAGAAAGGTAGAGGAAGCTGTTACTATTCTCACGAAGCAGAAACGTGGAAGAGGTAGAGCTGCAACCTTGAGGTCTGATGTCTCTTTAGCTCCGTTGCCCAAGCCTGCCAATAGCAAGATTGAAGATTCTGCAATCGATGAGTTGGTTAAGGGTCTGAGAGAGTTAAGGATAGAGATGGCAGAGCTAAAGCACAGTCAAAGTCCTGGTGATACCAATGCATCTTCAACTAACAGAAATTTTGTTAGAAGATGTATCTGGTGTGACAGTACTGAACACCAATGACGAGATTGTGAGGAGTTTTCCGAAGCTCTCAGAACCGGAGTCGTGAATTTTAGAGATGGAAAGATTCATCTCGTCCAAACTGGTGCGCCGTTGAATACCAACTTTGGTAAGGGAGGAATGAACAGTTTGGCGAGAGGTCAGGTTGGTATAGCTACGGCGATACGCACAATAGAGCCAGAAACATTTGCGATTGAAGTAGATGTACCAGTTGTAGCAGCTGTTAAGAGCGATGTAGTTGAAGTTCCACGAGAAGTAATGTTACGAGGTGCGGAGGTAATTCGTCGCATTACTGGATGGGATGATCATGTAGAGGCAGGGTGTGTCAAGGCTTACTTGGTACAAGAGAAGCATGTAAGTTGGCAAGATGCGATTGTGGAAGAGAAAATGAGACGTGATGATGATGTTGCTGATCCGGAGGAGGCTACAAGGAGAGCCAGAGCCACGAAGAGGAGAGGGCAACAAGAGGCATCACCTTCTGATATCCCTTCGACGTCTCAAGAGGCATCTACATCTGAACCTATGGTTGATGTTCCTATTCATGACACGGAGATGAGAGAGAAAGACAAAGGAGCGTCTTCAAAGAGCAAAGGTAAAGCACCGACCTACAGACTACAGTCAGATATCGAGACCACCACCAACTTGAAGGAGATTCTTGAAGAGAGAATTTTGGATGCAAAGATAGAATTTTCCTTGCGAGAAGCCTTGGGAATAACCAAACGTGACTTTCATGAGTTGATCATAGATGTGATCAAGAGAAAGAGACAGATGACTGTAGATACAGTGATGGTGAAAGCATTGGATACTGACATCACTGGGGAAGAAGATGAAGAGTTAGGTTGCGTATTTGTCCAAAAGCATATACTACAGACGTCGAAAGGAAGAGAGGCAAGAGTTTCAGACTGTGCTGCAGAATATGGCGACGAGAAGCAGCATGAGAGTCACTATTCTCGAGCATATTGGGCTCGTGCAACCACAGAGACAAGGGTCCGACTGGGTAACTTGTCAGAGGCTACAGTGGCGTTGGTGGATCACGGTTCGGAGAGTAATATCATGTCCAAAAACGTTTACGAGAAGGGGAAGTGGCCAATCGACACAGGACATGGATGGGTTCTTCGTGCTGCTAACAACCAAAGAGGTGAACTTTTTGGTGCTTGTCCAGCTGTCAAAACTCGTATAGGAGATGTAGAGATAGAACAAAACTTTTTTGTTCATAGTGTAGCTGCTTATCCTGTGATCCTAGGTCAACCATATATTACTGCGTCTAGGATGGAGACGAAAGTAATGGACGATGGATCTCATTATGCTCGTATTAGAAGTCAAGATGGTACGAGGGCGGTGCAGTTTCTTACTGTACGTACGGGTCATGAAAGGAACAGAGAGAAGCTGAGGGACAGTCCCTTAAGGACTGACAAAGAGTTCTCGGATTTTTAGTTAGCACTCCTGTAGAGCGGGAGTATGGGAGTGTTGATAGGAAAAAGAGCTTTCCGCTAGTGCCAGAAGATGAAGAAGAGATGTTTAAATGTGGGTTTGCTCAGTTTTCTGAAACATGTGTAAATAGATTTCGAGTGGTAGAAGAGATGGATAGTGTACAAAGACGATGTGTGAAGAAGCAGGAAGATCTCTTCAAAACTCAAGGAGTTCTGTTAGATCGGGAGTTCATTAACGGGGTGTATGAAGAAGAGGGCTTTGAAGATACTCTTGAGGAGGTTTTGTCGTTTATAAGCACCGATTCTTTGGTTAATGGATTAGTCGCGATCCGTTCACGTGAGTTACATGAGGAGATTACAAGATTCGTCGAGGACGGCTACAAGGTTCAACTTCAGATGAAAGGAGATCATGAGTTGGAGTTAGAGAGGAGTAGAGCCATGAAACACCAAGAAGCGCAGGTTCATACAAAATACAAGACGGTGGCGCGTAAAGTGAAGCCGGTTGCTACTCAACTACCTGAAGATTCTAACAAGCAAGTGGAACGAGCATCGACTGAACCAGTTCTGCGGGATTCACAGAGAGTAGGGCACAGGTTCACAGAAGAGACACTCAAACGACTACAGATTGGAGGGGGTGAGTTTCTCATTGAGGAAGAGAGAAAGCGTTTTCATGAAATGCTGAGAAGACATGGAAAGGCTTTTGCTTTCAGTGCAGAAGAGATTGGATGTGTAGATACGAGTGTCGTAGCACCCATGGTGATCTTCACAGTACCACACGTGCCTTGAGACTTGAAGCCTATACCAGTGCCACGAGCTATGTTGCCGAAGCTTGTTGAATTGTTGAAAGAGAAGATACGCATGGGTATTTTAGAGCCATCTATGGGACCTTACTCGAGTCGGTGGTTTACTGTACCTAAGAAGTCAGGAGCTCTTAGGTTCATCCAAGACATGCAACATGCTAACAAGGTGACTATTCGGAACATGGGATCAGGACCCATAGTAGATGAAGTTGCAGAAGCTTTTGCTGGTCGTGCTATCTACTCGATTGGAGATTTATACTCTGGGTATGATCAGTTCCAGTTGGCAATAGAGAGCAGAGATCTCACCACCATGCGTACTCCGTTTGGGCTTGTAAGGATGTGCACATTACCACAAGGAGCGACGAACTCTGTTGCTCATGTGCAAAATGCAATGAATAGGATTTTGAGAGAATTCATTCCGGAGAAGACCATACCTTTCATAGATGATATTCCTATGAAAGGATGTGTAGTCGAAGATAAGGATGAGAAGCTTACTGAGGATGGATGTCGAAGATTTGTGGTTGATCATATTCACGATGTGGAGATGATCTTAACAAGGCTTGAGGAGGTAAATCTCACTCTTTCAGCGGAGAACTCGAGCTTTGGAGTTCCGGAGATTGTTGTGGTTGGTCATCTTTGTGGAGCTTTTGGCCGACGTCCGAACCCATCAAAGGTTGATGCTATTGGGAGGATGAAAGATTGTGTCAACACCACAGAGGTTAGGAGATTCTTGGGAGCTTGTTTGTTCTATCGAGTGTGGATTCCTCATTTTGGTCACATGTCTGAACCGTTGTATGAGTTGTTGAGGAAGCGAAGAAGGTTCACTTGGGGTGAGGAGCAGAGAGTCGCTATGGTGCGACTAAAAGAAGCATTGAAATCACCACCAGTTCTACGACAGTTGAGCTATGATTGTGGTAGACCCATAGTCGTTACGGTTGATACTAGTCCTATCGCTATAGGTTGGGCAATAGGGCAGGATGATGGTGAGGAAAAGAGGTTTGCAACAAGATTTGGTGCTCGCGTACTTACAGATCGACAAAGGAGATACCTTCAAGTCAAACGAGAGCTCTGGGGCGTTGTAACTGCAATGAAAGCTGAGAAGAAGTATCTCATTGGAGCACATGTACTACTTGAAACTGATTGCTTACCTTTGTTGGGAATGATAGCAAACTGCACAACGCCTGATATTGCTATGTTACGTTGGATAGCTTACGTTAGGTCGTTGAATCCAGAGTTGAGACACATAGCAGGGAAGATGAATTCGATGACAGACATGTTGTCTAGAGCTAGGTACTCTGAAGAAGAAGATATGGAGGCAGAAGATATGGAGGAAGATGATGCAGAGGAGGGGCAAGTTCTACAACTATCAAGCGAGGACCGGAGTCGCTTGGATGGTGTTCTTCCTTTCAAGGAAGAATTGTATTGTGGGAGGCTCAAGGAAATCGGACGCTATCTAAGCACTCTTCAGAAGTATGGAGAATGGACGGAGAAAGTCTTCAAGGAGATACGACATCAGGCCTATGGCTATCTATTACGAGATGGATATCTGTGGAAGAGGCCAAAGAGGAGAGATGGAGTACCCTTGAGAGTAGTGGATGATGCAGAGACCAAGAAACAAGTACTCGAACAATTCCATGATACCTTATGGACAGGACATCGAGGTACATGGGCAACCTTTACCAAGATCAAGGAGAGGTATTGGTGGAAAGGATTGTATCGAGATGTAGAGAAGTTTGTTGGGTCATGCATTGAATGTCAATTCCAATCCAAGATTCAGTATAAGGATGGATTGAGACCTACGTATCCCTTGTCCATTCATTTCTAATGGGTTTTGGATCTGGTTGCCATGCCACCAGGAATTTGGGACATGCGTCATTTAGTTTTGGCTCGGGAAGAGCTATCTAACTTTGTAGAAGGGAGGGCTCTACGCACCAAAGCTACTGAACCTGTCCGTCGATTCATATTAGAAGATATCGTTTCTAGATATGGAAGCGTGGGGAGAATCCGTGCAGATAGAGGAGAGTTGAATGCAGATGAAGCACGTGAGTTCTTCAACAGATATGGAATACGATTGAAGTTGACCACTTCGATGAACCCAGAAGCGAATGGGAAAAGTGAACGAGGGCACCCACCGATCATCCAAGCATTGGTGAAAGCGTGCAGGGGGCGTCATGGGGACTGGCCTAGACTTCTTCCTTTTGCGTTGTGGGCTGATAGAACTACTCATAGTACTGTCACTGGTTACATGCCTACAGAATTGATGACCGGTCAAAAACCTATCATGCCAGCGGAAGGAGATGTTCCTACTTGGGTATGTCTACCTTGGGAGGATGGTTCTGATAGGGAAGGACTATTGGCACTACGAATTCAGCAGCTTGAGCGACGTGAGGAGGACCTCGAAGAAGCATTGGTCAAACTCAAGGAGGCGAGGTTGAAGAACAAGGAGCGGTTCGACAAGACACATCGACTGCGGAAGAAGCCGATCCGAGAAGGTGACTGGGTCATAGTATATGACAACAGTTTGGATAACCAACACAGCACTATCAAGAAGTTTGTACGATGTTGGTTTGGTCCTTATGTTGTTGTTGTCGTTCACGACAACGCCACATATGGTTTGCGAGAATTGGATGGTACACTCTTGAAGTTACCCATTGCTGGTAAAAGGGTCAAGGTTTTTCGAAGACGTGAAGGATTTCTTGATTTCGATGAACTTCTCGAGTCTGATTCTCATCTTTCTAGACCTTATGCGAGAGAAAAGGATGATGAACCTGACAATTCAGAGCTTGATGAGGGCTACGATGATGACTATGGATAACAAGTTGGCACATACCGGAGGATGTGCAGGTTTGGAGGGGGTGAATGTCCTGTTGTGGGACCAGTTAGTATGTAAATTATGCGAATAAGTGCGTTTTGCACACAATTGTAGAAGTTGTGGTGTAATGGGATCTAAAACATTGCTCTTATGAGCAATGTAGAATGCTCTATTATCTGCTGGGGGTTTCCATGGGGCAGAAAAGGACAAGGTTGAGTCCTTTAACTTCCCATTGGTCCACCCAAAAGTGAAGATAATTTGTCATATACCTAAGTGTGCGCTCTGGGAGGTTTGGGGCACTTTGACGAGGGATTTTGGAGATCAGAGGGCATGGACGGAGAGCTCTCGACGGGAGGAGCAATCTGACCACAAATTTCACTCGATTTGGAGGTCCAAGGCATACGTTATGACGATTTGAAGTTCATAGAGTGATGAGAGTACATAGCTTTCTCTTCCGATTGTAAGATTAAGGAGTTTGAGTGATTGAGCCGTCAGATTGAGACCAGATTTCATGAGCTTGTAGTCTGTCAGTTGCTGAAGCTCTGACCCCAAATTTCATCACCGGATGTTCTGCGGATTGAGCGCAATGGCGATTTGAAGGCGACGGGGTGCAGAAAGCTGTCAATCTGGAACAGCGAGTTTGCAGATTTATGGAGGATGATCAGAACGGTCAAATCGGCTCAAATTTCCTGTGTAGTGAGTTTACCTTCTGAATTGATAGCATAGGAAGTTGGAGTGGAAGTGGACGGTTCATTTAGGCGAAGAAGCTTCTGTCCTGAATCTGAGATTGGAAGTGCGTGTTAGTTTCTGTGGATTTGTGTTAATTGTGGGAGGAGATCTAGCCGTCAGATCTTCCTGAAATTTGACCTGTAAATAGAGATTTTAGTATCCTACCTACGTGGTAAGTTTGAGAGGAGACTGAGCTGTAGATCTGTATCTATCATGTGTGAAAGTTCGTTGTTTTCTCTGCCGAGTTGTATCGGCAACGATATCTACTCTAGGTCTCGAGTCTTGTTACGGCAGCCGGCAGAGAAGCGTCCAGTGTGACGTTTTGTTTGGGGTGTATTCTAGACATAGATGAGACTTTAGCGACCTACGTTGTAACCACATCATGTGGTTGTCAGGTTCGCACTCAACGTGGCAAAGTGCGATCCTTGACCTATAAAGTCGACTACCTATCTAGCCTAGTCTCTTGTATTAGGACACGTTACGGTGCATGCATTAGAACCTTTCAACCAGACGACCTACACGTGGATGAGTATGACGGCACCAAACATGCAATGTGCATGTGTGCCACCTCATCGGCCCGTGTGGCTTGGGTTGTTCTGTTAGGGGACTTGCACCTATCCTTCTGGGGGGGTTCGAAACCTTTAAGCAAAGGGGAGTGACCTGTGTGAGGAGATTCGACCTTGAGAAATTCAAGAGATTGTTCGTGGAGAGATCGTGGTGATCCTATGAGATTGTATCGGAGTTTTATAGATCGAGATACCTTTGTAGTTGTAGTGCACATGTTGTGAGAGATGGACGAAGGACTCTACTTACCGCCCAGATTTTTTTTTCGAAACCCTTTCTAGATTAAGTTGATGTACATGGAAAGAGTTCATTTCCAGCAGTTTTTGATAGGATCCTTCGGGCATAACTTTACCGCGCAAGTCATGCTCTCGCCTGTCCCTGTGATCTTACCTGTTGTCACTTACGGCCAAGAATGGGATCTCACCGTCTTTATCCTCATCTAACGCAAGATGGATCTAAATCAGCTCCTTCTTGTAAACTTTAACACCCAGTGCGAGATAAGACACATCTGTCGATCCAAAGTCATGTACGAAGCCCTAGTAGTGCGAAACTTCGGAGAGGAATACTACCGAGAGATCATGTCATCACATATCCCGTTTGTCGTGCCCATGATCATCCAACGTTTTCGTGTAGTTATCTTGACCCTTTACTGAGAGAAAGAAAGTGCTTAGTTATCGAGGAAGTTAGAGAGAAATCTACGAGATACTAGTCGCTCTATTGTGCATCGATCGCTAACCACAGCCAGAAGGTACGCCCTTGCTCAAAGGAAAGGCTCTCGCTACGACACCGTTCGGACCGTTCCGGAGTCCAAACTTGCTGTCCTTGGATCCATCGGGATCAGAACACCGAGTTCTACAGGAAATTGAAGACGATACCAATTTTCATCGGGCGGTTTGGAAATTCTGAGTGAAATTGGCTCGTAGGAAGCGCTTACATCAGATTTTCGTTCACCTGCAACTTGAGGTTGGGCTGTTCTTCGCGATCGGTGAGCCAAGCTCTTCGTTCTTGATGCCTACGCGATCAGGGAGTCTTCATCTACTCATAAGAGAAGACTGTACGTGAATTGAATTGTTGGTTTGGGTGTGGTGAGCGAGTTTGAGCCGCAGGGAGCCGATTTACGTCAATTTTTTGCAATCTGCGACCAAATTTCTCGAGTGGTTTTGCAAGAGGAACTCCAAACGGTTTGTTTGGAGTCTTGTTGGGTTCAGGGTAGCTAGATCTACCTACCAGAGAAGACGGATATCAGTTTAGGCGATCCGTTTGTGCGTGGTGTGCGGTTTTAAGTCGCAGGGAGCAATTTTTGAAGGTTCGGTCACCTGCGACCAAAAATCGGCTATATCTCAACTATCAGGAGTCAGATCTGAAGGTTTCTTGAGCCAACGGAGTCAGGGAAAGAGACCCTATCAACATTTGAAGATCGTTTGGCGAAAGGAGAAAGTTCCCAGATAGGTCTTTTTCGGTTCCTTCGCTATGAGTTTCGTCCTTTTGAGTTCGTTAAGGACTTAATTGGTTGTGTATGGCTTGTAGTAGCTAGCTTTAGCCAAGAGCTAGTGTGTGGATGTGGTTTGGACTTGGGTTTTGTCGCGCCCCTCATTCTCAAGATCGGACGCAGACGCGAACAACAGAACCCTAGCGGACTTGCGCTAGGTTGTGAACGCTGCGAGTGGGACTTAACGGCTTGGCCGGCAAGTCGGGATCAGATGAACCCTAAGTGGTTCTCTGAACCAAGGTTGGAACCTTGGGTTAGGACACAAGGGCCTACCCCAAGAGGGCCCCAGACGAACGCCGACCTAAGGGGGCGAGTCTGGGAACGAGCTGAAACATGAGTCTCAGACATAGGTCTGAGATGTGGGACCGAGACGTGGGTCTGAGACGCAGACGAACCACAGGGTTCGACCCTAGGTGTGGACCACAGGTTTCGGAAAAACTGCTAAGTGTTGGAGCTCCAAGGACGTTTTAGGTCGTGGACAGAGCTCCACGTAAGATCTCGAGGCGAGTGAGGTATCATTGGAAAGGTCTCGTCGAGAGCTTTCCAGTGATATATTACATTCCTCGATCTGACCTCCGAGCTGGAAGTTATGGCCGAACCACAATCGGGTTGTGGTATAATTTTCAGGGACCAAAGAGGAGGGCGGGGCCGCCGATCCCCAGAAGTATATATGAGGGGGGCTCGATGCCTGGGTGGGCCAGGACGAGTCACCCGACCTCAGGGTTCGACGGGCGGACTCTGGGGGCATGAGGTGATGGCTGGACCAATTCCAAGGCACGTTCCGATCTAGACTTGGACGTCTAGACTTAGGAACGATGTAAGGGCTGGGGCAAGACTAGAGAACGAGTCGGCGGGTTAGACCACCGTTCGGGAGCCTAGACCCAGACGGACATCACGTGCGGTTGGGCCGCTAGGTGTGCTGGAGGCACCGTTTAGGACCCTGGACTTTATGGGAAGTCCGCCCCAAGTCATATTGTGACTTGCTCATGTTTGGGACCGACTTAGGCGGATCTATGTCGTGACTTAGGATTGCTGAGCTTGATGAATAGGGAGACGGTCCGGCTCCGGTCCGGACCAAACAGAACTAAGGTAAGTGGTGCATGGACACTAACTTGTGATTGTGTTTGCAGGTTAGTGGTGTAAAGTTTGCGACCTACTGAGCTAGAGCTTCCGCTGGCGCAACAAGGCGGTAGGTGCGCGAAAGTTTGGATGACGTGATACTGTTGTGGCTCTGTTTGTTAGCAAAGATAAGTTCCAGCTGCGGCTCCGGTGCAGCAAGATGGAGTCTTGCCAGCGGTGCCCAACGACTCAGACGCGGGAAGTCAAGGAGCTCTGTATGCAGAACTCATCAAGATGATGAAGACCATGCAAGAGGGTATGACCTCCAGGGACAAACGTATCGCCGAGCTTGAGGCAGGCCAAGGAAGTTCCTCGTCTACCAGGAAGCTTTGTAAGACGAATTTGCCGACCCCGTTTTCAGGTATAGGACGGGCTCGCAAGGTTAAGGATTTCTTAACTGAGTTGGATCTATACTTTGAGGCGCAACAGGCTAAGGAGTCTGACAAGGTGAGAGCGGCGGTTACGTTCCTGAAAGACCATGCGCTTCTCTGGTGGACTGCATACAGGGATGAGCACGCCTTGACCGTCTCGGCGCTTGGTTGGAAAGAGTTCAAAGAGTTGCTTGCAGGACGATTCACTCCGGAGTATCAAAGGATTCGGGACGGTGTTGAGTTGGTGAGACTGAAGCAGACGGGGACCTTAAGCGCTTATGTGCGCTTATGTGCGCGAGTTCAGTGCCAAGCTGGATTCGTTCTCCAAGTGGACTGAGGAAACCAAGATATGTATATTCATTGGGGGACTCAAGTCCAGCTCGGAGAAGGCTCTCTTTCGGATGCCAAAACTACCAGAGACAAGTGCCGAACTTTTGAAGCTAGCGGAGCGAATTGGGGACGACTAAGTCCAGCAGCAGAAACCCTTTGAACCACGCAGCACGAACAAGTTCCAGAAGAAGAACAAGGGCTTCAAACGACAATGGGATGGGGGTGAGAAGGATCGGAAGGATACTTCTGCTCCGGCAGCAAAGCGGCAGCAAACAGGAGTAAAACCTAAGGGGCAAACACCTCAGAAGAGCAATGACGCTAAGTTTACTTGCTACAACTGTGGCGAGGCGGGTCATATTGCTAAGGGGTGTACGAAACCTAAGGTTAGTAACTGTAGCATGAATGCATTTGTTGCAAAGGACTTGTTGGAGGGCCAGATGACTGTGACCTTGAGAACCACGAAGAAGACGCCAGGATTGATGTATCTACAAGCCAAGGTTGCTAACCGTGATGTTACTTTTCTTGTGGACACAGGAGCGACTCACTCCTTCATAAGCCCAAAGTTGGTGAAGAAGTTGGGCTTGTCTACCTCTAAGGCAGACAAGCCTATTCAGGTGCGCTTTGCCAAGGGCAAGACGTACCAAACTTCTGAAGTAGCCTTGGACGTACGATTTGTGTGTGGGAAGTTGGAGTTCACAGAGAACTTCACGGTGTGCGAGATGGATGATATCCATGCGGTTTTGGGGAACACTTTCTTGGACAGGTTTGAAGTGGAACTTAGGCGGAAACCTTTAAGGTTAAACGTTAGAGTTAAAGGGCGGAAGCTGGGAGTGAGGCTGATCCGGAAGGCGCGGAAGATTGATGACTTTGCAGTGAATTTGATCAAAGGCAAACAGATGGACTTCAACGACGGGGTCATGTGTTTGATGCGGGTTGCAGATTTGATGGCGGGTGATAGGCAAGAGGAAACATCAGGGGACGCGACTAAACTTCCGAAGGTGCTTCACGAAGTGATTAAGGAGTTTGAGGATGTCTTGACGGATGAGTTACCTGCTGAGTTACCTCCAAGGCAGGTGGTGGATCACAAGATCGAGGTCTTGCCAGGATCAAAACCACCTCGAGTTGAACTCCTCGAGTTGAAAAGACCACTCGGTGAGCTATTAGCGCGAGGATATATTCGAACCAGCAAGTCACCTTATGGAGCCCCAGTTCTTTTCGCAAAGAAGAAGGATGGGAAGTTACGACTCTGCGTAGATTATCGTGCACTCAATAAAGTGACGGTGAAGAATAATTATCCTTTGCCAAGGATAGACGACCTCTTTGATAGACTAGCGGGCGCAAAGTACTTCAGCAGGATAGACTTGAAGTCAGGATATTACCAGATCCGGATAGCTGATCTAGATGTTGAGAAGACCGCTTGTCGAACCAGATACGGATCGTTTGAATTCGTGGTGATGCCATTTGGACTTTGCAACGCCCCTTCGACGTTCACTACATTGATGAACACAATTTTTCGCGAGGAGATGGATGAGTTTGTCATCGTTTACATCGACGACATCTTGATCTACTCCAAAACCTTGGAGTCGCACGCGGAGCAGCTAAGGGTGGTGTTCACGAAGCTGCGGGAGCATAAGCTGTTTGCCAACATTGACAAGAGTGAGTTTGGTTTGGAGCGCATTAACTTCTTGGGACATGTCATTAGTGCAGAAAGAGTCGGCCCGGATATGCAGAAGGTGGACGCGATTGTGACTTGGGAGCCTCCGACTACAATGAAGGGGATGCGGCGATTCTTAGGATTGGCGCAGTTCTACCGCAAGTATGTGAAGGGGTTTTCAAAGATCGCGAAGCCGCTGACGGACTGGACGGGCAAAGACGCACAGGTAAGTTGGACCAAGGAGGTGGATGATGCGTTTCAGACGATCAAAGCTATTTTGTCAAAGGCGCTAGTTTTGAAGCTGCCGGAGTTCGACAAACCATTCGAGGTGCACACGGCCGCGAGCGACTATGCGATTGGCGGAGTGTTGGTGCAGGATGGAAAACCTGTAGCGTACGAAAGCAAGAAGCTATCTGGGACAGAGAGTCGATGGCCGACTCACGAGAAGGAACTGTTCGCGGTTGTTCATTGCTTGAGGAAGTGGCGGCATTACTTGGACTTCACAAAACCCAAGTGTATACTGACAATATTTCGCTCAAGTACTTTGAAACACAAGATCGGGTGATGCCAAAGCAACTACGGTGGCACGATACCTTGGCGCTCATGAATATGGAATTAATCCACAAAGCGGGAAAGGACAATGTGGTTCCTGACGCCTTGAGTCGCAAGGAGGAATATCTTCCATCGTCAACACAGATTTTGCGAGCTATGTATCCTAAGGAGTCAGACTTGGAGAGGCGAATACGTGAAGGTTACATGGGCGATGACCAAGCGAAGGAGTACCTGGAACAACTCAAGCGAGGAGTGAAGTTGCAGAACATGCAGCTAAGACATGGTTTACTCATGTTCAAGCAAAGTCGGGTTTATGTGGGACAAGGAAAACTTAGGACCAAGTTGTTAAACGAATCTCACGATGTGCCCTTATCAGGTCATAAAGGAGAAAAGTCCACTTTAGCAGTGATAGCTAAAAAAATTTATTGGCCCCACATGAAAGACGATGTTGCCCACTTTGTGAAAACATGTGTAACCTGTCAAGCGAATCGCGTTTCTTATGAGAAGAAACAAGGATTGCTTCATCCTTTGCCGATTCCAGCCAGACCTTGGGAAAGCATTAGCATGGACTTCATTACCTCTCTGCCTGACTCAAACGGATACAACGCGATTTTTGTGATAGTTGATAGGTTTAGCAAACTAGCGAAGTTTACTCCGACCTTGGATAACGCAACAGCGTTCACGACTTCTCGGTTGTTCCTGGATACTTGGTGGCGTTCACATGGATTACCTCGGAGTATCATTTCGGATAGAGACTCTAAGTTCACAAGTGCCTTTTGGAAACACTTATTCCAAAAATTGGGGACTAAGTTAAAATTTAGTACCGCCTTTCATCCGGAAACAGATGGGCAAACCGAACGAGTTAACTCAGTTCTGAATCAATACTTGAGGAATTATGTGAGCGCGGACCAAAGTGATAGGGCGGAGTGGCTCAGTCTTGCGGAGTACTGCTACAATTCCACGAAGCATTCAGCAACCGGCGAATCGCCTTTCTTACTGGCTTACGGACGTGAGCCAGAAAGTCCTCTTGACTTGACTCTTGCAGGGAGTTCTACATCGGCAGGACCAAGAACACGGCAAACATCAGCTGAAGAGTTGGTGGCGGCAATGCAGCGGCGCGAGGACCAAGTAAAGAAGAACCTCGAGAAGGCGCAGCAACGATACACGAAGCAGGTAAACAAGCATCGGCGGCAAGTGAAGTTTCAAGTGGGCGAAGAAGTATGGTTAAGTACGAAAAACTTCACACTTCCGAAGGAAATATCGGCAAAGTTTTCATCGAAGTTCGCGGGACCTTTTGTCATTGTCAAGAATCCGCATGAAGATGTCTATACATTAGACCTTCCTCGCGAGTGGCAGTTGCATCCGACTTTCCAAGTTTCTTTATTAAAGAAATACTTCAAGGATGATTTGCGACCGGAGCGCAAACAGACTCTCAGACCTCAACCTGATGTCGTGCAAGGCGAAGCAGAATATGAGGTGGAGTCCAATTTGCGATCTCGGCGCAAATCAAACCGGATGGAGTACTTGGTCAAATGGCGTGGTTACCATTTGAAGGAGGCAACTTGGGTGCTAGAGGAAGATCTCGCACATGCGAGCGAAGCATTGGACCTCTTCAAGCGGAGACAAGGACAACAAGGGCGTTAGCAAGATGAGGACATCTCCTTCCAGCGAGGGGTGAAGAAACGACGAACCATACGAGTAGCAACTTGAGGCGATTTGGGCCGATGGACTTTGTAGCTTTGACTTGTGTTTGGAAATAAAGATTTTGTTTCTTGAAAATTTGTCTAAGTGTATTGGTAGTGCATGGCTATGACTAGTTCTGATCAGATGCCTAGGATGTTGTCAAGAGGAGGAACGAAGCACACTCAAAGGAAGCGAGCTAGTTTGGATAAGCATCTAAATCAAGACTAAGTCTTGATGTCAAGACTTAGGTTTGTCGTAGCGTTGGCAAAGCAAGTATGAACTTTCATACTTGTCTTGGGGCTTGGGGTGATCTTGCTTTGCGGTTTTCTAACTGCAAAGTAAACTTAGTCGCGCGTCTAAGTCAAATCAGATTGCGACCGGAAAGTGAGTTTCGGGGGACCTCGTAAGTAGGTGTGAATACTTATAGTTTGCAAGTTAGAGTCTTAAGTAGAATGTTTAGAAGTTGCCAACTAGTTTTGTTTAGGGTAAGCCAAAAAGGTAAGGCTTGTCTCGAGACTAGTTGGAATTTTCTAAGTGTTCTAGCGACAACTTAAGACTCAAGCCAAGAAGGGAATTGCGGGTTAGCTACCAGAACGCAATTCTGACGCCAAGGGGTTGGCTACCCATTTTGGACTCGGTGTTAACTTAAAGGATCATTGTTGATGAGGGCATCAACCTCCAAAGTGGGGGTGAGTGTCGCACCCCTCATTCTCAAGATCGGGCGCAGACGCGAACAACAGAACCCTAGCGGACTTGCGCAAGGTTGTGAACGCTGCGAGTGGGACTTAACGGCTTGGCCGGCAAGTCGAGATCAGATGAACCCTAAGTGGTTCTCTGAACCAAGGTTGGAACGTTGGGTTAGGACACAAGGGCCTATCCCAAGACGGCCCCAGACGAACGCTGACCTAAGGGGGCGAGTCTGGGAACGGGCTGAAACATGAGTCTCAGACATAGGTCTGAGACGTGGGACCGAGACGTGGGTCCGAGACGCAGACGAACCACAGGGTTCGACCCTAGGTCTGGACCACAGGTTTCGGAAAAACTGCTAAGTGTTGGAGCTCCAGGGACGTTTTAGGTCGTGGACAGAGCTCCACGTAAGATCTCGAGGCGAGTGAGGTATCATTGGAAAGGTCTCGTCGAGAGCTTTCCCGTGATATATTACACTCCTCGATCTGACCTCCGAGCTGGAAGTTATGGCCGAACCACAATCGGGTTGTGGTATAATTTTCAGGGACCAAAGAGGAGGGCGGGGCCGCCGATCCCCAGAAGTATATATGAGGGGGGCTCGATGTCTGGGTGGGCCAGGACGAGTCACCCGACCTCAGGGTTCGACGGGCGGACTCTGGGGGCATGAGGTGATGGCTGGGCCAGCATGAGGTGCGGTTGGGCCGCTAGGTGTGCTGGAGGCACGGTTTAGGACCCTGGACTTTATGAGAAGTCCGCCCCAAGTCATAATCTTTACAATATTAAAATAATAGAATTTTTATGCAATATTGCTCATGTTTGGGACCGACTTAGGCGGATCTATGTTGGGACTTAGGATTGCTGAGCTTGATGAATAGGGAGACGGTCCGGCTCCAAACAGAACTAAGGTAAGTGGTGCATGGACACTAACTTGTGATTGTGTTTGCAGGTTAGTGGTGTAAAGTTTGCGACCTACTGAGCTAGAGCTTCCGCTGGCGCAACAAGGCGGTAGTTGCGCAAAAGTTTGGATGGCGTGATACTGTTGTGGCTCTGTTTGTTAGCAAAGATAAGTTTCTCTTGCTTTGAGCTACGCTTCGGTGATTTCGGACTAGGGTTGCGATTCAGGCGTTTGTTTTAGGGCTTCTGAAGTAGTTTACAGACCGCTCTGATCTGTTCCTCAATTTTGTGCTGTTAGGAGAAAGAAACGGCAGTGTACATACATTTGGAGTGGTATATATTGCGCGTTCGTTTTCGTGGTTGTTCCTCTCTGTCTTGTCTCTGTTTGGCACACAGCATCTCCACAGCCAGGAACCTCGCGTTTTCCTGGACATCCTTCACGCAAAATATCCGACACGATACGGTGATGAACTCGACGTGAAGGTCTGAGGTGGAGATTCTTCTGTGTGAACTTTGAAGAAGAGATTGGCAATCATAAGTGGGGATGGGAAAGGTGATGGAGATGGAGCTAGTGGTTCAGGTGGGTTGCCGAAGGTGCAGTTGGATCCGGCGACTGCATCGATGTTCCAAGCTTTCACTATGTTCTTACGGCAGCAACAGTCTGATGAACGGAAGGAAGCTTTGACAACAAAGGCGCTACAAGCGGTGGTCAGCAAGATTGACCAGTTTGATGGGAGAGATGTCTCAAGATATCTGAGGCATTATGTGAAAGAGATGGAGCTGAACCGGGTCTCAGAAGATGAGATGATTGAGACGTTTGAGTTAGCAGCAGCTCCAAAGATTAGAGATCATGTTTAAATGCTAACGAAGCATTTTAACAAGGACTGGGAGACGTTTGCTCGTGCTTTGATGGATGAGTTCTTCTTGGAGGACTCTGATCGAGTCACCAAGAAGTCATTCTTGGAGTGGGTTGAGCAACCGAGGAAGGGTTTACAAGCTACAGAGTTGCTCAGGGAGTTTGAGAAGCAGTTTTCACGGCTGACCAGGATGGAGAAGTTGACGTTGCAGTCCAACAAGACAGAGCTATTTCTTCGGGCTGCAGATGAGAAGTTGCAGGAGAAGCTAGAGGTACTTCTGGAAGACCGGGAGGAGGACGATGGATTGACCAACAGCTGGAAGAAGGTTGAAGAAGCTGTTGGTCTGCTCACCAAGAGGGAGCGGAGACGAGAGAAGGTTCTTGTTAGGAGACTGACACCAGCACCAACTGTTGTAACACATGTTCCTGTAGTTCGACCAATTGTTCCTGCTGCTAGACAGGTAGTGCCGGTTGCTCCTGCTGTTCCAGTTGTTCAGACACCGATAGTATCTCCGAAGAAGGACTCAAGTCTTGAAGAGATCATGCGTGGAATGCGAGACTTGCAGATCAAGCTCACCAGATTGGAGGAACAAGGGTCTACAAGCGGAGCGAAACCTGTTGAGAAGCAAGGCTGGATCCAGCGGTGTATCTGGTGCGATGGCACCGATCATCCGCGCAGAGATTGCAAGGAGTTCAGTGATACCTTACAGCGAGGGGTGATCTTCTGGAAAGATGGGAAGGTAGCGTTGAGGGATACTGGTGCACTTCTTCAGATCAACTTTGGTAGAGGAGGGATGAAGAAGTTGGTTGAGGACCACCTATCAGCGCAAGCAATTGCAATCGTGGAAGCTGGAACTTATGGCACAAGGGTTGAGGATCAAGCTGAGACGAGTTTCAACAAGCAAGTTGAGCCAAGTGAGTTGTGGTCATCTGCCATCTCCATGAAACAGAAAGGGAAGATGGCACGTGAGACGTTGCAGAGGACAGCTGCTACGATCAGAAGGGACACTGGATGAGAGGATCCGATAGAAGCTCTATCGGTGCATGCTTACATCGCCAAGAACCAACACGAAGCGTTGTTGGAAGAGAAGAGAAGGCGAGATTCAGAGGATGCAGGGGAAGGAACTTCTTCCAAGAGACAGACTCAAGGGGAGAAGGTTCGCCAAGAGCTTTGGGATGCAGGAGCTCAAGACCTACCGATGGACGATGCTCCTTCTCCATCGAAGGAGAAATCTCAGAAGGAGAAGGGTAAGCCGGCTGCGTACAAGCTACAGTCGGATATCGAGGCGTCAACAGACTTGAAGGGAGTCTTGGAAGATCGCATTCTGAATGCGAAGGTGGAGTTTACTTTGAGAGAAGTGTTAGGCATCGCCAAGCGTGAGTTTCATGATGTCATCATCGATGTCATCAAACGGAAACGACAAATTACGGGTGAGACTGGTTTATCGCATGCTTTGGATACTAGGATGTCTGTGGATGAGGAGAGAGAGCTTGCAAGGTGCAGTGTCTATTCTCCAGAGGAAGAAAGAGATCGAAGACGCAAGGTGCATTTTGAGGATGAAGAGGAGGATGGGAAGCAGAGCTCAAGTCATTACAGCCACAGTCACTGGGCTCGAGCTACGACGGAGACGCTGGTGAGGATCGAGGACTTGGATGAGCCGGTGGTTGCTCTGATCGATCATGGATCAGAAATCAACATCATGTCGAAAGAACTGTACAAGAAGAAGAAGTGGCCGATCGACACAGAACATGGATGGGTCATAAGAGCAGCCAACAACACGAGAGGAGACTTGTCTGGAGCTTGTCCGGACATCAGAGTGCGCATAGGTGATGTTGCTATCGAGCAGGATTTTTTTGTTCAGGAAGCAACATCATACCCACTCATTCTTGGACAACCTTCCATCATAGCAACTCGAATGGAGACAAAGGTACTGGACGACGGATCTGCTTATGCTAGGATCCGAAGTCAAGATGGGAAGAGAGCGGTACAGTTTCTGACTGTACCGTTCAATCACGAGCGCAATCGAGATCATTTGAGGGAGAAACCGCTTCCAAGGGTGAGTGAAGAGTTCAAGGATTTTCGTTGAGTACCACTATAGAGCGGGATTGTGCTGATGTCGTGTCGTGGACCGGCTCCTATCTGAAATCCAAAGTTCGATGCTTGTCGCTCCAAAAACACTCGTGAGAAAGACAAGTTAGGCCTCTGCTTAAGGACTTTTGGCACCATTTCGGATCTTCGTTTTCATCGCATCAGTGGATAGAGCTCCTTGTCAGCATTCCATAGACACTTTGTCTACTTCGTTTGGACGCCTAGTGGAGAAGTTACAGGACTCGAAAGATGGAGAAAACAAGCTAGGCCCCAGCTTACGGGCTTTTGGCGCAACTTCGGATCTTCACTTTCATCACATGGATGGGTAGAGCTCGTTGTCAGCTTTCCATGGGCATCTTGTTTACTTCGTTTGGACATCTAGAGAAGAAGTTATGCGATTCGAAAGAAGGTAAAATCAAGCTAGGCCTCTAGTTATTTGCTGACTGGGTATTTGAGGCTTCTAGCGTTATATCAAAAATGCAAGGGGTCTGCTTCTTATTATTCAGGAGAGAACTGTACGTACAGAGATTGTAAACAAGGGGGCAGCTTAGGGGCTAGCTTGCACCTGTGACTTGTCGGTGGATGGTTCGGGAGATTTAAGAGTCCAATACAAGCGCGCAAGGCATCATCGGGTTCAGATCTGTGCAGACTACGCGCAGGTTAAGATGGTTTGAGAAGAGACGGATCGGAGAGTGCGTAGAGAAATTGAGACGTAGGAGGTAAATTTAGAGATTTCAGTTACCTATGAAGGAGAGTTGGACCGTTCGGACCGTTCCGGAGTCCAAATTTACTGTCCTTGGATCCATCGGGATCAGAACACCGAGTTCTACAGGAAATTGAAGACGATACCAGTTTTCATCGGACGGTTTGGAAGTTCTGAGTGAAATTGGCTCGCAAGGAAGCGCTTACATCAGATTTTCGTTCACCTGCGACCTGAGGTTGGGCTGTTCTTCGCGATCGGTGAGCCAAGCTCTTCGTTCTTGGTGCCTACGCGATCAGGGAGTCTTCATCTACTCATAAGAGAAGACTGTACGTGAATTGAATTGTTGGTTTGGGTGTGGTGAGCGAGTTTGAGCCGCAAGGAGCCGATTTACGTCAATTTTTTGCAATCTGTGACTAAATTTCTCGAGTGGTTTTGCAAGGAGAACTCCAAACGGCTTGTTTGGAGTCTTGTTGGGTTCAGGGTAGCTAGATCTACCTACCAGAGAAGACGGATATCAGTTTAGGCGATCCGTTTGTGCGTGGTGTGCGGTTTTAAGCCGCAGGGAACAGTTTTTAAAAGTTCGGTCACCTGCGACCAAAAATCGGCGATATCTCGGCTATCAGGAGTCGGATCTGAAGGTTTCTTGAGCCAACGGAGTCAGGGAAGGAGACCCTATCAACATTTGAAGATCGTTTGGCGAAAGGAGAAAGTTCCCAGATAGGTCTTTTTCGGTTCCTTCGCTACGAGTTTCGTCCTTTTGAGTTCGTTAAGGACTTAGTTGGTTGTGTATGGCTTGTAGTAGCTAGCTTTAGCCAAGAGCTAGTGTGTGGATGTGGTTTGGACTTGGGTGTGGATCGCGTGATACTGTTGTGGCTCTGTTTGTTAGCAAAGAGAAGTTTCTCTTGCTTTGAGCTACGCTTCGGCGATTTCGGACTAGGGTTGCGATTCAGGGGTTTGTTTTAGGGCTTCTGAAGTAGGTTACAGACCGCTCTGATCTGTTCCTCAATTTTGTGCTGTTAGGAGAAAGAAACGGCAGTGTACATACATTTGGAGTGGTATATATTGCGCGTTCGTTTTCGTGGTTGTTCCTCTCTATCTTCTCTCTGTTTGGCACACAGCATCTCCACAGCCAGGAACCTCGCGTTTTCTTGGACATCCTTCACGCAAAATATCCGACACGATATCGTGAGAAGGAATCTTCCACCCGGAAGATGAGAAGAGTCGTGTCTTCTCGCACGTAGAAGCAGAAGGCCACAACAATGAAAGAGGCATCCTTGCCTCTGGAAGACAAGGAAGACACCTCCGATCAGATTGTGGAGATGAACCTGTCTTCCGCTAGAAGAAGGTTGGAGGAGTTTAGCGCCTTCTTCCATTCGGAGATTCAGCCAGCCATGGAGTTGGTGGAGAAGCGCGTGATGGCTCAGGAGAAACCACTGCGACATGGATTCGCACCCTGATGCAGCAGGAAGAAGTCCAGAAGAAGGTAGAAGCGCTGGAAGCTAACCTCCGCACCACTGAGAAGCTTGCAGCGAGGTACAAGACGGAAGCAGCCACTTCTGCCAAGGAGTCAACACAGCTGAGGAAGAGCAACCAGGAGTTGCAAGCACGTCTACAGCAGCGTGACCAAGATGTCTTGCGGGTCAGAGATAAGATAACCACCCTCGCAGAGGAGAAGACAACGTGAAAGACACTGTAGGAAGCCATAGAAGCACAGGCTGCAGCAAAGAAGACGCATCGAGAAGCACTTCACAAGAAGTTCAACTTCACCGCGGATAGGAAGCTTCTCACCCTAGCTAGGGCTGCACCAGGTCCGATGGAGGATGTGCAAAGGTCTCAACAGGAGCAAACAACTACTGGTATACGGTTTATTGTCCAAGAGAAGGAGAAAAGACCGGCCTATGAGTTAGTTGCAGCTATTGAAACTTCTATTGATCTTAAGAGTATTCTGGAGCAAAGGATACTAGATGCATGGATTGAGTTTTCTCTTCAAGAGCTTATTGGTATCGGAAAGAGGGAGTTTCATGAGCTGATCATCAAACGGAAGAGACAGGTGATGTCTGAACAAGTAGAGAGTAAGATGATAGATGTGATGGGGACTTCTGTGAATGATGCAAAATTTGAGAACATGCATTTTCAAGAGATTGATGACAAGAGATAGTAAGAAACGTTGGTTGCTGATACCAACACTATCGAGTATGATGATGGAGAAGCTGGCGAGGAGAGTATAGCTGTTGATAGTGATTTCAGAAAGAGGCATTGAGCTCGTGCTACAACTGCTACAAGAGGACGTCTTTGAGGTGTTTGAACTTTGTGTTGCTTTAGTTGATCATAGATTTGAGTCAACATCATGTCGGAGGAGGTGTAGAGAGAAGACAATGGTCCATCAAACTGAATCATGGTTGGGTGCTATGTGCTGTCAACAATCAGAAGGTTGAGTTATATGACGTTTGTCCTAATGTGAGGATGAGGATAGATGATGTGGAGATAGATCAACACTTTTTCGTGCAATCTTCTGCTTCGTATCCTATCATTCTTGGCCAGCCTTATATCACTATCGTGCGGATGAAAACCAACGTGATGGATGACGGATCTTACTTAATATGGCTCTGGTACTCTAGACGATGTTCACGATGTCTAAGAAGTCAAGAGCTTTGCGTTTTATCCAAGACTTGCAGCTACCAACAACGTCATGATCATGTCAGAGACAGGATCTGTGGTCAATGAGATAGCTGAGGCGTTTGCTGGAAGGTCAGTCTATTCTATAAGAGACGTGTTTTCCAATTACAATCGGTTTCAACTTGCTTTGGAGAGTAGAGACTTGACTACCATGCGCACAACTTTGAGGTTGATGTGGATGTGCACTCTTCCTCAAGGAGCGACAAACTCAGTAGTCCATATGCAGAACGTGATGCATAAGGTGTTATAGGAGTTTGTACCTGAGGTCACTATCTCATTTTTGGATGATATTCTCATGAAAGACTATCCGATAGAAGACAAAGATGAAACTATTACTTCTGATGGTTGTAGAAGGTTTATTGTGGACCATATTCGAGATGTGGGCCGGATTCTGACACGTTTGGAGGAGGTACATCTCACTCTGTCAGGTACCAAATCTCATTTTGAAATGTCTGAGATTGTGGTGGTGGGTCACTTGTGCGGTATTTTTGGAAGGCGGCCGAACCCAGAGAAGGTAGATGCTATAGCAAGGATAGCAGAATGGACTAATATCTGAGGTTCGATGTTTCTTAGGAGCTTGTGTGTTCCTCTGCTTTCACGTGAGTCTTCCTCATTATGCACATGTTTTCGAGCCTTTGTATGCACTTCTAAGAAAAGAGAAGAGGTTTACTTGACGGCAAGATCATCATGAGACGATAGAGCGGCTGAAGGAGATTCTGAAGTCTCCACCTGTACTAAGGAGACTTAACTATGAGAGTTGGAGACTTGTGATACTAACTGTAGAAACGAGGGTAGTTGGTCAGAAAGATGCAATTGGTGTGCGGTTTGTTTCTAGATTTGGAGCCCGAATCTTGACAAACAGAGAGCGTAACTATCCTCAAGTGAATTGTGGGGAGCTGTTACTGCTATAAAGGTAGATCGCGAGTTCTTGATTGCAGCTCGTGTGGTTTTAGAAACAGATTGTTTATCCTTGATTGATATGATAACAAATTGCAATACGTCAGACATAGCAATGTTGTGATGGATTGCTTACATCCGGAGTCTGAACCTTGAGCTAAAACACATAGTTGGTAAAGAAAATCCAGGAGCAGATATGTTATCTAAGGCTCGCTATCTAGATGAGGATGAGATAGCAGAAGTTGAGGATGAAGAGAGGAGAAATGTTTGGTGCCAAGTTTAAGAAGAATCTACACAACGACATTACTCGTGCTTGCTCGACATGTCGACTCATCTACTTCACTTTCTGATTCAATGTGGTTCATATTATCTCACTCAAAAACTGCTTCTTTTAAGAGCTTAATATCTTTTGCTGGAATAATCTTGTTTCTATTAAGCTTGATGTAACTTTCTAATATTTTTGAACCATCTTGTTCATCCGAAGGTCGCACGGCCTTAAGAGCAGTAAGTAGTGCTTCTCATATCGTACCTTTGGACACATAGTTGAGAAATTTCATTGGAGCTCTCCAATCTTGAGTAGTAGATAATCCTTTGACCCACAAGTCGATCTCTTCAGAATCCTAAATCTTCTTGAATATGAATTGTCGTTGAAAACTTACGTCGCGTAAAGTTTCAACAACACGTGGTTTAGACTTGTTCAAAATCTTTTTGAAGTCGAGCATACTCGTAAGCAAGTGACAAGTCGGACGTGGCGTGTAAGATTGCTCTATTACTTCTTGTAACACGGGTAACATGAATGTTTTGTTCCTACTCAAACATTTAGAAAACCTACTAAACATTTGATCTATCTGGTTATGTGTATGACCTACTAACAAAAATCCTAATTTGATCTTTCTAAAGAGTTTTTTGTTGACAAGCATACTAAGATAAGCAAGAGCATATTTGTTCTTGTTTTCTCGTGAGATATTGTCGAGTTGAATGAACAAAACTTTTGGAAGTGGACCTTCTCAGTTTGAAATAATGTGATGTGACACCGTTATCATCTGATTAGAATCATTATGAATGTTATGATAATTGAAAAATACTTCAGTTCGAAGATTACGGTTGAAGACCAAACAACTGACAACATGCACTTTGATGAAATATTTCTCATCCATGTTCTTGGGAACATGAGTGAAATGAGGAACATCTGTCTTGCTCTGATCCATTCCATCAACTTGAAGAAATGCGTACTTTTTGGGCTGAGCCAAAGCTTTCTTCGTGTATTTTGTTTGCTTCTCTCCTTCAGTCATTTGTTGTAGACGGTGTGAATGTAAAAACTTCAAATATTTTGCTGTCAACACAGAAAACAAATCAGTTATAAACACGATTTATTAGGTACAAATCAGTAACTATTTTAGACATACTGAAAACAATGAATACAATATTTTCTCTATATTTTTTATTAACTTGCAACGAACTCTTGATTATAAGTTTCTAGAGATTTGTCAAGATAAATGTTGAGAAATATTATATATTTAAACAAAAAAAAATTAATAACAAAAATAACTAAACTATCTAATAACTACAGACGTGAAATAAAATCAGAAAGTATCCAATCTTCATTTTACTGAACACTTACATTTCTCTGTCGAAATAACACTTTTATCTCGAGCAGCTTTGAGTTCAATGCAAGTTGAACAAGTGGGGAATCGATTTGTTCTCGAGATCTTCACTTTGTGGAAATGAGTTTTTCACATTCGACAAAAACAGGAATAGCTCAGCACTTCTCATTCCATTTCGTCACCATTTTCCTGGATGTAGATTTCATATACATCTTTCTATGTGTAATTGTCTGGAAGAGAAAGGCATATTTGTTTTGCAGCCTCAAGTAGTTCTTAAGGAAAAACGTTTTGCACCACTGTTTTGCACACAATCTATTTTCCGCTGGAACTCTAATGAAATGATCTCTTGTAAAACGAAGGTCTGCTCTAGTTCTCACTCTACCGAGATGACTATTGCCGAGTGTATAAATTTACTTAAAAGTCAGTCGAAAAACAGAGTCTTGTGTCACTCTGTAGTGTGGAATAGATCATCGGACTTCTCCACTTATGTGAAATGTGATCACTCTTTTCTTCTTCACCGTTCGTCTCTGAAGCTGTTCAAACCAAATGAGCGAAATGAAGAAACAAATAGAACTTAAATACCAAAGCTCCACCCGTACTTTAGTCTCTTTGGAACCCTAAGATTGCAAAATAGAGTAGGTTGTTGTATTAAATATAGAATTTTTAAGTTTAATCATTTTCTTGTATCATCTGTTATAAAATATGTCTGTTTTCAAAAATTAAAATCTATGATCTTCATGTATTTTTTGATTTATTCAAAAACATTATAACACTAAGTTAAAAGTGTTAATATTTGATTTTGGACCTTAAAAGATAGCAGACTAGCTCTTTTTGCAAAATTTCTTCACAGTAATTTTCTCATCAATGCAAGACCTTTCTGTCCATGCTTTTGGATACTTTTGTTAACGTCAAACTGCCCGTATCTTCAAATGGAAGATGTTGAGAAGCGAATTTTGAAATATTGAACCTTCATATGGTTCGTACAAAATTTCATGATTTTCTGAGTTCGTCTTGATTGGGTCTAAATTGCTTTTCGATTTCTTTGATTTCACCGAAGATGTAACAACAATTGTTTTGAATGGGATGAAGCAGTTTCAAGATGTACCAAGTGTTCTGCAGTAATCATAATTTTTTTCTACTCATTATGGTAGTCAAGAATCACTACAAAATAATCAATAAAAGTTTAAATTTGTTTTACACATTTTTTTAGGAATACTACATGTTTCTTTATAAGGTTAGTGTAAATGTTGTAGTAAAAGGTTCATATGTTTTGGAATTTTCTTTTTCTGACTATAAAATTTTTCACACCGTGGAGTTGAGTTGAACTTTTTTACACGTGTTCTCTATAAGAGGATGTACGTTTTGAACGGTCGGATCTTGAAAATACCATGTCTGCCATTTAAGAAGTTTTAAATCATTAGAATTGACAAAATAAATCAGAGACAAAGTTAAGGAGCTCAAAAATAAATTTCTAAAATTATAAATTCTTCTTGTTCCAAACGAGAGGAGTGAAATTTCTATGGCCACGATTCGTTGGTGGGAATAATCATTTTCTGAAAATGAAGTCATGACCCGACTGTTTTACTAGTGTGAGAAGATCACTTCTGATTCTTAGAGCATGTGACAGTTCCTTGGCCGGAAGACAACTTCCCAAAAGAATTTCTTCTGATCAATCTCCCCAATCCGTTCCCTCGTCCGTTTTATTTTAATGACTCTTCTAAACGTAACGTCACACCATTTATGGTTTTTTGGAAGTCATATCTAAACAGAAATCAACCCAGTCGTACTCCGCATTGGGAAAAATAATTACAATCAGATCAGTCACTAATATTTAGTTATCTATTTCAGTTCAGAAATTATATATTAATTAAAGAAAAAGAAAAGCAAAAGCAAAATTTTGGAAGCTTGTACTCTTTGAGACTCATTTGCGACAGGCCTTTCTATCCATGCTTATAAAGAATCATTTTGGATACTGTTGTTGACGTGCCAAACTCCCCGTGTCTTCAAATGGAAGATTACAAATTAATTAAAGAAAATACTAACAATATTATTAAGAGTACTACAAGTTATTACTATTATTAAGAGTATTACAAGTCTTGTCTTTGGCAAAGCGCACATGAATAGGCTTGTCTGCCTTGGAGGTAGACAAGCTCAACTTCTTCACCAACTTTGGACTTATGAAGGAGTGAGTCACTCTTGTGTCCATAAGAAAAGTAACATCATGGTTAGCAACTTTGGCTTGTAGAAACATCAGTCCCGGCGTCTTCTTCGTGGTTCTCAAGATCACAGTCATCTGGCCCTCCAACAAGTCCTTTGCAACAAACGCATTCATGCTACAGTTACTAATCTTAGGTTTCGTACACCCCTTAGCAATATGACCCGCCTCGTCACAATTGTAGCAAGTAAACTTAGCACCATTGCCCTTCTAAGGTGTTTGCCCCTTAGGTTTCGCTCCTGTTTGCTGACGCTTTGCTGCCGGGGCAGAAGAATCCTTCTGATCTTTCTCACCCCCATCCCACTGTCGCTTGAAGCCCTTGTTCTTCTTCTGGAACTTGTCCGTGCTGCGTGGTTCAAAATGTTTCTGTTGCTGGACTTCATCGTCTCCAATCCGCTCCGCTAGCTTCAAAAGTTTGGCACTTGTCGATGGTAGCTCCGGCATCCGAAAGAGAGCCTTCTCCGAGCTAGACACATAAGCACTTAAGGTCCCCGTCTGCTTCAGCCTAACTAGCTCGACACCATCCCGAGTCCTTTGATACTCCGGAGTGAACCGTCCTGTGAGCAACACCTTGGACTCCTTCCACCCAAGCGTCGAGATGATCAAGACATGTTCATCCTTGTATGCAGTCCACCAGAGAAGCACATGATCCTTTAGGAACGTAACCGCCGCTCTCATCTTGTCTGACTCTTGAGCCTGTTGTGCCTCGAAGTATAGGTCCAACTCAGTTAAGAAATCCTTAACTTTACGAGCCCGTCCTATACCTGAAAACGGGGTCGGAAAATTCATCTTACAAAGCTTTCTGGTAGACGAGGAACTCCCTTGGCCTGCCTCAAGCTCAGCGATACGTTTATCCCCGGAGACCATATCTTCCTGCATGGTCTTCATCATCTTGATGAGTTCTCATACAAGGCTCAAGCTTGACTTCCCGCGCTTGAATCGTTGGGTACCGTTGGCAAGACTCCATCTTGCTGCACTGGTGCCGCAGCTGGTACTGGGCTTCCTTGACGTTGGGGCGAAGGTTGTCGATTATCGTCCCTTAACTGTACCTCGGGGTTAGCTCGAGTCGATCTGGTCCCGGTGTCAGCTGCCACTCATCTCTTAGTCTTCCTCTTGGAATCTGTCCTACGTCGGCCATCGCTCCAAGTGTTCACCTAGAAATGTTGATCCGCTTCGTGTCTCGAGTCCCTCCTCAAGCGTCCAGCCTTCAGCCGCTACCTCAAGTTCTCGCTCACCGAAGCGTTGGCTCTGATACCACTTTTCGTGCACCTACCGCCTTGTTGCACCAGCGGAAGCTCTTGCTCAGTAGGTCGTGAACTTTACACCGCTAACCTGCAAACATGTAGTGTCGCAGGATTACTTCTTTCGTCCATTTAGTATAAAAGATATCGTTTCCACAGAGGATTTGCACAAGTAACGCTGTTCTAAGTTCTAAGATCTGTTCAAACACACAAATACACGGGTTTTGTCTAGAAATCCCGTCTTCTCACAAAACCACATGGCTTCCAGACCCTTCAAAAGGTGCCCTGGACCTAAACAAACAACAACTAACTAAAATATCACACAACTATTCACAGAGAAGCTCGGGAAGACGCTTCCTGCTTCCAGGTCACTTCTTCCGGTCTTCCTAGTATCGTCTTCCCGAAGCAATTCTCGACTTCTGGGAGTTCAGCTCGGCTTCTCACACCTCCATAAGACTAGTTCTGCTTCGCAGAAGTCGACTAGCAATGGCTGTTACACCTTACTCTCCCACATTCCAACGGGTTAGATTAATCACATGGTGTATGCCCCCTGTAGCCTTCCCAGGCTTTTGCCTATGGAAACGGTCTTCCTGTAGCACTACAACGGCATTCACCTTCGCGGAAGCTCAATAGAAGTCTCGGAAGCTCACTAGAAGAAGGTCATTGTGACCGTTTCTGTCACACCTAAGAGTCTTCCGAAGACTCCAGAAGACGAAGGATGGATGAGCGCTCCTGCTGCGATGCGAGGAAGCGCAACGAAGAGAGCCGCTCCTGCCATGAGGAATCTTCCACCCCAGAAAATGAGAAGGGTAGCTTCTTCTCGTGCGCAGAAGATGAAGGTCATTGTGGTGGAAGAGGCTTCCTTGCCTCTGGAAGACGAAGTCAACACCGCGGAGCGAGTGGTGGAGATGAACTTGTCTTCTGCAGGAAGACGACTGGAGAAATTCAGTGCCTACTTCCAGAAGGAGATCCAGTCAGCTATGGAGTTGTTGGAGAAGAGAGCGAAGGCTTAGGAGAGGCCCTTGCAACCTGGATTCAGCCTGCGCACCTTGCTGCGACAGGGAGAAGACCAGAAGAAGACGGAGTCGCTGGAAGCTAGTCTCCGCACCACGAAGAAGCTCGCAGCCAGGTACAAGACAGAAGCAGCCGCTTCTGCCAAGGAGCTGGTGCAGCTTCCCCAGAGCAACCAGGAGTTGCAGACGCGTGTACAGCAGCGCGATCAGGAAGTCCTCCGAGTGCGGGAGAAGATCACCACCCTCGCAGAGGAGCAGACCACTTGGAAGATGCAGCGAGAAGCCGCAGAAGCGCGAGTTGCAGCTGAGAAGATGCAGCGGGAAGCAGCGGAAGCTCGTGCACAAGAGATGTTAGCACAGTCGGTGGAAGCGCTTCGGAAGAAGTTCAACTTCACCGCGGGTAGGAAGTTACTTACCTTAGCTAGAGGATGGGACAGCGAGTCCAAAGCAATGCTGGTGGAATGCAGGGAGAGCATGTTCAGGTACTTAGATCGGCAGATAGAGGGAGTGAAGACACTTTATGGTCTTCCCTCGCTTCCGATACCTGTAACCTCATGTTCCCACGCTCCAGCACCATCGACTGGTTTCGGAATGGAGAAGGAGGAGTTCGACCTCGCTGTGCACTTGGTAGTGACAACGTTGGAAGCCGGGAAGACACCGGAAGACGTCCCGGAAGACAAGATGTCTTCTGGAAGACAGGAAGACGAGCCGTCTTCCCAGGTATTCCGAGTGGAGGAAGCGACTTCCCCGGACCCCTATGAGGTCGCCATGGTCCCTAGTCCCGCACTAGTGGCTCAGAAGACGGAAGAAGCACCGGTCGATTCCGCTTCCCAGAAGACGCTTCTGTCTTCCGAAGCAGAAGTCGAAGTCGAAGAAGACACAGCAGCAGCGACAGCAGAGCCAGCCAAGACCGATGAGGAGGAAGCCACCTCAGTGACACCCGCGGTAACTGCAGGGCTTTCTAGCTTATTAGAAGCCGCGTTAGGAGCTCCGATAGGAGCAGATCAGGTAGAGATTGCCACCGAGCAATCAGAGTAGTTAGTAACTCCATTGACTGTTCCAAATTTAGTAAGATCAAAACATGCTATCTTAAGGGTGGCAGTTTTCAGTGTAAAATTAGTTAGGATACCATGTGGCAGCATAGGTAGCGTAGGAGCAACAAGGTGGATGGCTAATTAGGAAGGGGAACCATTTGCATGTGGGGTGTCAACCTCCTGTCAGTGCCTCTCTCTCCCTGGTGGTCGTCTCCCCTGGTTCTCATGGCAGCGACATAAGTAGGATCGAAGAGTAGGAGACAAAGTTCTAGAGGTCGATAGTTCTGTAGTTCTGCACGCACATACCAATCTTACGGTGCAAGAGACAGATTAGACACTAGAAGTACACAGTGTACACTACACCCGTTGTTGGAAACATACGAATAGTCTGGGAATACACAGAAGGGGTCTGCATGCTTGTACCAGCAGTGGTCCGGAGATGTAGATGAGTAGTGGACAGTCTAGAGCAGGGAACGGCATCCTCGTGCAGTCCTGCTGGTTAGACTGATGTGTCGAGGAGTAGGCGCATGAAGTAGAGGGAGTGAGCTTCCCAATGCCATTGTGACTTCTTCTCGGGGAATGGATTATGGATTTGAGTGCAGAAGCTTCGTTCATGTCTTCTGGGTGGTGGATTGTCTTGAATTCGCTCCCAATTGTGCATGAGAAGTGTTCTCCTTGAGTGGCGGTGATTGTCAGCAGTTGTGGAAGTGTAGCTTGACTCGTTCAGTAGAGCACTTGGGATCTACGTATGAACGGTCTTATGGGTAAGGGATCCCAGAAGACAGAGTAGTCAGAGCAGCGAAGTGAAGAAGAAAGAAGTCTTCTTCCCACAGCAGAAGACGACATCCTCAAGAAGAAGACGGTGCAACAGTACTCACGTTTGTTGTCTTCCTCCCCAAACTACTACAAGCAGGGATGGCTTGTTAGTCAGGATCCGGACTAGAAGCCTGTCGGAATCTTAATTGCCTCTTTTCATCTTGTTTTCTCTTGTTTGGATTTTCTTATCTTCCCCATCTTCTCCCATCTTCCCCATCTTCTTACCTTCTTCTATTGAGTTTCCGAGACTTCTATTGAGCTTCCGTGAAGGTGAATGTCGTTGTAGTGCTGCAGGAAGACCACTTCCGTAGGCAGAAGCCTGGGAAGGCTACAGGGGGCATACATCATGTGATTAATCTAACCCGTTGGAATGTGAGTGTGAGAATAAGGTGTACCGACCGTTGCTGGTCGACTTCTGCGAAGAGGACAGCCTTCTGGAGGTGTGAGAAGACGAGCTGAACCCCCAGAAGACGAGAATCGCTTCGAGAAGATGGTATCGAGAAGACCGGAAGAAGCAACCTGGGAGCAAGAAGATCGTCTTCCCGAGCTTCTATGTGGATAGTTGTGTGATATTTTAGTTGGTAGTTGTTTGTTTAGTTCCAGAGCACCATTTGGCGTGTCTGGAAGACGTGTGGTTTTGTGTGGTTTTGAGAGAAGACGGGATTTCTAGGCAAAACTCGTGTGTTTGTGTGTTTGAACAGATCTTAGAACTTAGAGCAGCGTTACTTGCGTAAATCCTCTGTGGGAACGATATCTTGTATACTAAATGGGCAAAAGGAGTAATCCTGCGTCACTACACTTGTACTTCGCTGCGAGCTTCTCCGTGGTGCGGAGGTTGGCTTCCAGCGCTTCTACCTTCTTCTGGCCTTCTTCCTGCCGCATCAGGGTGCGTAGATCGAATCCAAGCTGTAGTGGCTTCTCCTGAGTCTTCGCTCTCTTCTCTAGCAACTCCATAGCTGGCTGCATCTCTGAGTGGAAGAAGGCACTGAACTCTTCCAGTCTTCTTCCTGCGGAAGACAAGTTCATCTCCACGATTCGATCGGAGGTGCCTTCCTTGTCTTCCAGAGGCAAGGATGCCTCTTCCACCACTATGGTCTTATGTTTCTGCGCACGAGAAGATGCTACTCCTCTCATCTTCCGAGGTGGAAGATCTCTCCCCATGGCAGAAGCAATCCTCTTTACTACGCTTCCTCGCATTGCAGTAGGGGTATCCATCCAACCTTTGTCTTCTGGAGTCTTCAGAAGACTCCCTGGTGTTGCAGAAGCGGTCTTCTGCGCAGTTTGGGTACTCACTGGCTCCTCCTGTGAGTCGGACTCTAATCCAAAATGAATGATCGGAAAGGAGGTGGTCTTCCTAGGTACACTCCTAGGACCCATCTTCCTCGGTGGTGTCGCGTCTTCCGACCCACTGGAGTCGTCTTCCCTCACCAAAAGCGTCTTCTGATGAGTACCTGACCTCATCTGCAGCATCAGAGTGGGAGGAGGAGTCATTGCTGCTGCTCGGTCGTCTTCTCCGAGGTCTCCTCCTTCGTCTCGTGCTGCCTCGTTGGTCTATATCTCGCCAACTGATCTTCCGTGAGATCCCCTTGGTCACGTACAGGTAACAGAAGAATGGAGTAAGATGCCCTCCTGTCGAGGTACCTAAGTACACTAGCTCCGCCTGCACATATGTGTGGAAGAACGCGTCTCAATTGATGGGCACTCCTTCCCAAATAGCTTCCAAGAATTCCACGTCCTGATCTCCAAGGTACCTCGTCTTCTACGCCTTCCCCTTAGGAAAGAGGTGAAGGAACAGCTTCGCCAGAAGACGCTTCTGCGGCTCCCGGTAAGATTCAACCTTCCAGTCGTTTCTTCCCTGCCTGTCCTCCAGGAAGAGACAAGTTGTGCTTCCAGGCACATGCCACTTACTCGAGATCATGGGTAAGATCTTCTTCTCGAGCCAATAACCTTGGTTCTTAGATTCTGACCTGTGAAAGGCCCTGCGTCACCACTCCTCGGTCCAGGAAGATGGTCTTCCACGAGCTACTCTTGCCTTCGCAGGTACACGGTTGCGAGGCGTTAATGCTGCCCAAACCTCCTCCAGAAGACCCTGGTCGGCGAGGTTCCAATCCCAAAGGAAGAAGTCGAGACCCAACTCCTTGAGGAAAGGTTTGGCCTCGGCCAGTTCTGCTGCCGGTAACACCAACCCTCGAGGATGCATCGACACATTTGAAACTCTGTTGCACTAAGCCACACATACTTACTATGAGCCGAAGGCTTCCCAAGTTCTCACAATCTAGCTTCCACTCTCAGAAGACGAATCTTGTCTTCCAGAAGACAGCTACTCCGTCTTCTGGGATCTAACAGTGCTTCCTAAATAGCTCTCGTCTTCCGAGCTATATCTAAACAATCCTAACTAAGCAAGGCCTCGCATGGATTCCTAAGAAGACAACCCACCTTGCATTACATCCTACTTCCTAACAAAAGATACAAGATTTGTGAGAAGTAGAGTGTATAACAGGTTCAGAAGATGGTTGCGGACTCCTGCGGTGATAGTGGTCTCTGGGAAGACTCTCGGGACAGCTTTCGATTCAATACCGTTCTCGGAAGACTTCCTGAAGTCAGGCTTCCCTTCACTGGTCTCACTTGTCTTCTGCTTCCTATGCGCAATCTATCCTCACAACAGACTCAAGACATTCACACTCTGTTCTTCCGATGTCTCACCTCTCATACGCACTCAGAAGAAGCTTGCTGCGTGACGGGAAGACATGACCCTCGACCATTCTCTCCAGATTCTGCCAACATGACTTCTCACAACTCTCTTCTAAGTTCGAGGAAGAAGAAGGAATAGGCTGCTATGGGTCAGACAGAAGAGACCCGTTATCGTGTCGGATATTGCGTGAAGGATGTCCAGGAAAACGCGAGGTTCCTGGCTGTGGAGATGTTGTGTGCTGAAACAGAGACAAGACAGAGAAGAACAACAACGAAAACGAACGCGCAATATATACCACTACAAATGTATGTACACTGTCGTCTCTTTCTCCTAACAGCACAAAACTGAGGAACAGACCAGAGCGGTCCGTAACCTACTTCAGAAGCCCTAAAACAAACCCCTGAATCGCAACCCTAGCCCGAAATCGCCGAAGCGTAGCTCAAAGCAAGAGAAACTTCTCTTTGCTAACAAACAGAGCCACAACAATATCACGCGATCCAAAACCAAGTCCAAACCACATCCACGCACTAACTCTTGGCTAAAGCTAGCTACCACAAGCCGTACACAACCAATTAAGTCCCTAACGAACTCAAAAAGACGAAATCCGTAGCAAAGGAACCGAAAAAGATCTATCTGAGAACTTTCTCCTTTCTCCAAACGATCTTCAAATGTCAATAAGGTCTCCTTCCCTGACTCCTTTGGCTCAAGAAACCTTCAGATCCGACTCCCGATAGTCGAGATATCGCCGATTTTCGGTCGCAGGTGACCGAACTTCCAGAAGCTCCTCCCTGCGGCTTAAAATCGCTCACACCGCACAAACGGATCGTCTAAACTGATATCCGTCCTCGATGGTAGGTAGATCTAGCTACCCTGAACCCAACAAGACTCCAAACAAGCCGCTTGGAGTTCCCCTTGCAAAACCACTCGAGAAATTTGGTCGCAGGTTGCAAAAAACTGACGTAAATCGGCTCCCTGCGGCTCAAATTCGCTCACCACACCCAAACCAACAATCCAATTCACTTACAGTCTTCTCCTGTGCGTACATGAGGACTCCCTGATCGCGTAGGCACCAAGAACGAAGAGCTTGGCTCACCGATCGCGAAGAAAAATCCAATCTCAGATCGCAGGCGATGAAAAACCTGACGCAAGCGCTTCCCTGCGAACCAATTTCACTCACAACTCCCAAACCACCCGATGAAAACTGGTATCGTCTTCAATTTCCTGAAGAACTCGTTGTTCTGATCTCGATGGATCCAAGGACAGCAAGTTTGGACTCCGGAACGGCCCGAACGGTCCAACTCTTCTTCACAGATAACTGAAAATCCCAAATCTGCTTCCTGCGTCTCAATTTCTTCCAGAACACAACCCCCGATCCGTCTCTTCAAGAACCGTCTTAACTTGTGCGTAGCCTGCACAGATCTGAACCCGATGACACCTTGCGCGCGTGTATTGGACTTCCCAATTCTCCAAAACATCCACCGACAGGTCGTAAGAACAAGCAAGCCCCTTAAGCAGCCCCCTTGCAACAGTCTGTACGTACGAAGTTCAACCCTCAATAATAAGAAGCAGGTCCCTTGCGTCTTTGATATAACGCCTGAAGCCCTAAATACCCAGTCAGCAAGTAACTAGGGGCCTAGCTTGATTTTGCCTTTTTTTGAATCGCATAACTTCTTCTCTGGATGTCCAAACGAAATAAACAAGATGCCAACCCTAAAGCTGACAACGAGCTCTATCCATCTATGCGATAAAAGTAAAGATCCGAAGTTGCGCCAAAAGCTCGTAAGCTGGGGCCTAGCTTGTTTTCTCCATCTTTCGAGTCTTGTAACTTCTTCACTATGCGTCCAAACGAAGTAGACAAAGTGCCTATGAAATGCTGACAAGGAGCTCTATCCACTGGTGCGATAAAAACGAAGATCCGAAGTGGTGCCAAAAATCCGTAAGCTGGGGCCTAGCTTATTTTCTCCATCTTTCGAGTCCTGTAACTTTTCCACTAGGCGTCCAAACGAAGTAGATGAAGTGCCTATGGAAAGCTGACAAGGAGCTCTACCCATCTATGCGATGAAAATGGAGATCTGAGATTGTGCCAAAATCCGTAAGCTGGGACCTAGCTTGTCTTCTCATGAGTGTCTTTGGAGCGACAAGCATCGAAGTTTGAATTTCAGGTAGGAGCCGGTCCACGACACGACACCGTAATGGACCCTCACGTCTTCTCGTGCATTTTGTCAGCCTTTTTAGTCTTCTAGTCTCTCTAGGAAGTTGTGGATTTGAGAAGCTTGGAAAAGATCGGGAGGCACAGGCCTAGTTCCCAACTTCCAACTTCTCGAAATAACAAACAACTCACCAAGCCACTCGGGATTCGTACCAAGCCTCTCTTAACACAAAAGCAAATCCAATCCACTCTTGATACGAATTGTACACAGTCGTCTTCCGAAGACAGTTAGACTTCCGAAGACAGTCGGGTTTCAGAAGCGTCTTCCGAAGATGTTCAGATCTTCCGAACCGTCTTCTGTTCAAGGTTTCCGGAGTAGAGGTGCAGTAGGGTAGGGAAATTGATAGCTGTGATCTCGAATTTGAGGACAATGGGCAGGGAAGCTCGAATTGCACTCGAGAAGAAGCAAGAAGATGACTGCCGAAAATTGGGCAGCGCTTCCGCGCCAATGTCACAGAAGGAAAAATGTGAAGAGGGAATCAATCGATCGATTTGTCTGCAAACAACCGGAGAAGCGCAGGGGATACCAAACAAAAGATCGAGAAGCGGTGGGAAGGGAAGAGAACATGGGAAGAACCTCAAACAGTCTTCTGTCTGCTTCTAGAGCTGTCTTCAATCTTCCGCACGCTTCCGGCTCTGACCCCAACTCCAATGTGGCTTGTGGTGCCCACAAATTACAGGATTCATGAATTTTTGAAATTTTTAAGATTAATAACTTGTTTGTATAACTGAAGAAGCGTTGTTACTTAAGATTTCGGCTTCTTTAGAAGGAAGATGATCTTACGAGCTTTTTGTAATAAGAAGTTGACTTCTTTGGAAGATGACCGTCTTCCGGGAAGCATCTTCTCGGTGATGTCTTCGGAAGACGGAAGACGACGGAAGACACGCATCTTCTGGAAGACGTCAACCGCAGAAGCTTAACCACGTAAGAAGTAGGTGCACCTACCAGGTAGCACCGAACAGGTTAGGTAGGTCAGGAGGGCAGAAACCCCTAAACTGCGAGGAAGATGCGCAGGAAGCGCATTAGCGCATTTCAGCTTCCCGCAGCAAGAGCGCTTCTTGGTTGAGAAGATCGATTTGAGAGTGCTTGATTCGAGTGAGGACAACAGAGAGGTGAAATTGAGTGAGGTTAAGATCGATTCGAAGCTGGAAGAAAGGTGAAGTCAAATTGCTGAGCGCAGGAAGCATATTGAGCTGAAGACGTTTTCTGTGAGCTCCCGAAAGCAAACATTGGAGGATAGCTGAGGGGAATCGAAGGTGGAAGTCCTGGTCGATTGAAGTATAGTCAGAAGCTGACAGCAGAAGTAGCACGGTGGGATCGCATTGGAGCTAGGACCAGAGCCGGAAGCGCGCGGAAGAAGAAGATAACTCGGGAAGCAGATCGAAGATAGTAGAGGTTCTTCCCATGTTCTTTTCCCTTCCCACTGCTTCTCGCCTTTGTTTAGTATCCCCCGCGCTTCCCCGGTGGTTTGCAGGCAACCTGATCGATCAATTCCCCCATCCCTATTTTCCTATTGTGACATTGGGCGTAGAAGCGCTGCCCAATTTCTGTCAGACATCTTCTTGCTTCTTCCCAAGTTCAATTCGAGCTTCCCTACTCCTAGCCCTCAAATTCGAGATCCCAACTATCAATTTTCCTACCCTATCCTCTCTCTACTCTCGAAACCTTGAACAGAAGACGCTTCAGAAGATTGAAACATCTTCGGAAGACTGTCTTCGGAAGTTGACTGTACACAATTCGTATCAAGAGTGGATTTGCTTTGCTTTGTGTTAAGAGAGGCTTGGTACGAATCCTGAGTGGCTTGGTGAGTTGTTTTGTTATTTTGAGAAGTTGGAAGTCGGGAACTAGGCCTGTGCCTCCCGGTCTTCCAAACTTCTCAAATCCACATCTTCCTAGAGAGACTAGAAGACTGGAAAGGCTGGCAAAATGCGCGAGAAGACGTGAGGGTCCATTTCGGGTCTCTTCTGTCCGACCCATAGCAGCCCATTCCTTCTTCTTCCCGAACTTAGGAGAGAGTCGTGAGAAGTCTTGCTGGCAGAATCTGGAGAGAATGGTCGAGGGTCATGTCTTCCCACCAAGCAGCAAGCTTCTTCTGAGTGTGTATGAGAGGTGAGAAGTCAGAAGAACCGAGTGCAAATGTCTTGAGTCTGTTGTGAGGATAGATTGCGCGTAGGAAGAAGAAGACATGTGAGACCAGTGAAGGGAAGCCGGACTTCGGGAGGTCTTCCGAAGAAGACATTGAATCGGAAGCTGTCTTGGGAGTCTTCCCAGAGACCACTGTCAACGCAGGAGCCCGCAATCATCTTCTGAACCTGTTATGCACTCTATGTTTCGTGAATCTTGTATCTTCTGATAGGAAGTAGGATGTAATGCAAGGTGGGTTGTCTTCTTGGTAATCCATGCGAGGCCTTGCTTAGTTAGGATTGTTTAGATATAGCTCGGAAGACGAGAGCTATCTAGGAAGTACTGTTAGAATCTCGGAAGACGGAGTAGTTGTCTTCTGGAAGATTAGTTTCGTCTTCTGAGAAGTAGAAGCTAGACTGTGGGCGCTTGGGAAGGACTGAGCCTTCAGCTCACAGTAAGTGCGTGTGGCTTAGTGCAACAGATCTTCCAGTATGTCGATGCATCCTCGAGGGTTGGTGTTACCCGCAGCAGAGTTGGCCGGGGCCACACCCTTCCTCAAGGAGTTGGGTCTCGACTTCTTCCTGTGGGATTGGAACCTCGCCGACCAAGGACTTCTGGAGGAGGTTTGGGCAGCACTACCACCTCGCAACCGTGTACCTGCGAAGGCAGGAGTAGCTCAGGGAAGACCATCTTCCTGGATTGAAGATTGGTGGCGCAGAGTCTTCCACAGACCAGAATCCGAGAACCGAGGTTATTGGCTCGAGAAGAAGATCTTACCCAGGATCATGAGTGAGTGGCATGTTCCTGGAAGCATCACTTGCCTCTTCATGCAGGGAAGGAACGGATAGAAGGTAGAGTCTTACCGGGAGCCGAGGAAGCAACTTCTGGCGAAGCTGTTTCTGCATCTCTTTCCCAAGAGAAAAGCGCAGAAGACGAGGTACCTTGGAGATCAGGACGTGGAGTTCCTGGAAGCAGTATGCGATGAAGGAGTGCCCGTCAACTGGGGCGCATTCTTCCACATATATGTACAGGCAGAGCTAGCGTACTTAGGTACCCCGGCAAGAGGACACTTGACACCTTTCCTCTGTTACTTGTACGTAGTCATAGGGGATCTCACGGAAGATCAGTTGGTGAAGTATGGGCCAATAGGGCAGCATGAGACGAAGGAGGAGACCTCAGAAGAAGACGACCGAGCAGCAGCGATGACTCCCCTTCCCACTTTGATGCCGCAGCTGAGGCCTGGCTCTCATCAGAAGACGCTTCTGGTGAGGGAAGACTACTCCAGTGGGTCGGAAGACGCCACGCCTCTGAGGAAAATGGGTCCTAGAAGTGTACCTAGGAAGACCACCTCCCTCATTCATTCGGGATCGGAGTCTAACTCGTAGGAAGAGCCGCTGAGTACCAGACCGGAGTAGAAGACCGCTTCTGCCACACCAAGGAGTCTTCCGAAGACTCCAAAAGACAAAGGATGGATGGATACTCCTACTGCGATGCGAGGAAGCGCAGTAAAGAGGACCGCTTCTACCATGGGGAGAGATCTTCCACCCCGGAAGATGAGAAGAGTAGCTTCTTCCAGTGTGTAGAAGATGAAGACCATAGTGGTGGAAGAGGCATCCTTGTCTCTAGAAGACAAGGTTGACACCTCCAATTGAATTGTGGAGATGAACATGTCTTCCGCAGGAAGAAGACTGGAAGAGTTCAGTGTCTTCTTCCACTCAGAGATCCAGCCAGCTATGGAGTTGCTGGAGAAGAGAGCGAAGGCTCAGGAGAAGCCCTTACAACCTGGATTCGGTCTGCGCACCTTGATGCGTCAGGAAGAAGACCAGAAGAAGGCAGAAGCGCTAGAAGCTAGTCTCCGCACCACGGAGAAGCTCACAGTGAGGTACAAGACGGAAGCAGCCGCTTCTGCCAAGGAGCTGACCCAACTGAAGAAGAGCAACCAGGAGTCGCAGGCGCGTTGTCGTGATGTGAATCATTTCACATAGTAAATGATTCACTTCTCTGTCAGGCATTAGTCTCTCTGAGTGAAGTTAAGACCTCATAAGGTCCATTTTTGGAAGATGTTATATATTTTGAGTCTTAGTAGGTTGATTACCATGTTGATAGGGCTTAAGCTCATGGGTTGTATTTGCGTGTCGTCCATGCACGCTTTCTAGCTGATTTAAGTTATTTTTCGGGGCTGCGTGTCCTTTTAGGTAGTTTAAGTTTTACATTGGCACTCTAGGGGGCTTTGCGTGGTAGCCTATGAGTGTAGATAAGTTACCAGGTAGTTTAAGGCACAAAAGGACAGTCAAGTGGAGCTATGAACTCCCATTGGTCCATTTTTGTCTTTTATAAAACTCTAAGTTTAGAAACAGAGCTCTAGAGTGGATTTCGAGCAATTGGTGAGAGGACTGCGAAATCTGAGAGCACAAGGAGATAGAGCTCGTCAAGCCAAGCACTGTCAGTGAAATTCTTGATCGATTCGGATCAATAAACAAGGATTTATGTCTAATTGAAGTTCGGATTGTGTCAAATCTGCATCACTTTTGTTGATTTTGGGGTTTTGAGTGTCAATTGCAGCAGAATCGAGGAAATTGCTTCAAACCTTCGTGGTTGTGTTCACTGTCAGCAGGGCTACAACTGTATCCAAATTTTCATGTCAATTGAGTGAGTGAGTAATTCAAGACGACCGCTGAAGTAGAGGGGGTCCGAAAAGCTCTCAATCTGGAACAGCAACTTCAGAGAGCGAGATCTGGAGTTCTGTGTGGAATCAAGAGGCCCAACTTCACAGGAGTGTTCAGCAAGCTATGTACTGCAAATCCTGTAAGAATTTTCCAAAGTGATCGAGCCAATTCTCTGTTCTAGGTCGAAATAGCTGGCTGGGCACCAGAAATTGCCGTAATTTCTCTACTCAGAAAGTTTCTACTCATATCTTAGTGCTCTGAATTGATCTGAAGTTGAAACTTCGTATGTGTATCCAGTAGGACCTCATTGACATGTAGGAAGAGTTCTGAGTCTGAACCTTCACATATTTCTCAATCCGGAGTGTCAAAGTTTACCATCTGGTCTTATCATTGCTAGTTAAGCTATAAGAAGAGCCAAGAGACTTATATGAGTGTTTTTCAGTATCACCTTGAGACCTGAAGCCTATCATTTGAGTAAACCAGCCAGAGCCTGAAGCCCAACGCTTCCATGAGTAGATTGGACACAGCCTTCAAGCTCATATCACAGCCAGAAGGTTCGCCCGTCCCAGGAAGACTCTCAACCCGACAGCGTTTACAGCAGCGCGACCAAGAGGTTCTTCGAGTGCGGGGAAGATCACCACCCTCACAGAGGAGAGGACAACATGAAAGACGCAACGGGATGCCGCAGAAGCGCGAGTTGCAGTTGTGAAGATGCAGCGGGAAGCAGCGGAAGCTCGTGCGCAGGAGATGCTAGCACAGTCGGTGGAAGCGCTTCGGAAGAAGTTCAACTTCACCGCGGGTAGGAAGTTGCTTACCTTGGCTAGAGAATGGGACGAGGAGTCCAGAGCGAGGTTGGTAGAGTGCAAGGAGAGCATGTTCAAGTATTTGGATCGGCAGATAGAGGGAGTGAAGACACTCTATGGTCTTCCCTTGATTCCGCCACCTGCATCTGCATCTTCCCAAGCTCCAACACCATCGACTAGATCCGAATTGGAGAAGGAGGAGTTCGACCTCGCTGTGCACTTGGTAGTGACAGCGTTGGAAGTCGAGAAGACTCCAAAAGACGCCCCGGAAGACAAGATGTCTTCTGGAAGACAGGAAGAAGAACCGTCTTCCCAGGTATTCCGCGTGGAGGAAGCGACTTCCTCAGACCCCTATGAGATCGCCATGGTTCCCAGTACCGAGCCAATGCTTCTGAAGAGCAAAGAAGCACCACTCGATTCCGCTTCCCAGAAGACGCTTCCGTCTTCCAAAGCAGAAGCAGAAGCAAAAGCAAAAGCAGAGTCGGAAGCCGAAGCCGAAGCCGAGGAAGAAGCAGCAGCAGCGACAGCAGGGCCAACGACGACTATGGAGGAAGCCACCTCAGTGTTACCCGAGGTGTTCGCATGGCTTCTTAGCTTATCAGAAGCCGCGTTAGGAGCTCCGATAGGGGCAGATCAGGTAGAGATTGCCACCGAGCAATCAGAGTAGATAGTAACCGACGTTGACATTCTCCAAACTTAGTAGGACCGAACACACTATCTTAAGGGTGGCAGTTTTTAATGTACAATTAGTTAGGCAGCCATGTGGCAGAGTAGGAAGCGCAAGATCAGGAAGGGGAAATCGTTTGCATGTGGAGAGGCAGCTTTTCTCTCCCTGGTGGTGGTTCCTTCTGTTTCCTTGTGGTAGATGCATAAGTAGGATTGCAGCGTTGGAATTCAGGCTGCTTAGCCGTAATCTTAAGTAACAAAGCTTCTTCAGTTATACAAACAAGTTATTAACCTTAAAAGTTTCAAAAATTCATGAATCCTGTAAATTGTGGACATCACATACGCTGTCAGGTTGAGAGTCTTTCTCGGGAAGGGGCGAACCTTCTAGCTGTGATATGAGCTTGAAGGCTGTGTTCAATCTACTCAGGGAAGCGTTGGGCTTTAGGCTGTGGCTGTGGCTGGTTTACTCAAAGGATAGGCTTCAGGTCTCAAGGTGATACTGAAAAAAACTCATATAAGTCTCTTGGCTCTTCTGATATGTTCAGGAAACAAAGTTCAGGCTTAACTAGCAATGATAAGATCAAACGGCGAACTTTGACACTCAAGATTGAGAAATATGTGATGGTTTAGGCTTCAGAACTCTTCCTACATGTCAATGAGGTCCTACTGGATACACATACGAAGTTTCAGCTTCAGATCAATTCAGAGCACTAAGATATGAGTAGAATCTTTTTGAGTAGAGAAATTACGGCAATTTCTGGTGCCCAGACAACTATTTCGACCTAGAACAGAGAATTGGCTCGATCACTTTGGAAAATTCTTGCAGGATTTGCAGTACACAGCTTGCTGAACACTTTTGTGAAGTTGGACCTCCTGATTCCACACAGAACTCCAGATCTCGCTCTATGAAGTTGCTGTTCCAGATTGAGAGCTTTTCGGACCCTCTCTACTTCAGCGGTCGCCCTGAATTAATCACTCACTCAATTGACATGAAAATTTGGATACAGTCGTAGCCCTCCTGAGAGTGAACACAACCACGAAGGTTTGAAGCGATTTCCTCGATTCTGCTGCAATTGACACTCAAAACCCCAAAATCAACAAAAGTGCTGCAGATTTGGTACAATCCGAACTTCAATTGGGCATAACTCCTTGTTTATTGATCCAAATCGATCAAGAATTTCACTGACAGTGCTTGGCTCGACGATCTCTATCTCCCTGTGCTCTCAGATTTTTCAGTGTCCCCACCAATTGCTCAAAATCCACTCTAGAGCTCTGTTTCTAAACTTAGAGTTTTACAAAAGACAAAAATGGACCAATGGGAGTTCATAGCTCCACTTGACTGTCCTTTTGTGCCTTTAACTACCTGGTAATTTATCTACACTCATAGGCTACCACGTCAAGCCCCCTAGAGTGCCAGCGTAAAACTTAAACTATCTAAAACGACACGCAATCCTGAAAGTAACTTGAAATCAGCTAGAAAGCGTGCATGGGCGACACGCAAATACAACCCATGAGCTTAAATCCCTATCAACATGGTAATCAACCTACTAAGACTCAAAATATATAACATCATCCAAAAATGGACTTCTCTGAGGTCTTAACTTCACTCAGAGAGACTAACGCTTGACAGAGAAGTGAATCATTTACTATGTGAAATGATTCACATCACGACATTTACCCCCTCCAAACCTGCACATCCTCCGGCATGTGCCAACCTGTTCAATCTTCTGCTTGTTCTTCATCATCATCGCTCTCCTCCGCCTCAGTCTCATCAGACGTTGGGACGTCTCCGTCTCTTGTTGTCCTCAGCTCTGACTCCAGAAAGTTGAATAATTCAATTGACCCTTCGCGTCTCTTGAACAGTTTCACACGTTTGTCAGCCACAGATAGTTTCAAAGGAGTACCATCCAACTCACGCAAACTATAAGTGGCATTCTCGTACACATCTAGCACAACATAAGTCCCGAACCATCTTCGAGAGAACTTACGAAGTGTAGAATGCTGATTCTCCAACGTGCTATCATATACCAGAACCCAATCACCAATATGTATTGACTTCGGTCGTAGTCGGTGAGTCTTGTCAAAATGTCCTTGTTTCTGACTCGAGTCCCCTTCAGCCTCTCCTGCGCATCAGCAAGATCCTCCTCCCTTCGCTCCAACTGCCTAATACGTAAAGCAAGGAGTGAAGCACGATCTATACCATCTTCTCACGGTAGCGTAGTCCATGTAGGAAAGTGCTCCTCAGACCTATCATGCCGATGGAAGAACACGTTCTGACATGGAGTGTGTTACCTTGGGAGGACAATTTGACTAAGGAAGAGCTTCTTGCTATTCGAATTAGGCAGTTGGAGAGAAGACCAGAGGATATCCAAACTGCTTTGGATAGATTGCGAGAAGCACGGTTGAAGAACAAGATCAGATTTGATCAGCGACATCGTTTGAGACCTAGGGAAATCAAGGAAGGTGATTGGGTGTTAGTCTATGACAATAGTCTAGACAACCAGCATAGTGCACTCCGGAAGTTTTCCAGAAGATGGTTTGGTCCGTATGTGGTGAAGAAGGTTCATGACAACGCAACTTACGCTCTGCAAGAGTTGGATGGAACGAGCTTGAAGGTACCAGTGGCAGGTAAACGTGTCAAGATTTTCAAAAAGAGAGATGATGAGGTCGATCTAGCAGATATCTTGACGGAGTTTCAGTTTGAGGATGAGGATTATGCAGAAGACCTTGAAGGTGAGGTTGGCTACGATGGGAAGTAGGACGATAAGCCGTTCCACTCCTTGGTTGGTATCTCTAGTGCATACCGGAGGATGCACAGGTTCAGAGGGGGTGGATGTCGTGTCGTGGACCGGCTCCTATCTGAAATTCAGACTTCGATGCTTGTCGCTCCAAAGACACTCATAAGAAAGACAAGCTAGGCCTTAGCTTACGGACTTTTGGCTTCATTTCGGATCTTCATTTTCATCGCATAGATGAGTAGAGCTCCTTGTCAGCTTTCCAAAGGCACTTCATCTACTTCGTTTGGACGCCTAGTGGAGAAGTTACAAGACTCGAAAGATGGAGAAAACAAGCTAGGCCCCAGCTTACGAGTTTTTGGCACAACTTCGGATCTTCGTTTTTATCGCACCAATGGATAGAGCTCCTTGTCAGCTTTCCATAGGCACTTCATCTACTTCGTTTGGACGCCTAGTGGAGAAGTTACAAGACTCGAAAGATGGAGAAAACAAGCTAGGTCCCAGCTTATGGGCTTTTGGCGCAACTTCGGATCTTCACTTTCATCACATAGATGGGTAGAGCTCGCTGTCAGCTTTCCATGGGCATCTTGTTTACTTCGTTTGGACATCCAGAGAAGAAGTTGTGCGATTCGAAAGAAGGCAAAATCAAGCTAGGCCCCTAGTTACTTGCTGACTGGGTATTTAGGACTTCAGGCGTTATATCAAAGACGCAAGGGGCCTGCTTCTTATTATTCAGGAGAGAACAGTGCGTACAGAGACTGTTGAAAGGGGGCTGCTTAAGAGGTTTGCTTGTTCTTGCGACCTGTCGGTGGACGTTTTGGAGAATTGGGAAGTCCAATACACTCGCGCAAGGTGTCATCGGGTTCAGATCTGTGCAGGCTACGCACAGGTTAAGACGGTTCTTGAAGAGACTGATCGGGGGTTGTGTTCTGGGAGAAATTGAGACGTAGGAAGCAGATTTGAGGTTCAGTTACCTGTGAAGGAGAGTTGGACCGTTCGGACCGTTCGGAAGTCCAAACTTGCTGTCCTTGGATCCATCGGGATCAGAACAACGAGTTCTTCAGGAAATTGAAGACGATACAAAGTTTCATCGGGCGGTTTGGGAGTTGTGAGTGAAATTGACTCGCAGGGAAGCGCTTGTGTCGGGTTTTTCATCGCCTGCGACCTGAGATTGGATTGTTCTTCGCGATCGGTGAACCAAGCTCTTCGTTCTTGGTGCCTACGCGATCAGGGAGTCTTCATCTACTCATAGGAGAAGGCCGTGTGAGGATTGGATTGTTGGTTTGGGTCTGGTGAGCGAGGTTGAGCCGCAGGGAGCCGATTTACGTCAGTTTTTTGTAATCTGCGACCAAATTTCTCGAGTGGTTTTGCAAGGGGAACTCCGAACGGCTTGTTTGGAGTCTTGTTGGGTTCAGGGTAGCTAGATCTACCTACCAGAGAAGACAGATATCAGTTTGGACGATCCGTTTGTACGGTGTGAGCGGTTTTAAGGTTGGTTGAGCCGCAGGGAGGAGTTTTTGAAGGTTCGGTCACCTGCGACCGAAAATCAGCGATATCTCGACTATCGGGAGTCGGATCTGAAGGTTTCTTGAGCCAACGTAGTCAGGGAAGGAGACCCTATCAACATTTGAAGATCGTTTGACGAAAGGAGAAAGTTCCCAGATAGGTCTTTTTCGGTTCCTTCACTACAGGTTTCGTCCTTTTGAGTTCGTTAAGGACTTAGTTGGTTGTGTATGGCTTGTGGTAGCTAGCTTTAGCCAAGAGCTAGTGTGTGGATGTGGTTTGGACTTGGGTTTGGATCGCGTGATATTGTTGTGGCTCTGGTTGTTAGCAAAGAGAAGTTTCTCTTGCTTTGAGCTACGCTTTGGCGATTTCAGGCTAGGGTTGCGATTCAGGGGTTTGTTTTAGGGCTTCTGAGGTAGGTTACGGACCGCTCTGGTCTGTTCCTCAGTTTTGTGCTGTTAGGAGAAAAAAAACGACAGTGTACATACATTTGGAGTAGTATATATTGCGCGTTCGTTTTCGTGGTTGTTCTTCTCCGTCTTGTCTCTGTTTGGCACACAACATCTCCACAGCCAGGAACCTCGCGTTTTCCTGGACATCCTTCACGCAAAATATCCGACACGATAACGTTGAAGGAAGATACATCTTGGTTGCAGTTGAACTACTGTGCACTTGCAACACTGAAATCAAGCTTGTCAAAGGAGGTAGGAGCATTGGTGAGACGCTCAAGCTACGTTTGGCAGCTTTGGGGAAAGCTAGCCGCCATCTACAGAACATCTAAGATTTCTGCTGGGATCAGAAAGTGGAAGGAGCTAGCAAACTTGAAGATGGGTGTATCAGAGAGCATGACTGCTCACATTTCGAAATTGGAGAATCTCTTCTTGGATCTGCAAGAGGCAGAGCTGTTAGAAGCGAACGAAGCGTGCAAAGTCATCATTCTGTTGTCAACAGTGCCTTCTCGTATTGAATCGTTACCAGCAAAGGAGATTACTTGGGCCTATGCCACCAGTAGACTGATTGAGCAGGATCAAAAGAAGAAATCAGTTGAGAAATCTGATAAAGCTCTCCTGGCACAATCTTCAAGGCCACGCAAGGAAACCAGGAGCTGCTTCATTTGTGGGAAAAAGAGACATCTGGCAAAGGATTGTATGGATCGAGCTCAAGAGAAGACTAACAAGAAATCAGAGAAAAGAAGAAGTAAGGATGCAGAGAAGAAACAGGAGAAGTCTGTGAAGTCAAGTAATGGAAAACCTGGGAGTGTAGCTTACCTTGCAGAGCTTAGCAGCGACGAATGTGAATATGCGGAAGAAGATTCAGCTTACCTCGCATGACTCAGCAATTATTACCAGCACAATGGTTGGTTTGTTGATTCTGGAGCGACGTCTCACATTTGTGGTGAGTTGAGGTTCTTCCGTGAAATCCACAAATGTGATGATGCATAGCTTACGATCGATTTGCAATAAGGCACATAGCTTACGGTCGATTTGCAATAAGGCAGGAGAATGGAAGTAAATTACCAAATAAACTGCTTTCTCTGCTTTCACTCCAATAAAACATCTGGCAGAATTATTGCAAAGCTTGGGACGGATTTGAACGTAAATTAAAATATCGCCTTACTGATTTTTGTTAAGATTTAGCGATGGTCAGCTAGAGTTACGCTTCTATTCGTAGTTTAGACCTAGATCATTGGTGGCCTTCACATGATGATGGAAGGTGTTTTAAGAAGTAGTTGGTAGAACCACGTTGTCGAGTTGAGAGTTTTCCTAGGAGGGCGAAACCTTCTGGCTGTGATTTAACCGTGAAGGTTGTGTTGTGCCTACTCAGAGAAGTGCTTGGCTTCAGGTTGTGGTTGCTTGCTATAGAGGTAGGCTTCAGATCAAAAGGGGACACTATGAACACTCTCTTAGGTCGATTTGGCTCTCCAATATGTTCAGAAAACGAATATCAGGTTGAACTAGCAATAATAGGGTCAGACAGCGAACTTTAACAATCAAGAACCAGAAACATAAGATGGTTTAGGCTTCAGAACTTCTCCTACATGTCAATGAGGTCCTACTGGATACACATACGAAGTTTCAGCTTCAGATCAATTCAGAGCACCAAGATATGAGTAGAAACTTTTTGAGCAGAGAAATTATGGCAATTTTTGTTACCTAGCCAGCTATTTTGACCTATAACAGGAGATTAGCTCGATCAATTTCAAAGTTTCTTACAGGATATGGAGTCTACAGGATGCTGAACGTTCTTGTGAAGTTGGGACTCCTGATTGTATACAAAACTCCAGATCTCGTTTTCTGAAGTTGCTGCTCTAGATTGAGAGCTTTTCAGACCCCCTCAGCTTCAGCGGCCGCCCTGAATTACTCAGTAACTCAAATCACTTGAAAGTTTTTGGACAGTCGTAGCCCTGTTGACAGTGAACGCAACCACGAAGGTTTGAAGCGATTTCCTCGATTCTGCTGCAATTGACACTCGAAACCCCAAAATCAACAAAAGTGATGCAATTTTGACACAATCCGAACTTCAATTGGGCATAACTCCTTGTTTATTGATCCAAATCGATCAAGAATTTCATTGACAGTGCTTGGCTCGATGAGCTCTATCTTCTTGTGCTCTCAGATTTTGTAGTGTCCTCACCATTTGCTCGAAATCCTCTTTAGAGCTCTGTTTCTAAGTTTAGAGTTACACAAAAAACAAAAATGAACCAATGAGAGTTCATAGTTCCATTTGGTTGTCCTTTTGTGCTTTAAACCATGTGGTAACTTAATTCAACTCATAGGCTACCACGTCAAGTCCTCTAAAGCGCCAACGTATAACCTAAACTACCCAAACCGACACATAGCCCTGAAAGTAAACTAAAACCAGCTAAAAGTGTGCATGGGCAACACGTAGGTACAACCCATGAACTTAAACCCTATCTACATGACAAATCTAAGTCATGTACATTGAATATCATAGATAAGTGTGAATTCACTTGCACAAGCGTACGAATGCTTGAACAAGATAAATAACATACTACCAATCTACTAGGACCCAAAATATATGACAGAGTTAATACCATATGCATCAAACATAAGCATAAAAGACTAAGAACAGTACAGAGCTAGCTTCTAAGAGTACTAAACATCAAGTGTTGGAGTAGAAATAACATGCGTCAAGTAACGCGACAGTAGTGATCAGTGAATCATTTACTATGTCAAATGATTCACATCACGACAATCACCCCCTCTGAACCTGCACATCCTCTGGCATGTGTCAATCTCTTCATCCTTCTATTTGTTCTTCTTCATCATCGCTCTCCTCCGCTTCAATCTCTTCAGACACTGGGACATCTTCGTCTCTTGTTGTCCTCTGCTCTGACTCCAAGAAGTTGAATAACTCAACTGACCCTCCGCGTCTCTTGAACAGTTTCACACGTTTGCCAGCCACAAATAGCTCCAAAGGAGTACCATCCAACTCACGTAAACTATAAATGACATTCTCATACACATCTAACACAACATAAGACCCGAACCATCTTCGAGAGAACTTACGAACTGTAGAATGTTGATTCTCCAATGTGCTATCATATACCAGAACCCAATCACCAACATGTATTGGCTTCGGTCGTAGTCGGTGAGTCTTGTCAAAACATTCCTTGTTTTTGACTCGAACCACCTTCAGCCTCTCCTGCGCATCAGCAAGATCCTCCTCCTTTCGCTCCAACTGCCTGATACGTAAATTTAGGAGTGAAGCACGATCTATACCATCTTCCCACGGTAGCGTAGCCCACGTAGGAAAGTACTCTTCAGCAGGCATGATCGGTTTCTGACCCAACATAAGCTCAACTGGCATATAGCCAGTCGTAGTACAGTGTGTAGTTCTATCAGCCCATAAAGCAAACGGAAGTAGTCTCGACCATCCTCTAGGCCTACCATCAGATGCTTTCACTAAAGCGTGAACAATAGAAGGGTGTCCTCGTTTACTCTTACCAATGTCCTCTGGATTCATAGCAGTAGTAAGTCGAAGCTTTACTCCATAACAAGCAAAAAACTCCTTCACTTCAGCGCCTCTCAACTGCGTCTCTATCTGCACGTAATCTCCCAACCGATCCATAGCGACAGATGATATCTTCAAGCACGAACCTGCAGATATTCTCTGTAGTCTTCGTCTGTAGTGCTCGTCCCTCCACATAGTTGGAGAGATCCTCTCGAGCCAACACCAAGTAACGCATCCCCCATAACCCCGGTGGCATCATCACAAGATCAAGAACCCACTGAAAATGGATACTAGGTGGATAAGTAAGTACAAGCCCATCTCTGTAACGGACCTTAGAGTAGAATTGGCAGTGCAGACACGATCCAACAAAGTCCACCACGTCTTGATATAAACCCTTCCACCAATAACGCTCCTTCATCTTCGTGTAAGTAGCCCATACTCCACGATGTCCAGCCCACAAGGTATCATGAAACTCCTTCAGCAGATTAAACTTTGTCGGTTGATCATCCACCACTCTAGCCAGTATTCCGTCTCTTCTCTTTGGACGTTTCCACAGATAACCTTCGCGTAGAAGACATTTATGTGGATGGCTCTGCTTTCGTCATAGGGGTGGTATTGAGTCAGAAAGATGAGAAGAAGAAGGATTATCCCATCTACTATGCGGGAAGACAACTCAGTGATGCAGAGAAGAAGTACTCTACAACTGAGAGGGAGTGTCTTGGCATGATTTACTCCTGTAGGAAGTTTAAGCACTATCTTCTGGCCAATCCGTTTGTCTTCTATGTGGATCATTTTTCTTTGAAACATCTCGTGAAGAAAGCAAATTTGTCTGGTAGGATAGCTAGGTGGATTCTTCTACTCCAGGAATTTACTTACACAGTTGAGTACAGGCTTGGAAGACAGCATGTTAATGCTGACTACCTATCCAGATTGGAGACGGGACGACGAGAAGATGAAGTGGAAGATGAGTTCGCTGACGAGAAGCTATTTTCAGTTTTCGTAGAGACACTTTCATCTGAGAGGGGGCGTACCGCCTGCTTCCCAAAAGACGAGTGTAGGTCTTCCGACCCTGTCTTTGGACTTCTATAGAAGAATCGATCTTCAAGGACTTGAGGAAGTTCTTGGAAGACCAACAGTACCCCGAGGGATTGGATGCGGAGCAGAAGGCTGTCTTCTTACACAAGGCAAGTCCTTATGTCATCTTCCAGGGTATCCTGTTTAGGAAAGGACATGACGAGAAGCTAAGGAGATGCCTTGAGCCTTAAGAGATTAAACCAGTGATCACGGATCTTCACTATGAAGATGTTGGGGGTCACTACGGGCTGAAGATCACATTGAAGAAGATGTTGGACGTCGGTTACTGGTGGCCGATCATGTACACAGACACTTTTCAGGAGATCAGGAAATGTGATGTGTACCAGAGGATGGGAAGACGAACAGCTACTACTAGGTGGTCTCTTACTCCCATTCTTCCGCTTGCTCCTTTTGAAAAGTGAGGAATCGACTTTGTTGGGTCTATCACTCCGGTGGCTAGAAGAACGCGATCACGGTATATTTTGATAGCTATCGACTATGCTACCAAGATGGTGGAAGGCGAAGCCAGAAGGAAGAACGACGCCGCAGTGGTAGCCAGGTTCCTCTGACACAACATTATCACTCGATACGGATGTCCGGTGGAACTAGTATCAGATAGAGGTACTCATTTTTTAAATGAGACTATTTCTCTCTTGACCCAATACTTCAGGATAAAGCATCGGAAGACGACGCCATACAACCCGAAAGCTAACGGACTGACAGAGAAGTCGAATGGTCTTCTGTGTAATATCATGAATAAGGTAACTGTTAACCATGCATATGATTGGGACACGAAATTGCCATCTGTGTTATGGATTTTCAGAATTTCACCCAACGTCACGACCCACAAGACACTCTTCTACCTAACTTATGGCATGACGCCTGTTGTGCCCATCGAGTTAGAGGTCCCAACTTACCGATTAGCCGTAACCGAACGCATGAAAGAAGAGAAAAGCCAGGAGCAGCGTCTTCTGAACTTTGTAGAGTTCAAAGAAGACAAGAATGCAGCTTTGGAGAAGACGTATGAAGTGCAAGCACAACGTAAGGTGAACTACGATGGCAAGCTGAAGAAAGTAACCGTCGCAGATGGGGACTTGGTTCTTCTCTATGACAATCGACATCTTAAGTTTCTTAAGAAGCTTCATCTTCGCTGGATGGGTCCTTATCGAGTCTTGGAGGTCTTCACCAACGGTTCCTTGCAGTTGGAAGAGTTAGACGGTACGTTGATGACCTTTCGTGTAAATGGGTGGGATGTCAAGAAGTACTGGACGTGAACAGAAATGCTGAAGCGCTGATGTTTGCGAGGACGCAAACATGTGAGGGTGGACGTTGTCGTGATGTGAATCATTTCACATAGTAAATGATTCATTTCTCTGTCAAGCGTTAGTCTCTCTGAGTGAAGTAAAGACCTCAGAGAAGTTCATTTTTGGATGATGTTATATATTTTGAGTCTTAGTAGGTTGATTACCATGTTGATAGGGATTTAAGCTCATGAGTTGTATTTGCGTGTCGCCCATGCACGCTTTCTAGCTGATTTCAAGTTACTTTCAAGGCTGCGTGTCGTTTTAGGTAGTTTAAGTTTTACGCTGGCACTCTAGGGGGCTTGACGTGGTAGCCTATGAGTGTAGATAAGTTACCAAGTAGTTTAAGGCACAAAAGGACAGTCAAGTGGAGCTATGAACTCCCATTGGTCCATTTTTGTCTTTTGTAAAACTCTAAGTTTAGAAACAGAGCTCTAGAGTGGATTTCGAGCAATTGGTGAGGACACTGCAAAATCTGAGAGCACAGGGAGATAGAGCTCGTCGAGCCAAGCACTGTCAGTGAAATTCTTGATCGATTTGGATCAATAATCAAGGAGTTGTGCCCAATTGAAGTTCGGATTGTGCTAAATCTGCAGCACTTTTGTTGATGTTGGGGTTTTGAGTGTCCATTGCAGCAGAATCGAGGAAATCGCTTCAAAGCTTCGTGGTTGTGTTCACTGTCAGGAGGGCTACGACTGTCTCCAAATTTTCATGTCAATTGAGTGAGTGAGTAATTCAGGGCGACCGCTGAAGTAGAGAGGGTCTGAAAAGCTCTCAATCTGGAACAGCAACTTCAGAGAGCGAGATCTGGAGTTCTGTGTGGAATCAGGAGGACCAACTTCACAAGAGTGTTCAGCAAGCTGTGTACTGCAAATCCTGTAAGAATTTTCCAAAGTGATCGAGCCAATTCTCTGTTCTAGGTCAAAATAGCTGTCTGGGCACCAGAAATTGCTGTAATTTCTCTACTCAAAAAGTTTCTACTCATATCTTAGTGCTCTGAATTGATCTGAAGCTGAAACTTCGTATGTGTATCCAGTAGGACCTCATTGACATGTAGGAAGAGTTCTGAAGCCTAAACCATCACATATTTCTCAATCCTGAGTGTCAAAGTTCGCCGTTTGATCTTATCATTGCTAGTTAAGCCTGAACTTTGTTTCCTGAACATATCAGAAGAGCCAAGAGACTTATGAGTTTTTTTCAGGATCACCTTGAGACCTGAAGCCTATCCTTTGAGTAAACCAACCACAGCCTAAAGCCCAACGCTTCCCTGAGTAGATTGAACACAGCCTTCAAGCTCATATCACAGCCAGAAGGTTCGCCCTTCCCGAGAAAGACTCTCAACCCGACATCTGGTGCTTCTACTGAGAGCTCTTGGGGTGATTGATTGAGAAGGTTGAGTTTACTACAAGGAGAGAAGATGGATCGCAAGAGCGCTACTACTGCTACTTCTGCGGCTGCTGCATCTACGTCTACTACAACACCTTCTGTAGCACCTGTGACTGCAACGACCTCAGTACCTGGTCTGGATATGGCTGAGATTCCGAAGACGCTTGCGGCCCTGGTCCAACAGCATTCGATCGTTGGAGGGGGTGAGTTGAAATCTACCAAAGCTTTGCAAGCGATAGTGAATAGATGTGGCAGATTTGAGGGTAGAGATATTTCTAGGTATCTGCGTGAGTATAGAGGAGAGATGGAGCTGGTTAGGGTTACTGATGTTGAGATGATAGCAAGTTTTGAGTTAGCTGTCATTCCTGAGTTGCGGGACCAAATTAAGGATGTACAAAGAAGAAATCTTAGAATCTGGATGAGTTTTGAGGGATCTCTTCGAGAGGAGTTTCTTGAGGAGGATTCAGAGAGAGTTACTAGAAGGACATTTCTAGACTGGGTTGAGCAGCAACCTGGTCGTATGATGAGCCTGAGTGAGTTGCTGAGAGAGTTTGATCGGAAATACCGGCAACTTTCAACTCTAGAGCGAATAACCCTAGATGCTAGGAGAACAGAGCTTTTCCTTCAAGCTACCGATGATGCTACGGCAGATCGGTTATGTTTTATGTTGGCCGATCGATCTGCTGAGGGAGGAGTTACTATGGATTGGGAGAGAGTTGAGGATGCTGTGGTTGTACTGACAGGAGGGGAAGAGTGGCTGTGGGAGGACGTCCGCTTGCAGAAGTGGTCACTCCATCTTATGCTGCTCCTCAAGTACAGTAGCCTTTGGCCCCTGCTCCCAGACCTGTTGTCCCAGCTGCAGTTCCTTTGATGCCAGTTGTGCCAGCTCCGGTACAAAGGGCACTTTTTCAAAGACCTGCGGAGAACCATGGTCAACAAAACCAGATTGAAGACCTAATTCGGCAGATGCGAGAGCTGAAGGTAGAGTTAGGTAGATTGCAGAGAGAGCAGCCACCGGCGCCTGCTGCTGCACGTCCAGGAGGAGCTCCTGTTCGTAGATGTATCTGGTGTGATAGTCCTGATCACTTCCGAGGAGACTGTCAAGAGCTAACAGTTGCTTTGCGAGATGGTGTGATTCGCTACCAGAACGGTAAGCTGCACCTTTCTTCTACTGGAGAGCCGTTGAGCACGTAGTTTGGGCGAGGGGGCATGAGGATTCTACCTCAGATTGCTGCAGCTGCAACGGCAACTGCGTTAATGGCACCGCTGGTAAATTCTGATGTATATGTTGGGCATATTGAGGTCTCTTCTAGTCCTACATTGCTAGATAAGATTGCTGAGAAGAGTGTGGCTCCAGTTCCTTCTGAGATACTGAAGAGAGGAGCCGAGTCTATTCGTAAGGTCACAGGATGAGGAGATCATGTAGATGTTGCTTCTATCAAAGCATTCTTGGATGTAGATAGACACGTTCATTGGCAGGATGCTTTTGTGGAGGAAAAGAGGCGACGAGAAGCCTCTAAACTTGATACTGGAGTTCCTGAGGAGACTGGGATAGACGGAGAGTCACAAGGAGACGAGCAGCTCTTCCTGAAGACATCCTGTCTACTTCTGTAGCTCCTCCACCTGCACCAGGTCCTATGGAGGACGTGCAGAGATCCCAGCAGGAGCCAACGACTGCTGGTAGGCGGTTTACTGCCCAAGAGAAGGAGAAGGGACCGGCTTACAAGTTGGCAGCTGATATTGAAACTTCTACTGATCTGAAGAGCATCTTGGAGCAGAGGATACTGGATGCACGAATCGAGTTTTCTCTCCGGGAAGTTCTTGATATTGCAAAGAGGGAGTTTCACGAACTGAGCATCGATATCATCAAGCGCAAGAGACAGGTGATGTCCGAGCAGGTGGAGAGTCAGATGATAGATGCAGTAGGAGCTTCTTTGAATGATGTAGAGTTTGGAAAGGTGCATTTTCAGGAAGCTGATGACAAGGGATACCAGCAAGAAGCTTTGGTTGCTGGTACCAACACTATTAAGTTCGATGATGAGGAAGCTGGCGAGGAGAGTCCAGCTACTGATAGTGATTTCAGAAAGAGACATTGGGCTCGTGCTACAACTGCTACACGAGTTCGTCTTAGAAGTTTGACTGAACCTGTTGCTGCTTTAGTTGATCACGGATCTGAGATCAACATCATGTCACGGGAGGTGTATGAGAAAGGTCAGTGGCCTATCGAGCTGAACCATGGTTGGGTATTACGTGCTGCAAACAACCAGAAGGGTGAGTTATACGGCGCTTGTCCTAACGTGAAGGTGAAGATAGGTGATGTGGATGTAGATCAGCACTTCTTCGTGCAATCTTCTGCTTCATATCTTGTGATTCTTGGTCAACCTTATATCACTGCAGTTCGAATGGAGACCAAGGTGATGGATGATGGATCTCATTACGTTAGGATCCGTAGTCCAGATGATAGACGTTCTGTGCAGTTTCTGACCGTTCGTACGAACCACGAACGAAACCGTCAAACTTTGAGAGATTCTTCTATTTGTAGGGGTAAGGGTTTTCAGAAACCACTCTCGTAGGACGGGATAGCGAGAGTGATGGATCTACTGCTACTATGATCCCGCTTGAGCAGCCTGAGGGATCACAGGAGGCTGATGGAGAGGTTGCTCAAGATTCAGAAAGTAGTTGCGTTGTACATAGTTGGAAATCTGGTTTGATGGCTTTCAGTTCTGATGATTGGAGTGAGTTCACGCGGATAGAGGATTTGACTGAGAAGAGTAGAAGGCAGATGGAGAAGTACACAGCAAATCTGCGTTGTACAGGAGTTCTTGTAGTGACGCAGGATTACTCCTTTTGCCCATTTAGTATACAAGATATTGTTCTCACAGAGGATTTGCACAAGTAACGCTGCTCCAAGTTCTAAGATCTGTTCAAACACACAAACACACGGGTTTTGCCTAGAAATCTCGTCTTCTCACAAAACCACGCGTCTTCCAAACACGCCAAAAGGTGCTCTGGATCTAAACAAACAACTACTAACTAAAATATCACACAACTATTCACAGAGAAGCTCGGGAAGACGATCTTCCTGCTTCCAGGTTGCTTCTTCCGGTCTTCTCAGTACCGTCTTCCCGAAGCGCTTCTCGTCTTCTAGGGGTTCAGCTCGTCTTCTCGCACCTCCAGAAGACTGTCCTGCTCCGCAGAAGTCGACTAGTGACGACTGTTACACCTTACTCTCGCACTCACATTCCAACGGGTTAGATAAATCACAGGGTGTATGCCTCTTGTAGCCTTCCCAGGCTTCTGTCTACGGAAATGGTCTTCCTGCAGCACTACAACGACATTCACCTTCACGGAAGTCTCGGAAGCTCACTAGAAGAAGGTAAGATGGGGAAGATGGGAGAAGATGGGGGAGAAGAGAGAATCCAAACAAGAGAAAACAAGATGAAAAGAGGAAATTAAGATTCCGACAGGTTTCTAGTCCGGATCCTGACTAACAAGCCATCCCTGCTTGTAATAGTTTGGGGAGGAAGACAGCAAACGTGAGTATAGTGGCACCGTCTTCTACTCGAGGATGTCGTCTTCTGTTGCGGGAAGAAGGCTTCTTTCTTCTTCTCTTCGCTGCTCCGACTACTCTGTCTTCTGGGATCCCTTACTCATAAGACCGTCCGTACGTAGATCCTAAGTACTGGACGAGCCAAGCTACACTTCCGCAACTGCTGACAGTCACCGCCACTCAAGAAGAACACTTCCCATGCACAATTGGGAGCGAACTCAAGGAAACCCACCACCCAGAAGACATGAACAAAGCTTCTGCACTCAAATCAACAATCCATTCCCCGAGAAGAAGTCACATTGGCATTAGGAAGCTCACTCCCTCTACTTTCTACGCCTACTCCTCGACACACCAGTCTAGTCAACAGGACTGCACGAGGATGTCGTTCCTTGTTCCTAAACTGTCCACTACTTCTATCTACATCTTCGAACCACTGCTGGTAACAAGCATGCAGACCCCTCTTGTGTATTCCCAGACTATTCGTATGTTTCCAACAACGGGTGTAGTGTGCGAAGAACTATCTGTCATGTGTCTCGTCTCTAATGTGTCTAGTCTGCCTGCACCATAAAATCGATATGTGTGTGCAGCAGCTAGCTCCATTCCTACGCTGCCATCCTACTTATGTCGCTGCCATGAGAATCAGAGAAGACGACCACCAGGGAGAGAGAGGCGCTGACAGGAGGTTGCCATCCCACATGCAAGCGGTTCCCCTTCCTAGTTGGGGAACCGCTTGCATGTGGGGTGGCATCCACCTTGTTGCTCCTGCGCTACCTATGCTGCCACATGGTATCCTAACTAATTTTACACTGAAAAACTGCCACTCTTAAGATAGCATGTTCGGTCCTACTAAACTTGGAGTTGTCACTTCGGTTACTATCTACTATGATTGCACGGAGGCAACCTCTACTTGATCTGCCCCTATCGGAGCTTCTATTGCGGCTTCTGATAAGCTAGAAAGCCCTGCAGTTACCTCGGGTGTCATTGAGGTGGCTTCCTCCTCATCGCTCTTCGCTGGTCCTGCTGTCGCTGCGGCTGCGTCTTCCTCGGCTTCGGCTTCTGCTTCGGAAGACGGAAGCGTCTTCTGGGAAGCTGGGTCGAGTGGTGCTTCTTCGGTCTTTTGAGGCACGGGTGCGGTACTAGGGACCATGGCGACCTCATAGAGGTCCGGAGAAGTCGCTTCCTCCACGCGGAATACCTGGAAAGACGGCTCGTCTTCCTGTCTTCCGGGGCATCTTCCGGTGTCTTCTGGGCTTCCAACGCTGTCACTACCAAGTGCAAAGCGAGGTCGAACTCCTCCTTCTCCAATTCAGATCCAGTAGATGGTGCTGGAGCTTGGGAAGATGCAGTTGCAAGTGATGGAATCAAGGGAAGACCATAGAGTGTCTTCACTCCCTCTATCTGCCGATCCAAATACTTGAACATGCTTTCCCTGCATTCTACCAACCCTGCTCTGGACTCGCTGTCCCATCCTCTAGCCAAGATAAGCAACTTCCTACCCGCGGTGAAGTTGAACTTCTTTCGAAGTGCTTCCACCGACTGCGCTAGCATCTCCTGCGCACGAGCTTCCACTGCTTCCCGCTGCGTCCTCTCTGCTGCAACTCGCGCTTTTGCGACTTCCCGCTGCGTCTTCCACGTCTTCTTCTTCTCTGCGAGGGCGGTGATCTTCTCCCGCACTCGGAGAACCTCCTGATCGCGTTGTTGTACACACGCCTGCAACTCCTGGTTGCTCTTCCGAAGCTGCACCAGCTCCTTGGCAGCAGCGGCTGCTTCTGCCTTGTATCTTGCTGCGAGCTTCTCCGTGGTGCGGAGACTAGCTTCCAGCGACTCTGCCTTCCTCTGGTCTTCTTCCTGTCGCAGCAAGGTGCGCAGATCGAATCCAGGTTGCAAAGGCCTCTTCTGAGCCTTCGCTCTCTTCTCCAGAAACTCCATAGCGGGCTGGATCTCTGAGTGGAAGAAGGCACTAAACTCTTCCAGTCTTCTTCCTGTGGAAGACATGTTCATCTCCACCACTCGCTCGGAGGTGTCGACTTTGTCTTCCAGAGACAAGGATGCCTCTTCCACCACTATGGCCTTCTGCTTCAGCGCACGAGAAGAAGCCACTCTTCTCATCTTCCGGGGTGGAAGATCTCTCCCCATGGCAGAAGCAGTCCTCTTCACTGCGCTTCCCCGCATCGCAGTAGGAGTATCTCTCCTTCCCTTGTCTTCAGGAGTCTTCGGAAGACTCCCTGGTGTTGCAGAAGCGGTCTTCTGCTCCGATCGGGTACTCAGCGACTCTTCCTCCGAGTCAGTCTCCGATCCCGAATGAATGAGAGAGGTTGCCTTCCTAGGTACACTTCTAGGGCCCAACTTCCTCAGCGGCGTGACGTCTTCCGACCCACTAGACTCGTCTTCCCGCACCAGAAGCGTCTTCTGGTGAGAGCCGGGCCTCAGCTGCGGCATCAGAGTGGGAGGAGGAGTTGCGGCTGCTGCTCGGTCATCGTCTTCCGAGGTCTCCTCCTTCTCTTCCTGTTGCCTTGTTGGCCCATACTTCGCCAACTGATCTCCCTTAAGATCCCCCATGGCTACGTATAAGTAACAGAGGAAAGGGGTCAAGTGTCCTCCTGCCGGGATACCCAAGTACGCTAGCTCCGCCTGTACATACATGTGGAAGAACAAGCCCCAGTTGACGGGCACTCCTTCGTCGCACACTGCTTCGAGGAACTCCACGTCCTGATCTCCAAGGTACCTCGTCTTCTGCGCTTTCCCCTTGGGAAAGAGATGCAGAAACAACTTCGCTAGAAGTCGCTTCCTCGGCTCCCGGTAGGACTCTATCTTCTACCCGTTCCTCCCATGTCTTTCCTCCACGAAGAGGCAAGTTGTGCTTCCAGGCACATGCCACTCACTCACGATCCTGGGCAAGATCTTCTTCTCGAGCCAATACCCTCGGCTCTCGGATTCTGGCCTGTGAAAGGTCATGCGCCACCAATCTTCAGTCCAGGAAGATGGTCTTCCTCGAGCTACTCCTGCCTTTGCAGGTACATGGTTGCGGGGTGGTAACGCTACCCACACCTCCTCCAGAAGTCCCTGGTCGACGAGGTTCCAATCCCATAGGAAGAAGTCGAGACCCAACTCCTTGAGGAAAGGAGTGGCCTCAGCCAATTCTGCTGCTGGTAACACCAAGCCTCGCGGATGCATCGACATACGTGAAAACTCTGTTGCACTAAGCCACACGTGTTTACTGTGAGCTGGAGGCTCAGTCCTTCCCAAGTGCCCGCAATCTAGCTTCTACTTCTCAGAAGACGAAACTAGTCTTCTAGAAGACAGCTACTTCGTCTTCCGGGATTCTAACAGTACTTCCTAGATAGCTCTCGTCTTCCGAGCTATATCTAAACAATCCTAACTAAGCAAGGCCTCGCATGGATTACCAAGAAGACAACCCACCTTGCATTACATCCTACTTCCTATCAGAAGATATAAAATTCGCGAAGAGTGCATAACAGGTTCAGAAGATGGTTGCGGGCACCTGTGGTGACAGTGGTCTCTGAGAAGACACCCCGGGCAGTTTCCGATTCAATGTCTTTCTCGGAAGACCTCCCGAAGTCAGGCTTCCCTTCACTGGTCTCACCTGTCTTCTTCTTCCTACGCGTAATCTATCCTCACAACAGACTCAAAACAATTGCACTCTATTCTTCTGACTTCTCACCTCTCATACACACTCAGAAGAAGCTTGTTGCTCGGTGGGAAGACATGATCCTCGACCATTCTCTCCGGATTTTGCCAGCAAGTCTTCTCACGACTCTCTTCTAAGTTTGGGAAGAAGAAGGAACGGCTGCTATGGGTCGAGCAGAAAAGACCCGAAATGGACCCTCTCGTCTTCTCGCGCATTTTGCCAGCCTTCCAGTCTTCTAGTCTCTCTAGGAAGATGTGGATTTGAGAAGCTTGGAAGACCGGGAGGCACATGCCTAGTCCCCGACTTCCAACTTCTCGAAATAACCAAACAACTCACCAAGCCACTCAGGATTCGTACCAAGCCTCTCTTAACACAAAAGCAAAGCAAATCCACTCTTGATACGAATTGTGTACAGTCGACTTCCGAAGACAGTCTTCCGAAGATGTTCCGATCTTCCGAAGCGTCTTCTGTTCCAGGTTTCGAGAGTAGAGGAGTAATAGGGTAGGGAAATCGATAGCTGGGATCGTCAACTTGAGGACGATGGGTAGGGAAGCTCGAATTGAACTCAGGAAGAAGTAGGAAGATGTCTGAAGGAAATTGGGCAGCGCTTCCGCATCCAATGTCACAATAGGAAAAATGGGGGATGGGGGGTAATCGATCGGGATGCCTGCAAACCACCGGGGAAGCGCGGGGGATACCAAACAAAGGCGAGAAGCAGTGGGAAGGGAAAAGAACATGGGAAGAACCTCTACAGTCTTCTGTCTGCTTCCCGAGTTCTCTTCGACCTTCGACCTTCGCGCTTCTGGCTCTGGTCCCAACTCCAATGCGACCCCACTGAGCTGCTTCCGTTGTCAGCTCCTCTCTACGCCTCAATTGATTAAGCCGTCCACCTCCGATTCCACTCAGCTGCTTCAAATGTCAGGTTCAGAGAGTTTCACAGGAAACGCTTTTCTCTTAGTATGCTTCCTGCGCTTTAGCAATTCGACCTCGCCTTCCTTCTAGCCTCTAATCGATCATGTTCTCCCTCAATTTCACCTCGCTGCCTCCTTACTCGAAGCTCATCCTCTGAAATCGATCTTCTCAAGAAGCGTGCTTGCTGCGGGAAGCTGGAATGCGCTAATGCGCTTCCTGCGCATCTTCCCCGCAGATTAAGAGTTTCGACCCTAGATGGCTTACCCGACCTACCTACCACCTTGGTGTTACCTAGTAGGTACACCTACTCCTTTACCTGGAAATTCATGGCTAGGCCTTCGCGGTCGCTGCTTTTCGGAAGATGGGTGTCTTCCGCCGTCTTCCCGTCTTCTGAAGACGCAACTGAGAAGAAGCTTCCCAGAAGACGGTCGTCTTCCGAAGAAGTCAACTTCTTATTACAAACAGCTCGTAAGATCGTCTTCTTGCTAAGGAAGACGTAATCTTAAGTAACAACGCTTCCTCAGTTATACAAACAAGTTATTATTCTTAAAAATTTCAAAAATTCGTGAATCCTGTAATTTGTGGGCACCACAGTTCTGAAGGAAGATGAGATGATTTCTGGTGTTTATGAGGAGTTTGTAGGTGTACAGTCTTTTGTTCGTTGGCTGGATGATGTAGATAGGTTGATGGAACAGATGGGAGGTAGGGTGGTGATCCCCATCCATTCTCGTGAAGTCTATGAGGAGATTATCTCGTACTTGCGATATCGTCCTCATTCGAGACTGGAGAATGGATGGAAGGATGCAATCTGTTGGTGTGGCTTACATCACGAAGCGGAAGTACACGCCAAGTATAAAGCTGTAGCGAGGAAGGTGAGACCTGTAGCGACCCAATTACCTGTTGATTCTCAGCAGCAGATAGAGTTAGCGGCTGCTGAACCTGTGCTTAGAGATCCTACACAGGTAGGACACAAGTTTACTCAAGAAACACTTGAGCAACTCCAGATAGGAGGGGGTGGCTTCTTGACTGAAGAGGAGAAATGAGCTTTTGAGCAGATGATAGTTAGCCATGGTAAGACATTTTCTTTCTCGGCTGAGGAGATTGGTTGTGTGGATCCTAGTGTGATAGCTCCGATGGTTATCTTCACTGTTCCTCACGTACCTTGGGACTTGAAGCCGATTCTTGTCCCTCGTGCCTTACTACCGAAGGTCACGGAGTTGCTGAAGGAGAGGATACGAATGGGTATTCTTGAACCATCTATGGCTCCGTTGTCCTGTTGTGGGACCAGTTAGTATGTAAATTATGCGAATAAGTGCGTTTTGCACACAATTGTAGAAGTTGTGGTGTAATGGGATCTAAAACATTGCTCTTATGAGCTTAGAATGCTCTATTATCTGCTGGGGGTCTCCATGGGGCAGAAAAGGACAAGGTTGAGTCCTTTAACTTCCCATTGGTCCATCCAAAAGTGAAGATAACTTGTCATCTACCTAAGTGTGCGCTCTGGGAGGTTCGGGGCACTTTGACGAGGGATTTTGGAGATCAGAGGGCATGGGCGGAGAGCTCTTGAAGGGAGGAGCAATCTGACCACAAATTTCACTCGATTTGGAGGTCCAGGGCATACGTTATGGCGATTTGAAGTTCATAGAGTGATGAGAGTACATAGCTTTCTCTTCCGATTGCAAGATTAAGGAGTTTGAGTGACTGAGCCGTCAGATTGAGACCAGATTTCATGAGCTTGTAGTCTGTCAGATGCTGAAGCTCTGACCAATTTCACCACCGGATGTTCTGCGGATTGAGCGCAATGGCGATTTGAAGGCGACGGGGTGCAGAAAGCTGTCAATCTGGAGCAGCGAGTTTGCAGATTTATGGAGGATGATCAGAACGGTCAAATCGGCTCAAATTTCCTGTGTAGTGAGTTTACCTTTCGAATTGATAGCACAGGAAGTTGGAGTGGAAGTGGACGGTTCATTTAGGCGAAGAAGCTTCTGTCCTGAATCTGAGATTGGAAGTGCGTGTTAGTTTTTGTGGATTTGTGTTAATTGTAGGAGGAGATCTAGCCGTCAGATCTTCCTGAAATTTGACCTGTAAGTAGAGATTTTAGTATCCTACCTACGTGGCAAGTTTGAGAGGAGACTGAGCTGTAGATCTGTATCTATCGTGGGTGAAAGTTCGCTGTTTTTCTCTGCCGAGTTGTATCGGCAACGATATCTACTCTAGGTCTCGAGTCTTGTTACGGCAGCTGGCAGAGAAGCGTCCAGTGTGACGTTTGTATTGCTTTGGGGTGTATTCTAGGCGTAGATGAGACTTTAGCGACCTACGTTGTAACCACGCCATGTGGTTGTCAGGTTCGCACTCAACGTGGCAAAGTGCGATCCTTGACCTGTAAAGTCGACTACCTATCTAGCCTAGTCTCTTGTGTTAGGACACGTTACGGTGCATGCATTAGAACCTTTCAACCAGACGACCTACACGTAGATGAGTATGACGGCACCAAACATGCGATGTGCATGTGTGCCACCTCATCGGCCCGTGTGGTTGGGGTTGTTCTGTTAGGGGACTTGCACCTATCCTTGTGTGGGGGTTCGAAACCTTTAAGCTGAGGGGAGTGACCTGTGTGAGGGGATTCGACCTTGAGAAATCCAAGAGATTGTTCGTAGAGAAATCGTGGTGATCATATGAGATTGTGTCAGATTTTTATGGATCGATATACCTTTGTAGTTGGAGTGCACATGTTGTGAGAGATGGACGAAGGACTCTACTTATCGCCCAGATTCCCTTTTCGAAACCTTTTCCAGATTAAGTTGATGTACATGGAACGAGTTCATTTCCAGCAGTTTTTGATAGGGTCCTTCGGGCATAACTTTACCGCGCAAGTCATGCTCTCGCCTGTCCCTGTGATCTTACCTGTTGTCACTTACGGCCAAGAATGGGATCTCACCGTCTTTATCCTCATCTAACGCAAGATGGATCTAAATCAGCTCCCTCCTGTAAACTTTAACACCCAGTGCGAGATAAGACACATCTGTCGACCCAAAGCCATGTACGAAGCCCTAGTAGTGCGAAACTTCGGAGAGGAGTACTACCGAGAGATCATGTCATCACATATCCCGTTTGTCGTGCCCATGATCATCCAACGTTTTCGTGTAGTTATCTTGACCCTTTACTGAGAGAAAGAAAGTGCTTAGTTATCGAGGAAATTAGAGAGAAATCTACGAGATACTAGTCGCTCTGCTGTGCATCGATCGCTAACCACAGCCAGAAGGTACGCCCTTGCTCAAAGGAAAGGCTCTCGCTACGACACCGTACTCTAGCCGATGGTTCACGGTACCTAAGAAGACAGGAGCTCTGCGCTTCATCCAAGACTTGCAGCCTGCCAACAACATCACGATTCAAAACGTCGGGACAGGACCTGTGGTTGATGAGGTAGCTGAGGCGTTTGCTGGAAGGTCAATCTATTCTATTGGAGATCTGTTTTCAGGTTATGATCAGTTTCAGCTTGCTTTGGAGAGTAGAGACTTGACTACCATGCGTACACCTTTGGGATTGATGCGGATGTGTACTCTTCCTCAGGGTGCGACAAACTCAGTAGCCCATATGTAGAATGCGATGCATAAGGTGTTACGAGAGTTTGTACTTGAGGTCACTATCCCGTTTTTGGATGATATTCTCATGAAAGGTTGTCCGATGGAAGACAAAGACGAATCTGTGACTTCTGATGGATGCAGAATGTTCGTTGCGGACCACATTCGAGATGTGGAGAAGATTCTGATTCGTTTGGAGGAGGTACACCTCACTCTATCAGGTACTAAATCTCGTTTTGGTATCTCAGAGATTGTGGTGGTGGGTCATTTGTGTGGTACTTTTGGAAGGCGTCTAAACTCAGAGAAGGTAGATGCTATAGCAAGGATAGCTGACTGCACCAACATCACTGAGGTTCTTGGGAGCTTGTGTGTTCTTTCGTGTGAGTATTCCTCATTATGCACACATTGCCGAGCCTTTGTATGCACTTCTGAGAAAGGGAAGGAGGTTTACTTGGCGGCAAGAACATCATGAGATGATGGAGCAGCTGAAGGAGATTCTGAAGTCTCCACCTATACTAAGGAGGCTTAGCTACGAGAGCGAGAGACCTGTGGTACTGATTGTTGATACGAGTCCAAAGGCGATTGGATGGGCAGTTGGCCAAGAAGATGTAGAAGGTGTGCAGTTTGTTTCAAGGTTTGGAGCTCGGATCTTAACTGATAGACAGCGTAACTATCCTCAAGTGAAGCGTGAGTTGTGGGGAGCTGTTACTGCTATGAAGGTAGATCGAGAGTTCTTGATAGGAGCCCGTGTGATATTAGAAACAGATTGTTTGCCTTTGTTGGGTATGATAGCGAACTGCAATACACCAGATATAGCAATGTTGCGATGGATTGCTTATGTCTAGAGTCTGAACCCTGAGCTAAGGCATATAGCAGAGAAAGACAATCCAGTTGCAGATATGTTGTCTAGGGCTCGTTATACAGATGAGGATGAGATGTTTGCAGAGGTGGAGAATGAAGAAAAGAGAGACGTTTGGTGCCAAGTTGGTCAGCAGACTTTAGACTTGGGACCACTGCCGTTCAATGAGGAGTTCTACACGGACAAGTTCCGTGATATTGGAATTTATTTGAGTTCGTTATGCAGAAGAGAAGGATGGAGTGATGCAGAGTTCAAGGAGATCAGACGGAAGGCGTACAGCTACCTTCTACGTGAAGGTTATCTGTGAAAACGCCCGAAGAGAAGAGACGGGATGCTTGCTAGAGTGGTGGATGATCAACCGACGAAGCTAAAGCTGCTTAAGGAGTTTCATGACACCTTGTGGGCTGGACACCGTGGAGTATGGGCTACTTACACGAAGATGAAGGAGGGTTATTGGTGGAAGGGTTTGTATCAAGATATGGTGGACTTTGTTGGGTCGTGTATGCACTGCCAGTTCTACTCTAAAATTCGTTACAGAGATGGACTTGTAACTACTTATCCACCTTGTAGTGACGCAGGATTTCTCCTTTTGTCCATTTAGTATACAAGATATCGTTCCCACAGAAGATTTGCACAAGTAACGCTGCTCTAAGTTCTAAGATCTGTTCAAACACACAAACACACGGGTTTTGTCTAGAAATCCCGTCTTCTCACAAAACCACACAAAACCACACGTCTTCCAAACACGCCAAATGGTGCTCTGGAACTGCCCAAACAACTACTAACTAAACTATCACACAACTATTCACAGAGAAGCTCGGGAAGACGATCTTCCTGCTTCCAGGTTGCTTCTTCCGGTCTTCTCGATACCGTCTTCTCGAAGCGATTCTCGTCTTCTGGGGGTTCAGCTCGTCTTCTCACACCTCCAGAAGGCTGTCCTGCTTCGCAGAAGTCTACTAGCAACGGTCGTTACCCCTTATTCTCACACTCACATCCCAACGGGTTAGATTAATCACAGGGTGTATGCCCCCTGTAGCCTTCCCAGGCTTCTGCCTACGGAAATAGTCTTCCTGCAGCACTACAACGACATTCACCTTCACGGAAGCTCAATAGAAGTCTCGGAAGCTCACTAGAAGAAGATAAGAAGATGGAGAAGATGGGAGAAGATGGGGAAGATAAGAAAATCCAAACAAGAGAAAAGAGTAAATTAAGATTCCGACAAGCTTCTAGTCCGGATCCTGACTAACAAGCCATCCCTGCTTGTAATAGTTTGGGGAGGAAGACAATAAACGTGAGTACTGTTGCACCGTCTTCTACTCGAGGATGTCGTCTTCTGCTGTGGGAAGAAGGCTTCTTTCTTCTTCACTTCGCTGCTCTGACTACTCTATCTTCTGGGATCCCTTACCCATAAGACCGTTCGTACGTAGATCCCAAGTGCTCTACTGAACGAGCCAAGCTACACTTCCACAACTGCTGACAGTCACCGCCACTCAAGAAGAACACTTCTCATGCACAATTGGGAGCGAATTCAAGGAATCCACCATCCAGAAGACATGAGCAAAGTTTTTGCACTCAAATCCACAATCTATTCCTCGAGAAGAAGTCACAATGGCATTGGGAAGCTCACTCCCTCTACTTCCTGCGTCTACTCCTCGACACACCAGCCTAGCTAACAAGACTGCACGAGGATGCCGTTCCCTGTTCCTAGACTGTCCACTACTTCTATCTACATCTTCGAATCATTGCGGGTACGAGTATTCAGACCCCTCCTGTGTATTCCAAGACTATTCGTATGTTTCCAACAACGGGTGTAGTGCGAAGAACTATCTATCAGGTGTCTTCTCTCTAATGTGTCTAGTCTGCCTGCTCCATAGAATTGACTACTGAACTTTTCAGAACTGACAGAACAGACAGAACTCTCTCTCCTACTCTGCGATCCTACTTATGTTGCTACCATGAGAACCAGGGGAAACGACCACCAGGGAGAGAGAGACGCTGACAGGAGGTTGTCACCTCACATGCAAGCGGTTCCCCTGCCCGAATTGGCCATCCACCTTGTCCTTCCTACGCTACCTATGCTGCCACATGGTATCCTAACTAATATTACATGGAAAAACTGCCATCCTTAAGATAGCATGTTCGATCTTACTATATTTGGAATTGTCAATGGAGTTACTAACTACTCAGATTGCACGGAGACAATCTCTATCTGATCTACTCCTATCGGAGCTCCTAACACGGCTTCTGATAAGCTAGAAAACCCTGCAGTTACCTCGGGTGTCACTGAGGTGGCTTCCTCCTCATCGTCCTTGGCTGGCTCTACTGTCGCTACTGCTGCGTCTTCCTCGGCTTCGGCTTCTGCTTCGGAAGACAGAAGCGTCTTCTAGGAAGCGAAGTCGACCGGTGCTTCTTCCGTCTTCTGAGGCACGGGTGCGGGACTAGGGACCATGGGGACCTCATAGGGATCCGGAGAAGTCGCTTCCTCCACGCGAAATACCTGGGAAGACGGCTTGTCTTCCTGTCTTCCAAAAGACATCTTGTCTTCCGGGGCGTCTTCTCGAGTCTTCTCGGCTTCCAACGCTGTCACCACCAAGTGCACAGCGAGATCGAACTCCTCCTTCTCCATTCCGGATCTAGTCGATGGTGCTGGAGCGTGGGAAGATGCGGTTGCAGGTGTCGGAAGCGAGGGAAGACCATAAAGTGTCTTCACTCCTTCTATCTGTCGATCCAAGTACCTGAACATGCTCTCCCGGCATTCCGCTTTGGACTCGCTGTCCCATCCTCTAGCTAAGGTAAGTAACTTCCTACCCGCGGTGAAGTTGAACTTCTTCCGAAGTGCTTCCACCGACTGTGTCAACATCTTCTGTGCACGGGCCTCTGCTGCTTCCCGCTGCGTCTTCTCAACTGTAGCTCGCGCTTCTGCGGCTTCTCGCTGCGTCTTCCATATGGTCTGCTCTTCTGCGACGGCGGTGATCTTCTCCCGCACTCGGATGATTTCCTGATTGCGCTGCTATACCCGCGCCTGCAACTCCTGGTTGTTCTTCCGAAGTTGTATCGATTCCTTGGCAGAAGCGGCTGCTTCCACCTTGTATCTTGCTGCGAGCTTCTCCACGGTGCGGAGACTAGCTTCCAGCGACTCCGTCTTCTTCTGGTCTTCCTCCTGTCGCAGCAAGGTGCGCAGGCCGAACCCAAGTTGCAAGGGCCTCTCCTGTGTCTTCGCTCTCTTCTCTAGCAACTCCATAGCGGGCTGGATCTCCTTCTGGAAGTAGGCGCTGAACTCCTCCAGTCGTCTTCCCGCGGAAGACAAGTTCATCTCCACCACTCGCTCCGCGGTGTCGACTTCGTCTTCCAGAGGCAAGGAAGCCTCTTCCACCACTACGGCCTTCATCTTCTGCGCACGAGAAGAAGCTACTCTTCTCATCTTCCGGGGTGGAAGACTCCTCATGGCAGGAGCGGCTCTCTTCTTTGCGCTTCCTCGCATCGCAGCAGGAGCGCTCATCCATCCTTCGTCTTCTGGAGTCTTCGGAAGACTCCCAAGCGTTGCAGAAGCAGTCTTCTGCTCTGATCGGGTACTCAGCAGGTCTTCTTCCGAGTCGGACTCCGATCCTGAATGAATGAGGGAGATGGGTGTCCTCGGTACACTTCTAGGACCCATCTTCCTCAGTGGCGTGGCGTCTTCTGACCCACTAGACTCGTCTTCCTTTACCAGAAGCGTCTTCTGGTGAGAGCCGGGCCTCAACTGTGGCATCAGAGTGAGAGGGGGCGTTGCGACTGCCGCTCGGTCATCATCTTCCGAGGTCTCCTCCTTCACCTCCTGTCGCTCCGTTGGTCCATATCCTGCCAGCTGATCTTCCTTAAGATCCCCCATGGCTACATACAAGTAGCAGAGGAAGGGCGTCAAGTGTCCTCCCGCCGGAGTACCCAAGTATGCTAGCTCCGTCTGTACATAGTTGTGGATGTACGCGCCCCAGTAGATGGGCGTTCTGTCATCCCACACTGATTCCTGGAACTCCACGTCCTGATCTCCTAAGTACCTGGTCTTATGTGCTTTCCCCTTGGGGAAAAGATGCAGAAACAACTTCGCCAGAAGTCGCTTCTTCGGCTCCCGGTAAGATTCTATCTTCCAACCGTTCCTCCCCTGCCTGTCTTCCATGAAAAGGCAGGTGGTGCTCCGAGGCACATGCCACGAACTCACGATCCTAGGCAAGATCTTCTTCTCGTACCAATATCCTCGGTTCTCGGATTCAGGCCTGTGAAAAGCCTTGCGCCACCAGTCTTCAGTCTAGGAAGATGGTCTTCCTCGAGTTACTCCTGCCTTCGCAGGTACACGGTTACGAGGTGGCAACGCTGCCCACACCTCCTCCAGAAGTCCTTGATCTGCGAGGTTCCAATCCCACAGGAAGAAGTCGAGACCCAACTCCTTGAGGAAAGGAGTGGCCTCGACCAATTCTGCCGCTGATAACACCAAGCCTCGCGGATGCATCGTCATGCTGGAAGATCTGTTGCACTAAGCCACAAGCACTTACTATGAGCTGAAGGCTCAGTCCTTCCCAAGTGCCCACAGTCTAGCTTCTACTTCTCAGAAGACGAACCTAGTATTCCAGAAGACAGCTACTCCGTCTTTCGGGATTCTAACAGTATTTCCTAGATAGCTCTCGTCTTCCGAGCTATATCTAACCAATCCTATCTAAGCAAGGCCTCGCATGGATTACCAAGAAGACAACCCACCTTGCATTACATCCTACTTCTTATCAGAAGATACAAGATTCGCGAAACATAAGTGCATGACAAGTTCAGAAGATGGTTGCGGGCTCCTGCGGTGACAGTGGTCTCTGGGAAGACACTCGGGACAGCTTCCGATTCAATGTCTTTCTCGGAAGACTTCCCGAAGTCAAACTTCCCTTCACTGGTCTCTCCTGTCTTCGTCTTCCTACGCGCAATCTATTCTCACAACAGACTCAAGACAATTGTACTCTGTTCTTCTGACTTCTCACCTCTCATACGCACTCAGAAGAAGCTTGCTGCTCGGTGGGAAGACATGACCCTCGACCATTCTCTCCAGATTCTGCCAGCAAGTATTCTCACGACTCTCTTCTAAGTTTGGGAAGAAGAAGGAATGACTGCTATGGGTCGGACAGAAGAGACCCGAATGGACCCTCACGTCTTCTCGCTCATTTTGCCAGTCTTTCAGTCTTCTAGTCTCTCTAGGAAGATGTGGAGTTGAGAAACTTGGAGGACCGGGAGGCACAGGCGTAGTTCCCGATTTCCAACTTCTCGAAATAACAAAACAACTCACCACACCACTCAGGATTTGTACCAAGCCTCTCTTAACACAAAGCAACACAAATCCACTCTTGATACGAATTGTGTTCAGTCGACTTCCGAAGACAGTCTTCCGAAGACAGTCAAGTTTAAGAAGCGTCTTCCGAAGATGTTCCCATCTTCCGAATCGTCTTCTGTTCCAGGTTTCGGGGATAGAGAGGTAGTAGGGTAGGGAAATTGATAGTTGGGATCTCCAATTTGAGGGCTAGGAGTAGGGAAGCTCGAATTGAACTCGGGAAGAAACAAGAACATGTATGACAGAAATTGGGCAGCGCTTCCGCGGCCAATGTCTCAATAGAAAGAATGGGGGGGGGTGGGGTAATCGATCAGGCTGCCTGCACGCAACCAAGGAGGCGCGGGGAATACCAGACAAAGGCGAGAAGAAGTGGGAAGGAGAAAGAACGTGGGGAAGAACCTCTACAGTCTTCTTCGGCTCCCCGAGTTGCCTTCGACCTCCGCGCGCTTCTTGGCTCGGGTCCTAGCTCCAACGCGACTCCTCACGACTGCGCCTGCTGTCAATTTCTGGCCACGCCTCGATTCCACCTTCGATTCTACTTGCTACTCTCCAATGTCAGCTTCTCGGGAGCTCAGAAAAACGCCTTCGCTCTCTGCCGTTTGTGCTCCAGCAATTCGGTTTCGCCCTTCGCCTAGCTGCCAACTGATTCTCTCCTACCTCGATGTCCTCACTCGATTCCTCTCTCAAAGCTCACTCTCTCCAATCGATCTTCTCAAGCGCGTTGTGCTGTGGGAAGTTAGAATGCGTCTAATGTGCTTCCTGCGCATCTTCCCCGCAGATTAGGGGTTTTCGACCTTAGGTGTCTTCCCCGACCTACCTACCAATTCGGTGCGACCCAGTAGGTACACCTACTGTCTTATCCGAAAACTCGTGGTTAGGCCTTCGCGGTCGCTGTCTTCCGGAAGACAGGTGTCTTCCGCCGTCTTCTCATCTTCCGCCGTCTTCTCGTCTTCTGAAGACGCAACTGAGAAGACGCTCTTCCGAAGACGGTCGTCTTCTGAAGAAGTCAACTTCTTATTACAAACAGCTCTTAAGATCATCTTCCTGTTAAGGAAGACGTAACCTTAAGTAACAACGCTTCTTCAGTTATACAAACAAGTTATTAATCTCAAAAATTTTAAAAATTCGTGCATCCTGTAATTTGTGGGCACCACATACGCCCACCCTCACATGTTTGCGTCCCCGCAAACATCAGTATCTTCTGCACTTCTGTTTACGTCCAGTACTTCTTGACGCGCCACCCATTAACACAAGTGGTCATCAGTTTACCGTCCAACTCTTCCAACTGCAAGGAGCCATTGTCGAAGACCTCCAAGACGCGGTAAGGACCCATCCAACGAAGATGAAGTTTCCCAGGGAACTTAAGGTGTCGGTTGTCATAGAGAAGAACTAAGTCCCCATCTATGACGGTCACCTTCCTCAACTTGCTATTGTAGTTTACCTTACGTTGCGCTTGCACCTCGTATGTCTTCTCCAAAGCTGCATTCCTGTCTTCTTCAAACTCTACGAAATTCAGAAGACGCTGCTCCTGGCTTTCTTCTTCTCCCATGCGTTCGGATACGGCTAACCGGTATGTTGGGACCTCTAACTCAATGGGCACAATAGGTGTCATGCCGTAAGTTAGGTGGAAAGGCGTCTTCTGGGTTGTGACTTTAGGTGAAATCCGGAAAGCAATAACACAGATGGCAGTTTCGTGTCCCAATCGTACGCATGGTTAACAGTTACCTTGTTCAGGATGTTACACAGAAGACCGTTCGACTTCTCCGTCAGTCCATTCGCTTTCGGGTTGTATGGCGTCGTTCTTCCGATGCTTAATCCTGAAGTATTGGGTCAGGAGGGAGATAGTCTCATTTAAGAAATGAGTACCCCTATCTGATACCAATTCCAGCGGACATCCGTACCTAGTGATGATGTTATGCCAAAGGAACCTTGCTACTACTGCGGCATCGTTCTTCCTTGTGGCTTCGTCTTCCACCATCTTGGTAGCATAGTCGGTAGCTATTAAGATGTACCGTGCTCGTGTTCTTCTCGCCACCGGGGCGATAGGACCCACAAAGTCGATTCCTCACTTTTCGAACGGAGCGAGCGGAAGAATGGGAGTAAGAGGCCACCTTGTTGTAGCGGTTGGTCTTCTCACCCTCTGGCATGCATCGCACTTCCTGATCTCCTGAAAAGTGTCTCGGTACATGGTTGGCCACCAGTACCCGGCGTCTAGCATTATCTTCACTGTGGTTTTCAGCCCGTAGTGACCCCCAGCATCTTCGTAGTGAAGACCTGTGATCACTGACTTTATCTCTGACGGCTCGAGGCATCTTCTTAGCTTCTCGTCATGTCTCTTTCGAAACAGGATACCCTGGAAGATAGCATAAGGACCTGCCTTGTGTAAGAAGACAGCCTTCTGCTCCGCATCCAATCCCTCGGGATACTGTTGGTCTTCCAAGAACTTCCTCAAGTCTTTGAAGATCGACTCTTCTGTGGAAGTTGCAAAGACTGGATCAGAAGATCTAGTCTCGTCTTCTGGGAAGCATGAAAGTGTCTCTGCGATGTCTCTTTTCGGGGCTATGTGTCATTTTAGGTAGTTTAAGTTTTACGCTGGCACTCTAGGGGAGTTGACGTGGTAGCCTATGAGTGTAGATAAGTTACCAGGCAGTTTAAGGCACAAAAGGACAGTCAAGTGGAGCTATGAACTCCCATTGGTCCATTTTTGTCTTTTGTAAAACTCTAAGTTTAGAAACAGAGCTCTAGAGTGGAGTTCGAGCATTTGGTGAGGGATCTTCGAAATCTGAGAACACAGGAAGAGAGAGCTCGTCGTGCCCAGCACTGTCAGTGAAATTTTTGCTCGATTTGGATCAATAAACAAGGAGTTATGCCCAATTGAAGTTCGGATTGTGTCAAAACTACGTCACTTTTGTTGATTTTGGGGTTTTCGGTGCCAATTGCAGCAGAATTGAGGAATTCACTTCAAAACTTCGTGGTTGCGTTCACTGTCAGGAGGGCTACGACTGTCCAAAAAGTTTCGAATCATTTGAGTGATTGAGTAATTCAGGGCGGCCACTGAAGCAGAGGGGGTCTGAAAAGCTGTTAATCTAGAGCAGCGACTTCAGAGGAGGAGATCTGGAGTTCTGTGTACATTCAGGAGTCCCAATTTCACAGGGATGTTCAGCATCCTGTAGACTTCAAATACTGTGAGAATATTTGAAATTCATCGAGCCAATTCTCTGTTCTAGGTCAGAATAGCTGTCTAGGTACCAGAAATTGCCATAATTCTCTTACTCAGAACTTTTCTGTCAACATCTCGGTGCTAGAATTCAATCTCAGGCTGAAACTTCGTGTGTGTGTTCAGTAGTGCCTCATTTACATGTAGTGGAAGTTTAGAAGTCTAAACCTTCATAGTTTTCCTCTCTTTGAGTGCCAAAGTTCACCGTCTAAACCTATTACTACTAGTGAGACCTAGATTTCGCTTTTTGAGCATATTAGAGGATCCTACACTCCTGTGTGAGTGTTTATAGCTCCTGTTGTGACCTGAAAGCCAACCTCTTGAGTAAACAACCACAGCCAGAAGCCCGGCGCTTTCGTAGGTAGACGGATCACACTCCGACATACTCTCTTTTTGGTGAACTCGACGTGAAACACCTAGAGTGGGAGTTTTTCTTGAGAGTGTTACAGGATCAGATATCATGGCCAACCAAGGATCATCAAGTGGAGGTGTTGCTGCTGCTCAGCAACCTGTTCAGTTGGATGCTGCTACGATGAAGATGTTCCAAGCTTTTTCCATGTTTATGCAGCAGCAGCAGAGCACAGAGAGGAAGGAGGTATTAGCAACCAAGGCGTTGCAATCTGTGGTGCATCAGATGGATCAGTTCAAGGGGACAGATATTTCCAAGTACGTGCGATACTATGCTAGGGAGATGGAGGTGAACAAGGTACCTGAGAAGGAGATGGTGGAGAACTTTGAACTTGCTGTTGTTCTTGAGATTCGTGAGCGTGTGAAGGAGCTCAAGCAGCAGCAAGGACAGAGTTGGGAGAGTTTTATGCGCGCTTTGAAGGAGGAGTACTACACTGAAGATTCAGAGAGGGTGACCAAGAGAACGTTCTTGGAGTGGGTGGTTAAACCTAACAAAGGTTTGTCTGTAAATGAGTTGTTAAGGGAGTTTGATCGTCAGTATGCTCAGCTTTCTAGGACAGAAAAGCTTACACTAGAGGTGGAGAAGACCGAGCTTTTCCTACAAGCAGCGGACGTGACTATTCAGGAGAAGCTTGAGCTGTTGCTGGAAGACAAGAGTGAGGAGAGAGGATTGAAGACTGATTGGAAGGAGGTCGAAGAGGCTGTTTCTTTGCTGGCCAAGAGACAGAGAAGAAGGGACAAGGTGGTGATAAGTGAAGCAGCACCTCTGATAATTCCTGTCAAGCAGTTGCCTACTAAGCCCGCTTTGGTAATTGCTAGAGAGGAAGACTCACCGCTTGATGAGTTGATTAAGGATATGAAGGAGCTTAAGCTTAAGCTCACTAGGTTAGAAGAGAAGGAGCAGAATGTACAGCCTGCTATGCAGAGACCTCAGATGAGAGAAGGCTTTGTTCATCGTTGTATATGGTGTGATAGCTTAGACCATGTAAGAAGAGATTGTGGAGAGTTTTCAGATGCATTGAGGAAGGATCTGATCTTCTTCAAAGATGGTAAGATCCATCTGAGAGAGACTGGGATGATGTTGGGAACCAACTTTGGCAAGGGTGGTATGAAGAGACTTGTGAATGAAATATCAGCATCACATGCTGTTTCTCTTGTGAATGCTGCTACCTGTGGAGTGAAAGTGGAGATGGAGAGAGAAAAAGAGACTACAGGGTTGTGGTCTGATGTAGTGCGGTCCGTAGCTAGAACAGAGCTAGATAAGGATGTGCTACGAAGGGTTGGCAACTCAATTCGGGAAGCTACAGGATGGAATGATCCTGTGGATACTATGTCAGTGCATGCTTATGTTGCAAGAAGTCAGCATGAAGCTGTACTAGAAGAAAAACGCAGGAGGGAGGATGCAGGTGAGGCTTCTACAGCCAAAGGACCTGCTACAAGGAGTGAAAGGGCTAGACCAGAGGCAAGGCAGGAGACAACACCTACTCGGGAGGAAAATATGGAGGATCTACCATCTACAACACCAAAGGAGAAGGAGAGAAGCAAGGAGAAGGGTAAGATGCATGCATACAAACTTCAATCTGACATTGAGATTGCTACAGACTTGAAGCAGGTGTTAGAGAATCGTATCTTGAATGGAAAGGTTGAGTTTACTTTGGGTGAGATTCTTGGGATTGCAAAGCGTGAGTTCCATGAGGTTATCATAGATATCATCAAGAGGAAACGTCAGATTTTGGGTGAAGCAGCTACGCTTAACGCTCTAGGGACCAAACTGTCGGAGGATGAGGAAGATGAGATTGCTGGTTATTGCTCTCAAGTATCAGAAGAGAGATCGTATTAGCATGTGAGGTTTGAAGATGAGGTGGAAGCATCGCAAAAGAGCCATTATTCTCACAACCATTGGGCAAGAGCAACCATAGAGACCTTGGTGAAGTTGGGAGATTTGGAGGAACATGTGGTGACATTGATTGATCACGGCTCAGAGATTAATCTGATGTCTAAGGAGTTGTACAAGCGTGGGAGGTGGCCCATAGACACCGACCATGGATGGCTTATCCGTGCTGCCAACAACCAGAGGGGAGAACTGTATGGTGCTTGTCCCAACATCAAGGTAACTGTGGGTGACATCAGTGATGTTCAGAATTTCTTTGTGCAGGACATGTCAACCTATCCTATCATTCTAGGGCAGCCTTACATTACTGCTGTTAGAATGGAGACACGAGTTATGGATGATGGTTCAGCCTATGCTAGGATACGTAGTAGAGACGGCAAAAGGGCTGTTCAGTTTTTGACTGTTGCTGTAGAACATGAGAGGAATCGTGATAGCTTGAGAGACCGTCCACTACCTAAGATTACTCAAGAGTTTAGAGAGTCTAGGGGTTTTGGCAGAATACCATTGAAGAGCGAGACTTCAACGGTACAGTAGAGATAGGATTCTCGCCTGATCTAGTAAAGCAGGAAGCTTTATCCACTAGCTTCTTGGGATTGACGTCATGTGGATCAATATGTTATAGGAAGGTTGAGAATCTGAAGAGGTTTGAGAGGCAACATGTGAAGTATGTACAGCAGTCTTTGTGGGATAGTGGAGAGTTAGCAGGAGATGAATACATATCTGGAGTGTTTGAAGAGCAGTATTTGGTAGATACTATAGGGGAGTTGAAATCTATATTAGAAAGCTCTACAGATGATGTAGATAGAGTGGTGAGAGTGAGCTCCAAGGAGCTTTATGATGTAATTGATAAGTTTATAGATCGACAAGAGGTGTATGTGGAGACCAAGTACAAGTCAGTGGCAAAGAAAGTCAAACCAGTGGCTTTGTCTTTACCACTCGATTACAATCAGAAGATGGAGCAAGCTGCACGAGAACCGACGCTCAGAGGACCGAGAAGAAATGGGCACCAATTCACAGAAATAACACTGAAGGAGCTGAGGATTGGAGGTGATGGATTTCTTACCGAGCAAGAGGAGAAGAGCTTCAGGGAGATGCTATCTAGACATGGTAAGGCGTTTGCGTTTGAGTCACATGAAGTAGGATGTGTAGATCCAAGTGAAGTTGCACCTATGGTAATCTTTACTATACCGCATGTGCCTTGGAATCTACGTCCTATCCTTGTGCCTAGAGCTCATCTGCCAAAGCTGATAGACTTGCTCAATGAGAGGATTAGGATGGGTATCTTGGAACCATCTATAGTTCCCTATTCTAGCAGATGGTTTACTATTCCGAAGAAAAGTGGAGCTTTGAGATTCATTCAAGATATGCAGCCAGTTAACAAGGTAACTATCAGGAATATGGGTATAGGACCTATTGTAGACGAGTTTGCAGAGGCTTTTGCTGGTCGTGCTATCTATTCCATGGGAGACTTATATTCAAGTTATGATCAGTTTCAATTATCCTCTGAGAGTAGAGACTTGACTACAATGAGGACACCTTTGGGGTTACTAAGGATGTGCACCTTGCCGCAAGGTGCTACCAATTCTGTAGCACATATGATGAATGGCATGAATAAAGTTTTGAGGGATTTCATTCCTGAAAAAACTATGCCATTCCTTGATGATGTGCCGATCAAAGGATGTGCTGAGGAGGAGAAGAATGAGGTAATGGATCAGAGGGGGTGTCGTAAGTTTGTTGCAGATCATATAGTTGACTGCGATAAGATATTGAGTCGATTGGAGGAGGTTCATTTGACTTTATCAGGAGCAAAGTCTGTATTTGGAGAACAAGAGGTGTTGATTGTGGGGCACCTATGTGGATCTTATGGTCGGAAACCTTGTCCAAACAAGGTTGATGTCATTCGAAGGATGAAGGAGACATGTGGGTCAGTCACTGAGCTGAGAAGGTTTCTAGGTGCATGTGTGTTTTATCATATATGGATTCCACACTTTGCTCATGTAGCAGATCCGCTGTACAAGTTGCTGAGGAAGGGGCAAAGATTTCAGTGGCAAGAGGAGCAAAGCGAGTCTATGAGGAAGTTGAAAGATCTTTTGGCTTCACCACCAACTCTACGGAAGATAACATATGAGTTGGGGAGATTTGTTATCCTTACTGTTGATACTAGTCCTATTGGCATTGGATGGGCTGTGGGGCAAGACGATGAGGATGGGAATAGATATGTGGTGCGTTTTGGTGCTAAGGTATTAAGTTCACGGCAGAGAGACTACCCTCAGGTCAAGAGAGAGCTATGGGGAGTAGTTACTGCGATGAAGAGTGACAAGGAATACTTGATAGGAGCACCTGTGGTTGTGGAGACAGATTGTTTACCTCTCTTGGGAATGATCACTAGTTGTACAACTCTAGATATTGCTATGTTGAGGTAGATAGCATATATCAAGTCCTTGAACCCAGAGTTTAGACATATTGCAGGGAAGGACAATCCTGTGGCAGATATGTTATCAAGGGCTAGGTATTACGGTGAGAAGGAAATGATAGATGATCAAGAGGATGTGGGAACAAAGTTCTATTCTAGTGCTCTTGCTAGAAGAGATAGAAGCTATTTTGCAGCTCCGTTGGAGTTTTTTGAGGAAACTGTGTATGATGACGAGTGGTTGGATCTTGGGCGCTATTTGAGTTCACTGGAAAAGCAGGAAGGCTGGTCTGATGCAGATTTCAAGAAGATTCGTAGAACAACTTATGGGTACTTTTTACATGGAGGACATCTATGGAAGCGTCCTAAGCTACAAGGAGGTATACCGCAGCGGGTGGTATGTGACTTGGAATTGCAGCAGAAGCTGATCAAGGAGTTCCATGAGAGTTTATGGGTTGGTCATAGAGGAGTTTGGGCTACATTTGCCAAGATGAAGGAGAAGTATTGGTGGAAGGGTATGTATAAGGATGTAGTACAGTTTGTTTCATCCTGTATACCTTGCCAGATGTATTCCAACGTACGTCATCGTGATGGATTGCATCCTACTTATCCTTTAGCCATTCATTACAAATGGGTAGTGGATCTGGTAACTATGCCATTTGGGCTTGGACAAATGAGGTATCTAGTCTTGGCTAGAGAAGATCTATCTAACCAAGTTGAAGGCCGTGCCTTGAGGACGAAGACCACTGCTAGTGTCTGTCGCTTTCTACTTGAAGATGTTATTTGTAGATATGGGTGTGTGGGAAAGATCACTGCAGATAGGGGTGAGCTGGATTCACAAGAAACAGTTGAGTTCTTCAAGCGGTTGGGAATCAAGTTGGCGTTAACCACTGCTTACAATTCTGAAGGGAATGGCAAGAGCGAAAGAGGTCATCCGCCAATCATCAAAGCTTTGGTAAAAGCTTGCAAGGGTAAGATCCGTGAATGGCCTAGACTGCTACCATTTGCTTTGTGGGCAGATCGTACAACTCATAGTACCATTACAGGTTACATGCCAGCAGAGTTGATACTAGGGCAAAAACCTGTGATGCCGATTGAGGAGGTTGTGCCTACTTGGAATGTTTTGCCATGGGAAGATGGTAGAAGTACGGAGGATCTTCTTGCATTAAGGATCCAGCAGTTAGAACGAAGACCTGAGGATGTTGCCAAAGCTGTGGAAAGGTTAAAGATTGCTAGAGAGAGAAACAAAGGCAGATTTGATAGAACGCATAGATTACGACCCAAATCAGTTAAGGAAGGTGATTGGGTAGTCTATGATAGTAGTCTTGATAATCAGCATAGCGCTATCAGAAAGTTTTCCAAGAGATGGTTCGGACCTTGTGTGGTGTTAGAAGTTTATGATAATGCCACATACTCTTTGAGAGAGTTAGATGGTGCAGTGCTCAAGATACCAGTCGCAGGGAAGAGAATCAAGCTCTTTAGAAGGAGAGGGGACGACCAGAACATTGCAGAGCTTACTGAGGATGAAGCTGAAGACTCAATGGAGGTTGAAGATGAATTTGAAGCTGAAGCTTGAAGAGTCTTGATCTGGGTCTGGCACATACCGGAGGATGTGCATGTTCAGAGGGGGTGGATGTCGCACCATTTGGTGGCTACATGCTTGACTTCTACTCCGACGCTTAGGTTTGGTAGTTCTAGAAGTTAGCTCATATTACTTCTAGTCCTTTATGTATATGTTTGACACCTTTGCATACGGTGTTAACACTATTTTGAGTCCTAGTAGGCTGATAGTATGTTAGTTATCTTGTTCAAGCATTTGTGCGCTTGTGCAAGTGACTTCTTACTTGTCTATGACGTTCAATGTACATAACTTAGGGTTTCCATGCTGATAGGGGTTTGAGCTCATGGGTTGTACTGACTTGTCGCCCATGCACGCTTTCTAGCTAATTTAAGTTATTTTTTGGGGCTATGTGTCATTTTAGGTAGTTTAAGTTTTACGCTGGCACTCTAGGGGGCTTGACGTGGTAGCCTATGAGTGTAGATAAGTTACCAGGTAGTTTAAGGCACAAAAGGACAGTCAAGTGGAGCTATGAACTCCCATTGGTCCATTTTTGTCTTTTGTAAGACTCTAAGTTTAGAAACAGAGCTCTAGAGTGGAGTTCGAGCATTTGGTGAGGGATCTTCGAAATCTGAGAACACAGGAAGAGAGAGCTCGTCGTGCCAAGCACTATCAGTGAAATTTTTGCTCGATTTGGATCAATAAACAAGGGGTTATGCCCAATTGAAATTCGGATTGTGTCAAAACTGCATCACTTTTGTTGATTTTGGGGTTTTCGGTGCCAATTGCAGCAGAATTGAGGAAATCACTTCAAAACTTCGTGGTTGCGTTCACTGTCAGGAGGGCTACGACTGTCCAAAAAGTTTCGAATCATTTAAGTGATTGAGTAATTCAGGGCGGCCGCTGAAGCAGAGGGGGTCTGAAAAGCTGTTAATCTAGAGCAGCGACTTCAGAGGAGGAGATCTGGAGTTCTGTGTACATTCAGGAGTCCCAATTTCACAGGGATGTTCAGCATCCTGTAGACTTCAAATACTGTGAGAATATTTGAAATTCATCGAGCCAATTCTCTGTTCTAGGTCAGAATAGCTGTCTAGGTACCAGAAATTGCCATAATTCTCTTACTCAGAACTTTTCTGTCAACATCTCGGTGCTAGAATTCAATCTCAGGCTGAAACTTCGTGTGTGTGTTCAGTAGTGCCTCATTTACATGTAGTGGAAGTTTAGAAGTCTAAACCTTCATAGTTTTCCTCTCTTTGAGTGCCAAAGTTCACCGTCTAAACCTATTACTACTAGTGAGACCTAGATTTCGCTTTTTGAGCATATTAGAGGATCCTACACTCCTGTGTGAGTGTTTATAGCTCCTGTTGTGACTTGAAAGCCAACCTCTTGAGTAAACAACCACAGCCAGAAGCCCGGCGCTTTCCTAGGTAGACGGATCACACTCCGACAGCGTACACTGATCTCTGGTGTGTCCAGAAGAGTTACAAAGGTTGCACCACAAGTTTGGCCGGGAAGCCGTAGGTTGCTTCCGCTTGTCCTTCTGGTTCAGAAGATGAACTTTCAGGTCGGCAAACTGCTTCAGAACCTCATCGATGCGGGGATCAGGTGCAGACTGTATGATCTGAGTCTGAGGCATCTTCTGCACAACTTCCTCCCTTGCTCGCGTCTTCTCCTGCTTCTTCTTCCGCGTCTTCTTCTCTGGTTCAGACTCCGATTCTGAACTTTCGACCGTAGACTCTTCAGAAGTAGAGGCTGCTTCCGAATCACTGTTATATATTTCAGTGGACTTGGACTTCCTAGAAGACTTCTTGGACTTCTTCGAGGTCTTCTCTCTGTCTTTTGTCATATTCCGAGTGATGCTCGAGGTTTCATACTGCTCGGCATGCTTCTGTACCTCTGCTAAATCATCACCTCCTCCTCTTCTGCAGTACAATTCCATATCCTGAGACAATCCTCCCAAGTACCAGTCCACAGCTTGCTGAGCACAGTAACCTGATCTTCCTTGGTTCTGAGGGATGTGATCCAAGAGGTCTTCAAACCTCTCGGTGTTATCCCGCAGTGTCTCTTTCTTCTTCCGTTCGAGCCTCTGAAGCTCTATGAGGGTCATACGATCGTAGCCCACTCCTCTGAACCTCTTCAGAAAAGCTGCCTTCAGAGTAGCCCAAGCGGCCATTACTACACCATCATCCAATATCTTACTCATCCACTTCCTTCCCTTCCCTACGATCAAACTAGGAAAGACACGGAGTCTGTCGACATCAGCGTCTTCCTTGTTGGATCTAGAGATGGTCTCGAACATCGTGATGAAGTCGTCCGCGTCAGCATCATCGTCGTACAGATGGTACTTCTGCCGAGTGTGGGAAGTCATGTCGACTGCCGGCTGGTGCGACTGCCAACTTCTTTCTTCCTCAGGTCCAGGTGGTGGAGATGGTCTTCCCGAAGGTCCAGGCCTGTCTGAATCACGAAGATCGTCTTCTGAGTTAGAACTACTGTCACTGCTATCTTCCGAGACGTCTGGAACGATCTCCTCCAGTCTTCCCTCACCTTGAGAAGCTTCTTCCGCACTTGGGAAGACGTCTTTCGAGTAACCAGTACCGAAATCTACTTTATACACGTGATCACCCGGTTGGCTTCTGTCTTCGCCAAAGATTAGGCTCGAGATGGAAGGCTCTTCCAACTCTACTGATCGGATCTTCCTGAGCTCTTCTTCTTTCCTTTGGTGTCTCAGGGATATCCGCTGCTCTCTAGAAGCGGTTCGCTGGGGTGAGTTAACCCACTCAGGATCTTTACTCGTGCGTCTTCTGCTTCTTCCTCCGGTCGGAGGCATCCACCAGAGTACTGAGAACCGATGTCCCTCTTCTTCTACCACTAGATCCGGGAGACCAAATGACTGAACAACCGATCACAGGTTCAGAACGTCTTCTTCTCCTGCTTCTCGTTGTATTCACTGCAGTCTTCCAAGATCGAGTCTTCCAAGAAGCTCTTGGAAGCAGGAAAACGGCTTCTCCCAACTCTCCCTGAGGTATCTTATCAGCTTCTGGTTGCGGCTCCTGTCTTCTAGCAAGATAGAGTCCCACAACACATTCAACTACAATCGAAGTTAGTTCGAAATGAACCTAACTAATGACACACAGATCCACGAAGCTTAGAACAGAAGTTACTAAGATGAAATCCCCGACAGCGGTGCCAAAAATGGATGCTCACTGTATGTAGTGACGCAGGATTTCTCCTTTTGCCCATTTAGTATACAAGATATCGTTCCCACAGAGGATTTGCACAAGTAACGCTGCTCTAAGTTCTAAGATCTGTTCAAACACACAAACACACGGGTTTTGTCTAGGAATCCTGTCTTCTCACAAAACCACACAAAACCACACGTCTTCCAAACACGCCGAATGGTGCTCTGGAACTGCCCAAACAACTACTAACTAAAATATCACACAACTATTCACAGAGAAGCTCGGGAAGACGATCTTCCTGCTTCCAGGTTGCTTCTTCCGGTCTTCTCGATACCGTCTTCCCGAAGCGATTCTCGTCTTCTGGGGGTTCAGCTTGTCTTCTCACACCTCCAGAAGGCTGTCTTGCTTCGCAGAAGTCGACTAGCAACGGTCGTTACACCTTATTCTCACACTCACATCCCAACGGGTTAGATTAATCATAGGGTGTATGCCCCCTGTAGCCTTCCCAGGCTTCTGCTTACGGAAATAGTCTTCCTGCAGCACTACAACGACATTCACCTTCACGAAACCTCAATAGAAGTCTCGGAAGCTCACTAGAAGAAGATAAGAAGATGGGGAAGATGGGAGAAGATGGGGAAGATAAGAAAATCCAAACAAGAGAAAAGATAAATTAAGATTCCGACAAGTTTCTAGTCCGGATCCTGACTAACAAGCCATCCCTGCTTGTAATAGTTTGGGGAGGAAGACAATAAACGTGAGTACTGTTGCACCGTCTTCTACTCGAGGATGTCGTCTTCTGCTGTGGGAAGAAGGCTTCTTTCTTCTTCACTTCGCTGCTCTGACTACTCTGTCTTCTGGGATCCCTTATCCATAAGACCGTTCGTACGTAGATCCCAAGTGCTCTACTGAACGAGCCAAGCTACACTTCCACAACTGCTGACAGTCACCGCCACTCAAGAAGAACACTTCCCATGCACAATTGGGAGCGAATTCAAGGAACCCACCATCCAGAAGACATGAGCAAAGTTTCTGCACTCAAATCCACAATCTATTCCCCGAGAAGAAGTCACAATGGCATTGGGAAGCTCACTCCTCTACTTCCTGCGTCTACTCCTCGACACACCAGCCTAGCTAACAGGACTGCACGAGGATGCCGTTCCCTGTTCCTAGACTGTCCACTACTTCTATATACGTCTTCGAACCATTGCGGGTACGAGTATGCAGACCCCTCCTGTGTATTCCAAGACTATTCGTATGTTTCCAACAACGGGTGTAGTGCGAAGAACTATCTATCATGTGTCTTCTCTCTAATGTGTATAGTCTGCTTGCTCCATAGAATTGACTACTGAACTTTTTAGAACTGGCAGAACAAGCAGAACTCTCTCTCCTACTCTGCGATCCTACTTATGTTGCTGCCATGAGAACCAGGAGAAACGACCACCAGGGAGAGAGAGACTGCTGCCACATGCTATCCTAACTAATATTACATGGAAAAACTGCCACCCTTAAGATAGCATGTTCGATCCTACTATATTTAGAATTATCAATGGAGTTACTAACTACTCAGATTGCACGGAGGCAATCTCTACCTGATCTACTCCTATCGGAGCTCCTAACGCGGCTTCTGATAAGCTAGAAAGCCCTACAGTTACCTCGGGTGTCACTGAGGTGGCTTCCTCCTCATCGTCCTTGGCTGGCTCTGCTATCGCTGCTGCTGCGTCTTCCTCGGCTTCGGCTTCTGCTTCGGAAGACAGAAGCGTCTTCTAGGAACCGGAGTCGACCGGTGCTTCTTCCGTCTTCTGAGACACGGGTGCGGGACTAGGGACCATGGGGACCTCATAAGGATCCGGGGAAGTCGCTTCCTCCACGCGAAATACCTGGGAAGACGGCTTGTCTTCCTGTCTTCCAAAAGATATCTTGTCTTCCGGGGCGTCTTCTGGAGTCTTCTTGGCTTCCAACGCTGTCACCACCAAGTGCATAGCGAGATCGAACTCCTCCTTCTCCATTCCGGATCCAGTCGATGGTGCTGGAGCGTGGGAAGATGCGGTTGCAGGTGTCGGAAGCGAGGGAAGACTAAAATGTGTCTTCACTCCTTCTATCTGTCGATCCAAGTACCTGAACATGCTCTCCCGGCATTCCACCAACATCGCTTTGGACTCGCTGTCCCATCCTCTAGCTAAGGTAAGTAACTTCCTACCCGCGGTGTAGTTGAACTTCTTCTGAAGCGCTTCCATCGACTGTGCCAACATCTTCTGTGCACGGGCCTCGGCTGCTTCCCGCTGCATCTCAACTGTAGCTCGCGCTTCTGCGGCTTCTCGCTGCGTCTTCCATATGGTCTGCTCTTCTGCGAGGGCGGTGATCTTCTCCCGCACTCGGGTGACTTCCTGATTGCGCTGCTGTACCCGCGCCTGCAACTCCTGGTTGTTCTTCCGAAGTTGTATCGATTCCTTGGCAGAAGCGGCTGCTTCCACCTTGTATCTTGCTGCGAGCTTCTCCACGGTGCGGAGACTAGCTTCCAACGACTCCGTCTTCTTCTGGTCTTCCTCCTGTCGCAGCAAGGTGCGCAGGCCGAACCTTGGTTGCAAGGGCCTCTCCTGTGCCTTCGCTCTCTTCTCCAGCAACTCCATAGCGGGCTGGATCTCCTTCTGGAAGTAGGCGCTGAACTCCTCCAATCGTCTTCCTGTGGAAGACAAGTTCATCTCCACCACTCGCTCCGCAGTGTCGACTTTGTCTTCCAGAGGCAAGGAAGCCTCTTCCACCACTACGGCCTTCATCTTCTGCGCACGAGAAGAAGCTACTCTTCTCATCTTCCGGGGTGGAAGACTCCTCTTGGCAGGAGCGGCTCTCTTCTTTGCGCTTCCTCGCATCGCAGCAGGAGCGCTCATCCATCCTTCGTCTTCTGGAGTCTTCGGAAGACTCCCAAGCGTTGCAGAAGCATTCTTCTGCTCTGATCGGGTACTCAGCAGGTCTTCTTCCGAGTCGGACTCCGATCCTGAATGAATGAGAGAGATGGGTGTCCTCGGTACACTTCTAGGACCCATCTTCCTCAGTGGCGTGGCGTCTTCCGACCCACTAGACTCGTCTTTCCTTACCAGAAGCGTCTTCTGGTGAGAGCCGGGCCTCAGCTGTGGCATCAGAGTGGGAGGGGGCGTTGCGACTTCCGCTCGGTCATCATCTTCCGAGGTCTCCTCCTTCACCTCCTGTCGCTCCGTTGGCCCATATCCTGCCAGCTGATCTTCCTTAAGATCCCCCATGGCTACATACAAGTAGCAGAGGAAGGGCGTCAAGTGTCCTCTCGTCGGAGTACCCAAGTATGCTAGCTCCGTCTGTACATAGTTGTGGATGTACGCGCCCCAGTAGATGGGCGTTCTGTCATCCCACACTGATTCCAGGAACTCCACGTCCTGATCTCCTAAGTACCTGGTCTTCTGCGCTTTCCCCTTGGGGAAAAGATGCAGAAACAACTTCGCAAGAAGTCGCTTCTTCGGCTCCCGGTAAGATTCTATCTTCCAATCGTTCCTCCCCTGCCTGTCTTCCACGAAAAGACAGGTGGTGCTCCCAGACACATGCCACGAACTCACGATCCTAGGCAAGATCTTCTTCTCGTAACAATATCCTCGGTTCTCGGATTCAGGCCTATGAAAAGCCTTGCGCCACCAGTCTTCAATCCAAGAAGATGGTCTTCCTCGAGCTACTCCTGCCTTCGTAGGTACACGGTTACGAGGTGGCAACGCTGCCCACACCTCCTCCAGAAGTCCTTGATCTGCGAGGTTCCAATCCCACAGGAAGAAGTCGAGACCCAACTCCTTGAGGAAAGGAGCGGCCTCGACCAATTCTGCCGCTGGTAACACCAAGCCTCGCGGATGCATCGTCATGCTGGAAGATCTATTGCACTAAGCCACAAGCACTTACTATGAGCTGAAGGCTCAGTCCTTCCCAAGTGCTCACAGTCTAGCTTCTACTTCTCAGAAGACGAATCTAGTCTTCCAGAAGACAGCTACTCCGTCTTCCGGGATTCTAACAGTACTTCCTAGATAGCTCTCGTCTTCCGAGCTATATCTAACCAATCCTATCTAAGCAAGGCCTCGCATGGATTACCAAGAAGACAACCCACCTTGCATTACATCCTACTTCCTATCAAAAGATACAAGATTCGTGAAACATAAGTGCATGACAAGTTCAGAAGATGGTTGCGGGCTCCTGCGGTGACAGTGGTCTCTGGGAAGACACTCGGGACAGCTTCCGATTCAATGTCTTTCTCGGAAGACTTCCCGAAGTCAGACTTCCCTTCACTGGTCTCTCCTGTCTTCGTCTTCCTACGCGCAATCTATCCTCACAACAGACTCAAGACAATTGCACTCTGTTCTTCTGACTTCTCACCTCTCATACGCACTCAGAAGAAGCTTGCTGCTCGGTGGGAAGACATGACCCTCAACCATTCTCTCCAGATTCTGCCAGCAAGTATTCTCACGACTCTCTTCTAAGTTTGGGAAGAAGAAGGAATGACTGCTATGGGTCGGACAGAAGAGACCCGAATGGACTCTCACGTCTTCTCGCTCATTTTGCCAGTCTTTCAGTCTTCTAGTCTCTCTAGGAAGATGTGGAGTTGAGAAGCTTGGAGGACCGGGAGGCACAGGCCTAGTTCCCGACTTCCAACTTCTCGAAATAACAAAACAACTCACCACACCACTCAGGATTCGTACCAAGCCTCTCTTAACACAAAGCAACACAAATCCACTCTTGATACGAATTGTGTTCAGTCGACTTCCGAAGACAGTCTTTCGAAGACAGTCAAGTTTAAGAAGTGTCTTCCGAAGATGTTTCCATCTTCCGAATCGTCTTCTGTTCCAGGTTTCGGAGATAGAGAGGTAGTATGGTAGGGAAATTGATAGTTGGGATCTCCAATTTGAGGACTAGGAGTAGGGAAGCTCGAATTGAACTCGGGAAGAAACAAAAAGATGTATGACAGAAATTGGGTAGCGCTTCCGCGCCCAATGTCTCAATAGAAAGAATGAGGGGGGTGGGATAATCAATCAGGCTGCCTGCACACAACCAAAGAAGCGCGGGGAATACCAGACAAAGGCGAGAAGAAGTGGGAAGGGGAAAGAACGTGGGGAAGAACCTCTACAGTCTTCTTCGGCTTCCCGAGTTGCCTTCGACCTCCGCACGCTTCTTGGCTCGGGTCCTAGCTCCAACGCGACTCCTCACGACTGCGCTTGCTGTCAATTTCTGGCCACGCCTCGATTCCACCTTCGATTCTACTTGCTACTCTCCAATGTCAGCTTCTCGGGAGCTCACAAAAACGCCTTCGCTCTCTGCCGTTTGTGCTCCAGCAATTCGGTCTCGCCCTTCGCCTAGCTGCCAACTGATTCTCTCCTACCTCGATGTCCTCACTCGATTCCTCTCTCAAAGCTCACTCTCTCCAATCGATCTTCTCAAGCGCGCTGTGCTGTGAGAAGTTGGAATGCGCCTAATGTGCTTCCTGCGTATGTTCCCCGTAGATTAGGGATTTTCGACCTTAGGTGTCTTCCCCGACCTACCTACCAATTCGGTGCGACCTAGTAGGTACACCTACTGTCTTACCCGAAAACTCGTGGTTAGGCCTTCGCGGTCGCTGTCTTCCGGAAGACAGGTGTCTTCCGCCGTCTTCTCATCTTTCGCCGTCTTCCCGTCTTCTGAAGACGCAACTGAGAAGATGCTCTTCTGAAGACGGTCGTCTTCCGAAGAAGTCAACTTCTTATTACAAACAGCTCTTAAGATCATCTTCCTGTTAAGGAAGACGTAACCTTAAGTAACAACGCTTCTTCAGTTATACAAACAAGTTATTAATCTCAAAAATTTTAAAAATTCGTGCATCCTGTAATTTGTGGGCACCACACACCTAGTATTCATTTTCAGTGGGTTCTTGATCTTGTGATGATGCCACCGGAGTTATGGGGGATGCGTTACTTGGTGTTGGCTCGAGAGGATCTCTCCAACTATGTGGAGGGACGAGCACTACGGACGAAGACTACAGAGAATATCTACAGGTTTGTGCTTGAAGATATCATCTGTCGCTATGGATCGGTTGGGAGATTACGTGCAGATAGAGTCTGAGTTGAGAGGCGCTGAAGTGAAGGAGATTTTTGCTTGTTATGGAGTAAAGCTTCGGCTTACCACTGCTATGAATCCAGAGGGCATTGGTAAGAGTGAACGAGGACACCCTTCTATTGTTCATGCTTTAGTGAAAGCATGTGATGGTAGGCCTAGAGAATGGCCGAGACTACTTCCATTTGCTTTATGGGCTGATAGAACTACACACTGTACTACGACTGGCTATATGCCAGTTGAGCTTATGTTGGGACAGAAACTGATCATGCCTGTGATGAGTTCCACCGGCATGTAACCTGTCACCGAGCTGTGTGTTGTTCTATCTGCCCATAACGCAAATGGTAAGAGTCGAGGCCACTCGCGTACCCTTCCGTTGCAGGCCTTCACCAAAGCCTTCACAATGGGTGGATGACCACGTTCACTCTTGGCATTCCCTTCGGGGTTGTAAGCAGTTGTCAGTGACAACCTCACCCCACACCTTGCAAAGAATTCACGAGCCTCATGTGCATCTAACTCTCCCCGATCAGCAGTGATCTTTCCCACACATCCATACCGACAAACAACCTCTTCCAAGAGAAATTTACATACCCCTTCAGTTGTCTTCGTCCGAAGCGCCCTACCCTCGACTTGATTTGAAAGATCCTCTCTAGCAAGTACCAAGTATCTCATCTGCCATAATCCAACCAGCATAATCACCAAGTCTACCACCCACTTGAAGTGGATTGCCAACGGATAAGTCGGATGTAATCTGTCACGATGTCGGATGTTCGAATACATCTGACATGTCAAACAAGACTCTACAAAAGATACAACATCCTTATACATGTTTTTCCACCAATACCGCTCTTTTATCTTGGTAAAAGTGGCCCAAATCCCTCGATGTCCAGCCCAAAGACTCTCATGGAATGCCTTGAGCAACTTCTGCTGATCTTCCTTGTTGCAAATCACTCGTAGCGGTACCCCACCTTTCTGCTTTGGTCGCTTCCAAAGAAACCCATCCTACAACATGAAGTTGTAGGTCTTCCTTCGAACTCTCCGGAACCTCTCATCCGTCCAACCTGTCTGCTTAACCATCGTACTAAGGTACCTCCCGATATCAAGCAAATCATCATCATACAACCCTTCAACAAATAACTCATCTTCTCTTCCTGTCTGTGCAATCGAATAGAACTCTGTACCCACGTCGTCAATGTCTTCTACCATCTCATCCTCCCCATCATATCGAGCCCGAGATAACATATCCGCCATCAGATTATCCTTCCCTGCGATATGTCTAAACTCCGGGTTCAACGACTTGATATATGCGATCCATCGTAACATCGCAATATCAGGAGTCGAACAATTCATAATCATCCCTAACAACGGCAAGCAATCAGTTTCAACCACCACTACTGCTCCAATCAAATACTCTTTCTCAGTTTTCATAGCTGAAACAACCCCCCACAGTTCTCTCTTCACTTGCGGGTAAGCACGTTGTCGAGCACTTAACACCTTCGCTCCGAACCTAACCGCAAACCTGTCTCCATCCTCATCATCCTGTCCGATTGCCCATCCAATTGCAACTGGACTTGTATCCACTGTAAGAACCACCGGCCTAGCACCCTTGTAATCAATCCTTCCTAGAACTGGAGGAGATGATAGTAAGGACTTCAGCTTCCTTACTGCATCAGTATGCTCTTCCTCCCATCTGAACTTATGACCCTTACGCAACAATCCATACAACGGATCCGCCACATGCGCATAATGAGGAATCCAAATGTGGTAGAATATACAAGCACCCAAAAATCTCCTTACTTACGTCAGCGAGTTGCAAACCTCCTTCATCCTTCCAATCGCATCCACCTTGTTCGGATCTGGCTTTCGACCAAACGATCCACACAAATGACCAACGATCAAAACCTCTCTAACCCCAAATGTAGACTTCGCACTTGACAGTGTAAGATGAACTTCCTCAAGTCGAGATAGGATCTTCTCACAGTCTGCGATGTGATCGATGACGTATCGTCGACACCCCCTCTGATCTAATGCTTCATCCTTCTCATCTTCCACACATCCTTTGATGGGGATGTCATCCAAGAACGGCATCGTCTTTTCAGAGATGAAGTCCCTTAGAACTCGATTCATCCCGTTCATCATGTGTGCTACCGAGTTGGTAGCTCCCTGTGGTAAGGTACACATCCTAACCAACCCCAAAGGTGTCCTCACATGTCGTGAAGCTTCTGCTCTCCTCCGCTAGTTGAAACTGATCATACCCTGAGTAAAGATCTCCCATTGAATAAATTGCTCTTCCTGCAAACGCTTCAGCAAACTCATCCACAATCGGTCCCACCCCAGCATTTCTGATTGTTATGGCGTTCACCGGTTGCATGTCTTGGATGAACCTCAGCGACCCATTCTTCTTAAGCACTGTAAACCATCTGCTCGAATATGGTGCAAACGACGGCTCCAAGATCTTCATCTGCATCTTCTCCTTCAACAACTCCACTAGTTTGGGCAAGTGAGCCCGTGGTACTGGAATTGGTCTCAGGTTCCATGGCACATGCGGTACCGTGAAGATAACCATCAGGGTAACAACGTACGGGTCTACACATCCAACCTCATGTGGCTCAAAAGCAAATGCTTTCTCATGTCTTGAAAGCATCTCCTTGAAGCACATCCTCTCTTCTGGTAGAAGACTCATCAGATCCAATCTTCAGCTCTTCAAGGGTCTTCTCCGTGAACTTGTGTCCTATCATTACAGGATCTCTCAAACTCTTCTCCTTTGAAGCTCGATCCATCTGTTGGTTGGTGTCTTCCGGCAAAGGACCAGCAACTGGCTTTACCTTCCTATCCATTGTCTTGTATCTTGTCTCAACTCGAACCTCCGGTGCACGGAATGATTCGATCACCGAATAGACCTCCCTTGAATGAATCTGCACGACCTTATCCATATCCTCCCATCCAATAGACATGATCTCTCGCAAAGGATCCTCCAACCCATCCTCTTCATAAACACCAGAAATCCATTCATCCCTTTCTAGCTCACCCAACTCTTTCAACATCAACTCAACACCACGCAAATGTTTTTGTTCTTTTCTTCTCAACTCTTCTACCCTCCTGTAAATAGCAATCCCACAATCTGAAAACCCAACAAACCCTGTACAAAAGGCACTATCTCCATCAAGCGAGAGTACCTTATCCTGCGCACCACCACAATCCCGCTCTATAGTGATACTCAACAAAAATCCTTGAACTCTTCACTCACCCTTGGAAGTGGTTTCTCCCTCAGACGATCTCGATTGCGCTCGTGGTTGGACGGTACAGTCAGGAACTGTACCGCTCTCTTCTCATCTTGACTTCGGATCCTAGCATATGCAGATCCGTCGTCCAGTACCTTTGTCTCCATCCGGGTTGCTATGATGAAAGGTTGGTCCAGAATGAGTGGGTATGATGTTGCTTCCTGAACAAAGAAGTTTTGCTCGATAGCAACATCACCTACGCGCACTCTGATGTCTGGACAAGCTCCATACAAGTCTCCTCTCGTGTTGTTGGCTGCTCTTATGACCCATCCATGCTCTGTGTCGATCGGCCACTTCTTCCTCTTGTACAGCTCCTTCGACATGATGTTGATTTCTGATCCATGATCGATTAGAGCAACCACTGGCTCATCCAAGTCCTCGATCCTCACCAACGTCTCCGTCGTAGCTCGAGCCCAGTGACTGTGGCTGTAATGACTTGAGCTACGCTTCCCATCCTCCTCTTCATCCTCAAAATGCACCTTGCGCCTTCGATCTCTTTCTTCCTCTGGAGAATAGACACTGCACCTTGCAAGCTCTCTCTCCTCATCCACAGACATCCTAGTATCCAAAGCATGCAATAAACCAGTCTCACCCGCAATCTGTCGTTTCTGTTTGATGACATCATGAAACTCACGCTTGGCGATGCCTAACACTTCTCTCAAAGTAAACTCCACCTTCGCATTCAGAATGCGATCTTCCAAGACTCCCTTCAAGTCTGTTGACGCCTCGATATCCGACTGTAGCTTGTACGCAGCCGGCTTACCCTTCTCCTTCTAAGATTTCTCCTTCGACGAAGAAGGAGCATCGTCCATCGGTAGGTCTTGAGCTCCTGCATACCGAAGCTCTTGGCGAACCTTCTCCCCTCGAGTCTGTCTCTTGGAAGAAGTTCCTTCTCCTGCATCATCTGAATCTCGCCTTCTCTTCTCTTCCAACAACGCTTCGTGTTGGTTCTTGGCGATGTAAGCATGCACCGATAGAGCTTCTATCGGATCCTCCCATCCAGTATCCCTTCAGATCGTAGCAGCTGTCCTCTACAACGTCTCACGTGCCATCTTTCCTTTCTGTTTCATGGAGATGGCAGATGACCACAACTCACTTGGCTCAACTTGCTTGTTGAAACTCCTCTCAGCTTGATCCTCAACCCTTGTGCCATAAGTTCCAGCTTCCACGATTGCGACCGCTTGCGCTGATAGGTGGTCCTCAACCAACTTCTTCATCCCTCCTCTACCAAAGTTGGTCTGAAGAAGTGTACCAGTATCCCTCAACGCTACCTTCCCATCCTTCCAGAAGATCACTCCTTGCTGCAGAATATCTGTGAACTTCTTGCAATCTCTACGCGGATGATCAGTACCATCGCACCAGATACACCGCTGGATCCAGCCTTGCTTCTCAACCGGTCTTACTCCGCTTGTAGATCCCTTCTCTTCCAATTTGGTGAGCTTGATCTGCAGATCTCGCATTCCACGCAATATCTCCTCAAGGTTTGAGTCATCCTTCTTCGGAGATACCATGGGTGCCTGAACAACTGGAACAACAGGAACAGCTGGAGCAACTAGTACTACTTGTCTAGCAACAGGAACTGGTCGGACTACAGGAACAGGTGTTACAGATGTAGGTGTTGGCGCCAGTCTCCTAACAGGAACTTTCTCTCGTCTCCGCTCCCTCTTGGTAAGCAGACCAACAGCTTCTTCAACCTTCTTCCAGCTGCTGGTCAATCCATCGTCCTCCTCCCGGTCTTCCAGAAGTACCTCTAGCTTCTCCTGCAACTTCTCATCTGCAACCCGAAGAAATAGCTCTGTCTTGTTGGACTGCAACGTCAACTTCTCTATCCTGGTCAGCCGTGAAAACTGCTTCTCAAACTCTCTGAGCAACTCAGTAGCTTGTAAACCCTTCCTTGGTTGCTCAACCCACTCCAAGAATGACTTCTTGGTGACTCGATCAGAGTCCTCCAAGAAGTACTCATCCATCAAGGCATGAGCAAAAGTCTCTCAATCCTTATTAAAATGCTTCATTAGCATTTTAACATGATCCCTAATCTCTGGAGCTGTTGCCAACTCAAACGTCTCAATCATCTCATCTTCTGAGACCGGGTTCAGCTCCATCTCCTTCACATAATGTCTCAGATACCTTGAGACATCTCTTCCATCAAACTGGTCAATCCTGCTGACCACAGCTTGTAGCGCCTTTGTTGCCAAAGCTTCCTTCCGCTCATCAGACTGTTGCTGCCGTAAGAACATAGTGAAAGCTTGGAACATCGATGCAGTCGCCGGATCCAACTGCACCCTTGGTAACCCACTTGAACCACTAGCTCCATCTCCATCACCTTTCTCATCCCCACTCATGACTGCCAATCTCTTCTTCAAAGTTCAGACACAGAAGAATCTCCACCCCAGACCTTCACGTCGAGTTCACCACCGTATCGTGTCGGATATTTTGCGTGAAGGATGTCTAGGAAAATGCGAGGTTCCTGGCTGTGGAGATGTTGTGTGCAAAACAGAGACAAGACAGAGAAGAACAACCACGAAAACGAACGCGCAATATATACTACTCCAAATGTATGTACACTGTCTTTTTTTTTCTCCTAACAGCACAAAACTGAGGAACAGACCAGAGCGGTCTGTAACCTACCTCAGAAGCTCTAAAACAAACCCCTGAATCGCAACCCTAGCCTGAAATCGCCAAAGCGTAGCTCAAAGCAAGAGAAACTTCTCTTTGCTAACAACCAAAGCCACAACAATATCACGCGATCCAAACCCAAGTCCAAACCACATCCACACACTAGCTCTTGGCTAAAGCTAGCTACCACAAGCCATACACAACCAACTAAGTCCTTAACGAACTCAAAAGGACGAAACATGTAGTGAAGGAACCGAAAAAGACCTATCTGGGAACTTTCTCCTTTCGTCAAACGATCTTCAATTGTTGATAGGGTCTCCTTCCCTGACTCCGTTGGCTCAAGAAACCTTCAGATCCGACTCTCGATAGTCGAGATATCGCCGATTTTCGGTCGCAGGTGACCGAACTTTCAAAAACTCCTCCCTGCGGCTTAAAACCGCTCACACCGCACAAATGGATCGTCCAAACTGATATCTGTCTTCTCTGGTAGGTAGATCTAGCTACCCTGAACCCAACAAGACTCCAAACAAGCCGTTCGGAGTTCCCCTTGCAAAACCACTCGAGAAATTTGGTCGCAGATACAAAAAACTGACGTAAATCGGCTCCCTGCGACTCAACCTCGCTCACCACACCAAACCAACAATCCAATCCTCACACGGTCTTCTCCTATGAGTAGATGAAGACTCCCTGATCGCGTAAGCACCAAGAACGAAGAGCTTGGCTCACCGATCGCGAAGAACAATCCAATCTCAGATCGCAGGCGATGAAAAACCCGACGCAAGCGCTTCCCTACGAGCCAATTTCACTCACAACTCCCAAACCGTCCGATGAAACTTTGTATCGTCTTCAATTTCCTGAAGAACTCATTGTTCTGATCCCGATGGATCCAAGGACAACAAGTTTGGACTCCGGAACGGTCCGAACGGTCCAACTCTCCTTCACAGGTAACTGAAAATCCCAAATCTGCTTCCTGCGTCTCAATTTCTCCCAGAACACAACCTCCGATCAGTCTCTTCAAGAACCGTCTTAACCTGTGCGTAGCCTGCACAGATTTGAATCCGATGACACCTTGCGCGCGTGTATTGTACTTCCCAATTCTCCAAAACGTCCATCGACAAGTCGCAAGAACAAGCAAGCCCCTTAAGCAACCCCCTTTCAACAGTTTTTGTACGTACAGTTCTCTCCTGAATAATAAGAAGCAGGCGCCTTGCGTCTTTGATATAACGCCTGAAGCCCTAAATACCCAGTCAGCAAGTAACTAGGGGCCTAGTTTGATTTTACTTTCTTTCGAATCGCATAACTTCTTCTCTGGATGTCCAAACGAAGTAAACAAGATGCCCATGGAAAGCTGACAGCGAGCTCTACCCATCTATGTGATGAAAGTGAAGATCCGAAGTTGCGCCAAAAGCCCGTAAGCTGGAGCCTAGCTTGTTTTCTCCATCTTTCGAGTCCTGTAACTTCTCCACTAGGCGTCCAAACGAAGTAGATGAAGTGCCTTTGGAAAGCTGACAAGGAGCTCTACTCATCTATGCGATGAAAATGAAGATCCGAAATGAAGCCAAAAGCCCGTAAGCTAAGGCCTAGCTTCTCTTTCTCATGAGTGTCTTTGGAGCGACAAGCATCGAAGTCTGAATTTCAGATAGGAGTCGGTCCACGACACGACAACGTTTCAAAATCAGCGTGCTCCTTAGCAACGAACGCCCAAAGCCCTTGCCTCATGAGGTATGTCTTCATGTCATTAGACCACTGACCATAATTGTGTTTACCAAGTTTCTCCATGGCCATGATTGCTTGAGACATTGATGCACCGAGTGGGTCCATAACCTGTTGCAATTTCTACTGACTGTCAGCGTTTGAAGAGCTCTCGGCTGGAGCTTGCTCCACGTCCTGCCCTTCAGCCATGGTCACCTGCACAGTAATCAGTTCTCAACAACCTCGAGAGAACTCTCCTACCTCTCTAGTAAACAGAATTGAGAACCAAGGTAACTAGTCACTCAATCCCTTCCCTGCCTGTTTACACTCTACCTTATTCCTGACAGAAGAAGCTCAAGCTTCTTGATCTCTCATCTTCATAGAAGCGCAGCCCTTCACTATGGACACAAGGTTACACAATTCTCATCACTCATACTGGATACAAACAAAGTGTGATCAGAACTCTTTGAAGCCAGATGTACAAAGACTGTGTTTGAAAGATGTTTTTACACAAAGCACAAGCCTCAATTATATACAGGATTCACCGCTCAATCTAAGATCTACAAGCGGGATATCAATGTGCTATCTATACCACAAGCACGTGGTTCTACCAACTACTTCTTAAAACACCTTCCATCATCATGTGAAGTCCGTCAATGATCTAGGTCTAAACTATGAATATAAGCGTAACTCTAGCTGACCATCGCTAAATCTTAACAAGAATCAGTAAGGCGATATTTTAATTTACGTTCAAATCCGTCCCAAGCTTTGCAATAATTCTTGCAGATGTTTTATTGGAGTGAAAGCAGAGAAAGCAGTTTATTTGGTAATTTACTTCCATTCTCCTGCCTTACTGCAAATCGACCGTAAGCTATGATAGCAATAAAATATCATACGGAACTTTTGCATGCGCTGAAGGAGACGAGAACGTCGAAATCTTGAAGCTGAGTGGAACTTTGACTATAAACTAAGCGATCATGGGAATACTCCAAGCCCCTTACCTCTACCCTGTTTAAATACAGTGGATGTGATCCAGAGCTGCATGTTACGAGCTCTGCCGTACAACCTAGTCGAGCTTGACATGATATATAGACTGTCATAGCCATGATCGGACCAAACATATGTACAAGGTTACCTAATCACTCTTTCTACAGATCTCAGTGTCTCTGAAGTTTTCCAGTTAAACTAATGCTGTACAGGAATTTATTGTGTTCAGGTCATGTGCACGCGTGGTCACTTGTGTTCTCTGCCTATCCGAATGGTTTCTGACTGGCGGTATCCAGGTTTTCTCCTGGTTCGACACCAAATAATTCACAAAACTCTTTGTACTTCTTCAAACGCAATTCAGCATCCAGTGAGTACTTACCGCATTCGTATCCCCCATTGATTATGTTGGTAGTGACGCCAAATCCTGAATGTCGGTTTGCTGCAATGTCTTCCTCCGTAGGCTCCCATAACCCCGTCATGACTGAATGGCAGGATGGCTTGTTCCACTGTGTCGTGCACCAGAACCAGATTGCTGATCTGAATGCAGTAACTGGATCTTCAGACACCTTCTCAGGAGCAGATACAAGGTCCTCGTGTATAGCATCCCCACATTGTTTATAATTGTAGTTCCTGCCGAGACACATAGTCGTAATCAAGTTTAACTGCCTCGATTATCATAGCTGACTCAGCACCACCTTAAAACTTCTGATCAAGAATACCGTGATGTGAAAGGAATAAACAACGCTAACAGGTTCGCTTCCGTCGTGCAGTTCAAAGTGATCATGAAAGAAAGCGGCGGGTTAACATGGGCAAGCAAAAGAGGCTAAAATTTGAGCTTGGATGTATTTGCTTGCTTTCTAGTCTTATTCTAATTTATTGGTCAATTCTGAGTTTGTGTACCTATTAGGGACTTCTATCCTGATGGTAGCGGACGTATGTTCATTAAAGAGATCCGTTATTAGATTCGGAAGTTGCCACGACACTAACTGAGTTGCCTATCGTGATCGTAAGTCTTCTAGTCGGCTGTGATGATTCAAAGTGTACTTGTGGTTGTAATGTAGTTAACGAGCAAATCATCTTAGTGATTGTAAATGAAGTTATAAGATTAGTTATTACCAGCATATCCTCATTGGCCCACGAGCATGGTAGCTCTTGCCGGGATAATAAGGAAACCCAGTACTTGGTTGACAGTACTCACTCGAAGGAGTGCTTTCTTCCCTGTTCCTTAATCCTACATAGCCAAGAAACTATATCGCGTGAATAATAAACATTTCAGCTGTTTGTATAGCAGCACCGTTTGCTGAAAACATGGACATTAATTCAGAAGTAAAAAGCATTATGTACGTCCCTTAGCTACGTACCTATACTTAGAACACAGAAAAGAGACGAGTGTGTGGATAAGCACCACTCACCTGAACTTCCATGATAGATGTGAGCAAGAAAAGCTGCGATTTCTCTCGTCCGACGAGTATCGTCTCCGATTAAACCAAATTCGGAGTCCGACCCGGATCTCTCAACGGCCTCGATAAATGATTCGTAGGTGTAGAATGGACTCTTATCCGGGAAGAGCGCAGTAAAGTGATGTTCAGGAAGTATGTCCCAGCTGGGGTTGCTGTCTGAGGCTCTTAGATTTAAGGGCAATTGACTCCTTGTGTAGCTACGTATACTTCCGCGGATCTTATCAAGCCACTTACATACCATCATGTAACCACTCTCAGTCGTTGTGTTGTGCTTGCAGACATTGAAATGATCGGCAGGGACGGACAGAAATTGGTCACAACCATCTCTAGCCGATGCCTCTTCAACATAAACTTTTGTGCGCTTCGCACCCTGCATTGCAGTGACCGAACATCGAGTACTTAATAAGAAGCTTTCGAAGAAAAGCACGGTCATGATCAAGTGGCCAGTTTGCTCCATAACATGGATTTGAGTTACTAGAAGCTAGAAGCTAGAAGCTAAACAGTCGGTGGTCAACCTGAATTCCAGATCAGAACTATACTGAAAATTTTCTTATATTTAAGTAGCTTCTATACTATGGGATCTGAAAGGACGTGTTGGTTTGAATATGAGCTCATTATGGATTTGGGAACTGCAGACTTCATATCCTCAACTCGGGTTTGTTCCCAATGATTACAGATCAGCTTGCACCAACTTCGATCCCGTACAACGGAAAGCATAATGTGCCCAAATTTAATGTGCCGAATTATATTTAGATGAACTATTGTATCATGCCAAGTCAAGGACGAGATGATCCCTATTACAAGTCTCCTGTGTTCTAAACCATACGGCTTACATATAGGACCAACGAAATCTTCATTTTGTATGAAGATGGAAGTTACTTGGTCTGTACCTGTCGTCGTGCTGTTGGCTGTGACTCGCAGATAACCAGTACGTCCCACAGGCTTACTTTCCCCGTTGATTTGCGTGTCTCCCGGTATTCAGACCGGAGCTTTCCGAAGCTATCATTCAGACGAGATAGTGCTGGATGGAATAAATGTGGTAAATCCGCCAGTGGAGAACGTACGGATCCGGATATATCAAGCTCGAACAGATCCCACTTCACTCCTTTACTGAAAGGAGAATAGAAGACAAAACCACCCACGTTGGCCAAAAAATTTTCCCTTTCTTTCCTCTGGAGAGGATGACTGGTGCGTGCTGTGGTCATCAGAGATTCTATCACGAAGCATCCCAGACCGTGCCCAACAAACATCAGTGGGCAATTTTTCTTCTGCCCAACTTCTGAAAGAAACAAGTTAGGTAACAACTGTTCGGCAATCGGATATAAACTATCCATTCGACCATGTCTATCGGTTTGATCCACACTGGAGTCGTACGTGACTGATAAGATACGAGCTGTGGGGTATTTGTCTTTCCAGAATTCTCGTGGCCAACATTTTCCTTCTTTGTTGGTCCATGTCGTCCTCCAGGCATCTTCGAAATCTCCAAGCTGCAGGCCGTGGACAAATATCACCTCCGTATCGTAATCTCCATCAGGCGGTGAGTTTAACAGCCACAATGAGTCGTTCAACCTGGTAGCTATAGGTTCTGCCTGTGTTTCAGTTCCACGAATTATCGATCAGTACGTTAATCATTACTCTTAGTGATTCAGCTTCAGTTTGCGCGAATGTTCGAGATCTAACCGCACAGACACAGAGTTTGCGGACACAATTGTTGGACGACAAAAGGATAGATTTCATTTAACACTCCATCCAGTTTCAAGGACAGACCAATCTGCAGAGAAATTCACTAGGTTCTGCCGTGCTCCAGCGTTGTGACTAAATTAAATCGCTGTTCAAGAAACGCTATCGAACTCTTTCTTTAGTTTCGAGCAATTCTGGCTACTTAGAAAGCCGGCTGAAGCTATTCCGACTCAAAGTAAACATTGTCTTCAAGCATATGCATCCATGCAAAATCGCTAAAGGCATAAACGAAATTCACCTCATCCTCGAGATCAGTCGGACTCGTACGTATAACTCGTACGCATGACCACGTGCAGCTCAATATATCTCCGAGTCGGACGACAATGCTTCTCGGCTCCATCGCTGGAGCCACGACTAGCTCATGGCCGAGTGCCACTAGCAGATCTTTCCCACCTTCTTAACGTCAGATCAGGGCACACAGGGCACACTCGGCCTAGGAGAGCAAGATTCCCAGTTGGTCAAGCCACATCCTGTGAAAGGTATATATGTGCCCATCCATTCGCCATGATTGATAATGGTGGATGTACGGTCAATTGATCAATTGGTCAAACTCGGCGAAGACTCAAACTTTTGGGAAGCTATCGTAAGCATGCACATCCAATTGCAGTTCTTTATTCATATTGAGGCATCTTGGACATTGTTAATTGGCCGATATACAAAGATTTATGATCGATAGCCTGTAGTACACACAATTAAAGATCAAGTTCTGATAGCTGGATCCGAGCTGATGTCAATGTACTGAGTATGAAGAAATGTTGAGTCGTCAAGAACTGCGTGCGCACCTATCTTTTGCCGCGGTTCCCTCCTGGCAGTCATCGTCGGGACGTATAGTCGACGCTTTTGTGAGAACTTCTTCTGTGGACAAGAAGCTTTTGGTTGTGCGTCATGCGTGAATAGACTAATGTCTTCTGTGAGTTCTTTGGCCATAATCGCGACAAGTGATCTCGTCGATTGATCCTTATGTTGACGCATCAAGTGAAATGATTCAGACATGACTGCATGCGCAAGCAACTGGTGTTACGCAGGTATTGAATTGATCACGTGGGGAATGCGTATATAGCCCTGGTCTGGGGACACTACAACTCGGAATTCTCCATATAACACCAGGAAATGAGAGGCCGCACTTGTTAGAATAAAAGCTACCACTGAGTATTTCGTGTGGTGTTTATTTTAGAACCTTGACTCACGCACTGTTGACCTGTGCGACTATAGTTAGTAACTTCAGCAATCGTAGTTTGGCTCTCGGTTCGCGTTAAGGGTTTTCCTGAGTTGTATAAAGGTCACAGTGACCTTCCAGTTAATATCGATATTTCTTGGTAACACGATCTCGTGATTGCTGAACTTCAGTTTTCTCATATGGTATCAGAGCAAGACAGCTATTATGACTGACATTAGGATTTAGCCTGTGAGGGTCTCTTGTGTGATGATGATAATGTCTAGATTATAGTCATCCAAGAGTTATCAGATATTATGTCTTGAGACTTGTGATTCACCATAGAGATAAGTAGTGATGGACTGTTGAGAATCTAGTTCGTTGTAGTGAATGAGAGGAAGTACTTTGGCATCCATGGAGAGCTCAGTACAACCAGTTATTACGAGTATTGAGAAATTAGACGGGTCAAATTTCCATTCATAGAAATTTGAATGAGAATGTTGTTGATGCAAAAGGGATTATGTGACTATGATCAATTTCCTGACATCTTTTTCTGGTATTCTTTATCAAGATTACGATCCCAACCAAAAGTAATCATATCTTAGTCGGAACAAACCGCATAAATCCTACATTCACATTCGAGGAAACGGTTATCCTTGTAGATGTTGTACAATTCGAGTAGAGCATGAGCACCATGATTCCCTCCAGCTACCACGTACCTGAGAAAAAATTACAATTAGATTCAAAATAGTAAAAGTGAACGCAATTAACTTCGCAATAACAACGTCATTAGCAAGCAGTAACAAAATGTTACCAATAGACAATATTCACCTTCGTAAAGTCTCAATCATTTTTTGTCGGGTAATTATCAAGGAGGACAACAACCACAAAAGGTGTAACTAAAGCTCTGTTGTTCTTCTTGTACAGATTCTTTATATTTGCAACATGAATATGATCAACCTCACGAATCTGAAAATGTCATCCTCCAAAGAACTCGTGGTTTAGCTCCGAGAAAAGAACTGCGTGATGTTCATAATACAAGTAGACTTTTGCACCCGACAATCCCTGTACAACCTCTCAATATGAAGTCTTCTCCTCGGCTGAGAATCCACATCGGATTTGAGCTCATTTTTCTCCTTGTCGTGCGACAAGGAGAAAGAACTGTGACCTTCTTGCGTGAAACTAAACCTTGAGCAAGAGTTGGATTCCTTGGAGCATGATCTCCCCAGTCAATTTCTCTGTAGAAATATTGATACTTCTAGGAAGACATTCCAAGAAGAGAGAGCGAGTAGATAAAGAAGTATACATAGTATATATAGTGGGATGAGTACAAGAGAAACATTAATGGTGGGTTAGTTCTCTAACTAACTATACGTACCAATCCTAACTACCCGGATTGGTATTAGCCGTCGATCTACTAGAGCTTAGGACTATATCAACACTCCTCTTCAAGCTCTACTCTAATTTTCTCTGAGAAGATTGGACGCGAAAGCGCTGTCCAATTTTTGATAGCCATCTTCCTTAATCTCTTTCTAAATCGAAATTGAGTTTCTCCTTCTTCCTGTTCCAAAATTTGTCCGTCTGTCCATCAATTTCTCTACCCTACTACGCTTCTGTCCCAGAATCCGTGGACATAAGACTCATCTGAATGTATGGACATTTTCAGAAGCCGAATGTATGAAATTCACATCAAGTAGTTGGATTGGATTGGAATTTGAGTTGTGAGGAGCTTGATGTGAATCTAGAGTAAATCGAAATTGAGATTGACAGGAAATTGAGAATCGGATCAATACCTCCCAAGCTTTCTGGCTTCTCAAATCCACTCTTCCTAGAGAACTAGAAGATTGGAAAGGTCGGCAGAATGCACGAGAAGATGTGAGGGTTCCTTACGGGTCTCTTATGTTTGACTCATAGAAGTATGTTCCTTCTTCTTCTCAAACTTCAGAGGAGAATTGTGAGAAGCCTTGCTAGCAGAATCTAAAGAGAAATGTCAAGGGTCATGTCTTCTCATTAGGCAGCAAGCTTCTTCTGAGAGTGTATGCGAGGTGAGGAGTCGAAAATCAGAGTGCGAATATTTCGTGTCTGTTGTGAGGCTAGATTGCTTGTAGGAAGCCGAAGACAAGTGAGACCAGTGATGAGAAGCCTGGTTGCGAGAAGTCTTCTGAAGACGTCAGTTTATCAGAAGCTGTCCCGGGGTCTTCCTGGAGACCATTGTCACAGCAGGAGTCCTCAACCTTCTTCTGGATCATTCGTAGACTTCGCTTCTCACATATCTTGTCACCTTCTGTTAAGAAGTATGATGAATTGCAAGATGGATTGTCTTCTTAGGAATTCATGCGATGCCTTGTTTAGTTAGGATTGCTTAGATATAGCTCAAAAGACGTGATGTATTTAAAAAGCACTGTTATAATTCTGGAAGATAGAATAGTTCTCTTTTGGAAGACTAAATTCGTCTTTTGCAAGTGGAAGCTGGACTGTGAGAACCTGATAAGGGTTGAGCTTTAGGCTCACAGCAAATATGTGTGGTATAGTGTAACAGAAACTCAAAATGTCAATGAGTCCTCGAGGGTTGGTGTTACCACCAGTGGAGTTGATCGGAGCCAAACCTTTCATCAAGGAAACCTCGACTTGACTTCTTCTCATGGGAATGGAATCTTGTGGACCAGGGTATTCAAGAAGAGGTCTGGGCAACATTACCTCCTCGTAACCGTGTATCTGTCAAGACAAGGGTCATCCGAGGAAGACCATCCTTGTGGACGGTGGAGTGGTGGCGCAGAGCTTTTCACCAGCCTGAATCAAAGAACCGCGATATGAGCTCGAGAAGGAGAAGATTCTCACGATTATCTCAAAGAAATGGCATGTACCTGGAAGTACTACATGCCTCTTCCTGGAAGACTGACAAGGGAGGAACGGATAGAAGGTGGAATGTGGTGCTCACAATTTACATGATTTACGATTTTTTAAAATTTTTGAAGTTAATAACATGTCTATGTCATTGAAATAACTTGGTTACTTAAGATTATACCTTGCTTAGAGGAAAGATGATCTTAAGGTCTTTTTATAAGGAGAAGTAGACTTCTTCGGAACACGGAAGACGGACATCTTCCGGGGAGACGTCTTCTCGTGTGTGTCTTTCGGAAGACGGAGGACGGGTGTCTTCCAGAAGACAGCGACCCTGACTGCATGGGCACCAACCACGTGCCACCTAGGCAAGTGGTAGGTGTACCTACCAGGTAGCCACCATGGTATTAGGTAGGTCAAGGAAGTAGAACCCCTAATCGCGCAGAGAAGATACAGCGGAAGGCGCATTAGCATGAGATTAGTTGACTACTTCCTGCACCGAAGTCGAACTGCACTTTGGAGGTCGATTGCAATCAAGGTAGCAGAATTGAGTCGTGGAAGCAAGGAGAGTGAAATTGGGAACATAAGATCGAATTGAGGTCAAAGAAGGAGCGAGATCGATTTTGTTAAACTGGAAGCACAGTCAAGCTGAAGGAATCCCTGCGGATTTCAGGAAGCAAACATTGAGGGTCGATTAGAGAGGTTATGAAGGAGGAAGAAGGATTGATTGTAGCAGCCGAGGGGCGCAGCTCAAGATTGACGATAAGAGCATGTTCGTGGGGTCGTATTGGAGCTGGGATTGACGAGCAGAAGCGTGCAGAAGATTGAAGGCGCACCAGAAGCAGCCAAAAGCTGTACTAAGGTTCTTCCCGTGTTCTTTCTCCTTCTCACCGCTCCCGCCTCTGATTTGATGTCCCTCGTGCTTCCCCGCTCGTTTGCAAGAAGCCCATCGATCGATTTCCCTACCCTGAACTTTCTTCTACAAAAATTGAGCACGGAAGTGTTGTCCAATTTTCGACAGTCATCTTCCCACTTCTTCCCAAGTTGGAATCGAGCTTCCCCACCTCTCATTCTTGAATTCGATCACTTGACTATCAATTTCTTTACCCTATCACACCTTTGTTCCCGAACCCATGGACAGAAGACGCTTCTGAAGATCTGAACATCTTCGGAAGACGACTGTGTTCTATTCGTATCGAGATTGGATTGGATTGGGTTTTGTGTTGAGAGAGGCTTGGTACGAATCCTGAGTGACTTGGTGAGTTGATTGTTGTTTCGAGAAGCTAGAAGTTGAGAACCAGGTCTGTGCCTCCCGGTCTTCCGAGCTTCTCAAATCCACATCTTCTTAGAGAGACTACAAGATTGGAAAGGCTGGCAGAATGCGCAAGAAGACGGGGTCCTTTACGGATCTCTTCTATCCGACCCATAGCACCCTATTCCTTCTTCTTCTCGAATTTAGAAGAAAGTTGTGAGAAGCCTTGCTGGCAGAATCTGGAGAGAATGGTTGAGGATCATGTCTTCTTGTCGTGCAGCAAGCTTCTTCTGAGCGTGTATGAGAGATAAGGAGTCGGAAGAACAGAGTATGAATGTTCCGTGTCTGTTGTGAGGCTAGATTGCATGTCGGAAGTCGAAGACATGTGAGATCAATGATGGGAAGCCGGCTGCGGGAAGTCTTCCGAGTACGTCAGTTAATCGGAAGCTGTCCCAGAGTCTTCTTGGAGGTCACTGTCATAGTAAGAGCCCGCGACCATCTTCTGAACTTTTTGTACACTCTACTTCTCACATATCTTGTATCTCTTGTTAGGAAATAAGATGAAATACAAGGTGGGTTGTCTTTTTGGGAATCCATGCGATGCCTTGCTTAGTTAGTATGGTTTAGATATAGCTCGGAAGACGAGAGGTACTTAGGAAGCACTGTTAGAATCCCGGAAGACGGAATAGCTGTCTTCTGGAAGACTAGATTCGTCTTCTAAGAGTGGAAGCTAGATTGTGAGGACTTGAGAAGGACTGAGCCTTCGGCTCACAGCAAGAACGTGTGGCTTACCTGGAGGGTATTGCGGAAAGCCGCAGAGGCACAGGTTGCAGCAGAGAAGACGCAGCGGGAAGAAGCAGAAGCCCGAGCGAATGGACTCATGACGTAGTCGATGAGATGAGGTTGCACTGATGGCAGTTGCACTTCGCAAGAAGTTCAACTTCACCGCGGGTAGGAAGCTTCTCATCCTAGCTAGAGAGTGGGATGACAATTCCAAGGCGATGTTAGTAGAGTGCAAGAACAGTATGTTCCGCTATCTGGATCGGCAGATCCAGGATCTGAAGACACTTTACGGTCTTCTCTCGATCTCACGACCAGCAACTACATCTTCCCATGCTCTAGGGTCAGCGATCGGGACGGATTTGGAGAAGGAGGAGTTCGACCTCGCTGTCCACTTGGTAGTGACAGCGCTGGAAGCCGAGAAGACCGCAGAAGAAGCCCCAGAAGACAAGAAGTAGAGTTGTCTTCCCAGGTGTTTCGAGTGGAGGAGGTGACTTCCTCGAACCACTGCGAAGTCACCCCAACTCCCAGTGTTGAACTAGTGCCACAGAAGAGCGAGGAAGCGCAGGTGGACTCAGCTTCCCAGAAGACGCTCCCGTCTTCCGAAGCGGTCCCAGAAGAGCAAGCCACGAACAGAGAGGAGGAAGTCACCTCAGTCACACCCGAGGTACTCGCAGAGCTTCCCACCTTATCAGAGGTCGAGTTAGGAGTTCAGGTAGGAGAAGATCAGGAGGAGATCACACCCCGCGAATTAGAGTAGGCAGCAAGTTAGGAAGACAGTTGACTTGTTAATTTTGATAGGAGTCGAAATTTGCTATCTTGGGAAGTGGCAGTTTCTTTTGTAATTTTAGATAACTGTCCATGTGGCAGAGTAGGCAGCGCATGAGTAGAAAGTAAGTTTCCAAACTGAGAAGGGAACCGACTGCATGTGAGGTAGTGGTCTTCTGAAAGTTCCTCATCTCTCTTGATTGCAAGTTGAGGATTGGAAGGGATCTTCCCTGCGACTCAAGGCGTATGTATAAGTTAAGATACATAGTAGGATTTTGAGCACGCACACACACATATTTTTACGGTGCACACATTAGACACACATGTGAGAGACGTATTATACACACATTACGCCCGTTAGGAGAGACATACGAATATATTTGGATTACACATGAAGGGTCTGCATTCTCACTTCCAGCAGTGGATCGAAGATGTAGATAGAAGTAATGGCAACCTAGAGCGGGGAACGGCATCATCTTGTAGTCCTATTTCTAAGCTGGTGTGTCGAGGAGTAGGAGCAGGAAGTAGAGGGAGTGAGCTTCCCAACACAAATGTACCTTCTTCTGAAAAATTGAGTGCAGAAGCTCTGTTTGTGTCTTCTGGGCAGTGGGTTTCCTCGAATTCACACCCAATTGTTCATGGAAAGCCTTCTTCTTGAGTGGCGGTGATTGTTAGAAGCTGTGCAGAGTCGAAGCTTGTCTCATCCAGTGGAGCACTTAGGATTCACGTACGAACAGTCCTATGGATAAGCGATACCAGATGAGAGAGTAGTCGGAGCAACGACAGAAGAAGAAAGAAGCCTTCTTCTCACAACAAAAGACGACATCCTCGAGTAGAAGACTGTGTAACTGTAAGCGATGGACGCTGTAAGCGATGGCCGCTCTAAGCTTCCTGGATCTGTGTGCCAGTACTTAGTTGCATCGGAGATTAACTTGGATTGTAGTTGAACGTGTTGTGAAACTCTATCTTGCTAGAAGACAGGGACCGCAGCCAGAAGCTGATGAGACACATAAGGGGGAACTAGAAGAAGCCGCTTCCCCGCTTCCAAGAGCTTCTTGGAAGACTCGATCTTGGAAGACTGCAGTGAGTGCAACATGAAGCAGGAGAAGAAGACATTATGAACCTGTGAGAGGTTGTTCAGATATTCAGTCTGTCAGATCTAGTATTAGAAGAAGAGAGACATCTCTTCTGAACACTCTGGTGGAGGTCTCCGACCAGAGGAAGAATCAGAAGACGCACGGATAAGGACCTTGAGTGGATACATTCATCCCAGTGAACCGCTTCTCGAGAGCAGTAGATATCCTTGAGACACCAAAGGAAAGAAGAGGAGCTCAGGAAGATCCGATCAGTAGATTTGGAAGAACCTTCCGTCTCGAGCATTATTTTTGAAGAAGACAGAAGCCAACTGGGTGACCACGTTTATAAAGTAGATTTTGGTTCTGGTTACGCGGAAGATATCTTTCCAAGCGCGAGAGAGGCTTCTCAAGGCGAAGGAAGACTGGAGAGGATCGCTCCAGACATCTCAGAGGGTGGTAGCGACAACAGCTCTGACTCAGAAGACGACAGTCGTGACTCAGACACACCTGGGCCTTCGAGAAGATCATCTCCACCGTCTGGGTCTGATAGAGGAAGAAGTTGGCAGTCGCACCAGCCGACAGTCGACATGGCTTCCCACACTTGGCAGAAGTATCATCCGTACGACGATGATGTTGAGGCTGATGACTTCATCACAATGTTCGAGACCATCTCTCCATCCAACAAGGAATATTCTGATGCCGATAGACTCCGTGTATTTCCTAGTTTGATCATAGGGAAGGGAAGGAAATGGATGAGTAAAGTGTTGGATGACGAGTTAGTTATGGCCGCTTGAGCTACTCTGAAGGCAGCTTTTCTGAAGAGGTTCACAGGAGTGGGCTATGGCCGCTTGAGCTACTCTGAAGGCAGTTTTTCTGAAGAAGTTCACAGGAGTGGGCTATGACCGGATGACCCTCATAGAACTTCAGAGGCTCGAACGGAAGAAGAAAGAGACACTGCGGGATTACACCGAGAGGTTTGAAGACCTCCTGGATCACATCCCTCAGAAACAAGGAAGACTCGGTTATTGTGCTCGGTAAGTCGTGGACTGGTACTTGGGAGGATTGTCTTAGGATATGGAGTTGTACTGTAGAAGAGGAGGAGGTGATGATTTAGTAGAAGTACAAAAGCATGCAGAGCAATATGAAACCTCGAGCTTCACTCGAAATATGACGAAAGACAGAAGGAAGACCTTGAAGAAGTCCAAGAAGTCGAAGAAGTCTTCTAAGAAGTCCAAGAGGAAGTCCAAGTCCACTGAAACTGATAACAGTGATTCGGAAGTATCCTCTACTTTTGAAGAGTCTACTGTCGAAAGTTCAAAATCTGAATCTGAACAAGAAAAGAAGACACGGAAGAAGAAGAAGGAGAAGATACGATCCAAGGAAGAAGTTGTACAGAAGACTCCTCAGACTCAGAAAATTCAGTCTGCATCTGATCCCATGATCGATGAAGTGCTGAAGCAGTTTGCCGACCTGAAAGTTCATCTTCTGAACCAGAAGGACAAGCGGAAGCAACCTATGGCTTCCCGGTCAAACATTTGGTGCAACCTTTGTAACTCTTCCGAACACACCAAAGATCAGTGTACGTAGGACTAGGCTGTTAATTGGGCAGGCTGGGAAGAAGACGATGAGGGATATCTACACAATCCCAGTGGAGAATCCTGCTATAGGATCGAGACGATACATCCATTCATCCTACGCCTCCTGCTCAATATAATCGTTATACACCTAGAGACAGGGCTAGCAATGTACAGACCAGGACGCCCCGGCAACCTTCTTCATCACAATGACCTCTAAACCCTCTTCTTGGAGCATGTAACAATTGTGGAGAGACAGGACACTGGTGGTCCATCTGTCCTCATCCGAGAAGGTAGATTGGGCAAGTGCCCTTGTGTGGGAATTGTAAGGAAGCAGGACATTTCACATGAAATTGTCCTCAGACCCTACGTCCACGACAAATGGTTAGATTTGCAGATACCACGCCTCCTGCAGAAGCCGCATAAGCTTCTAAACTCGAGCTAGCAGTGGTACAACACATCACGGTAGAAGAAGAAGATCCTGAGGATTGCACAGATTGTCTATATATAGAGGAAGACGAACCAGATCCCGGGAAGCGCGAAGGAAAGGAACCTCAACTGTAGAAGATGACTGCAGCTCAGAAGACGAAGCCACTTGAGGAAGCGTCATCTTTTACTTTGACGGATGGTACTGTGTGGAGCCCTTGCCCGATTCAGACAGCTGGCCTCCAGAAGAAGTCCTGGATGAAGCAGTACCAGAAGCAAAGGGAAGTCAGAATTCCGTCGAAAGGAGATTAAAGAAGAAGTAGCGTAGGGAGAGGTCACCCTCCCCTGGAAGGCCTTCTTCTCCTACTTACGGCAGGGAAGATCCAAAGTACTTTGCTCTTGACGTTAGGCAAGAAGTTGAAGCGATCATGCAAGAAGAGTTGGAGAAGCGATGGAAGATAGTACAGCAGCTTCCTCCACCGACCACGGCAACCCCGTCTCACGGGAACAGCTTCTAGTTGAGAGAAGACACCATTCGTGTCTTCCACCCAAGGAAGCAGCTCCTACATCTTCTATGTTGGAAACACCAGTCACTCTTCTGAAGTGATCCCTTTATAACTTCTTAAGAGATTTGTGGAATCAGAAGACGGATGTAACCTTCCAACAGCTTTTGGATGACAACGCTGGTTACAAGAAGCTGTTACAGTCTGTCCTTAGAGGATCGAGGAAGAAGAGGACAGCGAAACTTCTCAGAGTACCTCGATCCTGAGGATAGAGCATGAGGACTTGGGAGCCCCAGAACTTGATATGGAGATCCATGGATGTCTTTTGAAGAAGATACTCAATGATTCCGGCTCCGGAGTTAACATCATGGCTGAAAAAATTACGCATGTCCTAGGCTTCACTGATCCAGCCTACTCCGACAATCCTCAGAATGACGGACCAGACCAGAAGACGACCTTTGGGACAACTGAAAGATGTCTTGATGATAACTGGGGGAGTATCTTTTTACCTCACTTACATCGTTTTGCGACCTGTGTCTAAGGTGGGATATCAAGTTTTCATAGGAAGACCTTGGCTGTATGCTGCAAATGTAAATACCGATTGGAGAAGACATCGTTTGAGGTTTTCTAATCCTACACCGAGCCGAGCTTCTGCCGAGCTGGTTTCTAAGCCGAGCGAGAAAACCAAAGTCTCACTCCCTTGGATGAAGATTGGACATCAAGGTGAAACTCCCTCTACGACCGAGGGGTACACGTCAGAAGACTCAGCTGCGTCTTCTGACACTGATGAAAGATATGATGAGTTTGTGGTGAATAACTTGTGTACTACAGATGCATCAGAAATAGCAAAAGAAGTGATCTGTGGATACATTGAGTGCTACGAAATTACGGAAGAAGAGTTTCTAGAAGATGAAAGTACTATCTTCCCTTCAGAAGACCAGTTAGCTGATCTTCCAGAAGACGAATTTGAACTGGAAGAAGCTCCCAAACCGGAATATTTTGGTGCTAGTGAGTACAGTCACACTGAAGGAATGGTGAACCCTGATGATCTTCAAGAAATGGAGGTTGCTCCTAGGAAGAAGCTGAAGCTTTCCAAGGTGATTGAGAACCAGCAGTTGGAAAACTTCAGAGAACTTTTGACAGAGTTCCAAGTCGTCTTCGCTTGGACCATAGAAGACATGAAGGGCATACCTCAAGAGCTGGGAGAACATCACATTGACTTGCTGGAAGGCATTGTTCCTACACGGTAGAGGCATTATCGGCTCAATCCCAAGTACTTACTTCTGGTAAAGGATCAGATCGATCAGTCTGGTGAAGGCAGGTGTCATCTTTCCAGTACTTAGCAGTGAGTGGGTAGCTCCTATTGTCATCGTGCCAAAAAAACAAATAGGTAAGATCCGAGTGTGTCAGGACTTTCGGAAGCTGAACTTGGTCATGAAGAAGGATCATCATCCTTTATCCTTCACCGATTCTGTGTTAGATCAGGTAGCAGGACATGAGTTCTACAGCTTCCTGGATGGGTATTCTGGATACAATCAAGTTTCAATCAGAAAAGAAGACAAGTCGAAGATCACTTTTACTACTGATTGGGACACGTACGCGTACAACCAAATGCCATTTGGTTTATGCAACGCACCCATCACATTCCAGAGACTGATGATTATCATCTTTAAGGAGTATCTTCGTACTTTCATGGAGATCTTCTTAGATGATTTTTGTGTGTTTAGATCGAAAGAATATCATCTGATATTTCTGAGGAAGTGTTTTTTGAAATGTAGAGAGCATCGTTTGGCTCTTCACCTTGAGAAGTGCTTCTTTGGTATGTGAGAAGGAATTTTGCTAGGACATAGGATTTTTGGAAGAGGCATAGAAGTCGACTGTGCTAAGGTGGAAGTTTTCATGAAACTTCACCCACCTGCTAACTTGACTCAGTTGAGAGGCTTCCTGGCAAACGTAGGATACTACAGGAGATTTATTGACAAGTATGCAGAGGTAGCAGGAAGACTTACCAAGTTGCTTAAGAAGGACAAACCTTACGTCTGGTCTTCTGAGCAGCACGAAGCGTTCGAGGAGATGAAAAGACTTCTGTCAGAATCTCCTGTCCTAAGGCCACCTGATTGGGAAAGGATCTTCCACATTTATGTGGATGTGTCTGCTTTTGTCATATGGGTGGTACTGAGCCAAAAGGATGAGAAGAAGAAAGATTATCTCATCTACTATGCGAGAAGATAACTTAGCGATGCAGAGAAGAAGTACTCGACAACTGAAAGAGAGTGTCTTGGCATAATTTACTCCTGTAGGAAGTTTAGGCACTATCTTCTAGCAAATCCATTTGTCTTCTATGTGGATCATTTTTCTTTGAAACATCTAGTGAAGAAAGCAGATTTGTCTGGTAAGATAGCTAGGTGGATTCTTCTACTCCAGGAATTTACTTACACAGTGGAGTACATGCCTGGAAGAGCATGTTAATGCTGACTACCTATCCAGAAATCGAGAAGACGAAGTGGAAGATGAATTTCGTGATGAGAAGCTGTTTCGAGTTTCTTCAGAGACACTATCATCAGAGGGGAGCGTACCGCCTACTCCCCAGAAGACGAGTCTAGGTCTTCTGACCTAGTTTATGCGACTTCCACATAGGAATCGATCTTCAAGGACTTGAGAAAGTTCTTGGAAGACCAACAGTACCCCGAGGGATTGGATGTCGAGCAGAAAGTTGTCTTCTTACACAAGGCAAGCCCTTACGCCATCTTCCATGGTATCCTGTTTAGGAAGGGACATGACGAGAAGCTAAGGAGATGCCTTGAGCCTTCAGAGATTAAGCTAGTGATCACGGGTCTTCACTACGAAGATGCAGGAGGTCACTATGGTCTGAAGAAAACGATGAAGAAGATGTTGGACGCCGGCTACTGGTGGCCAACCATGTACAGAGACACTTCTCAGGAGATCAGAAAATGTGATGTGTGTCAAAGGGTGGGAAGACCGACAGCTACTACTAGGTGACCTCTTACCCTCATTTCATCTCTCGCTCCTTTTGAAAAGTGGAGAATCGACTTTGTTGGACCAATCACCCCGATAGCTAGAAGGACACGAGCACAGTACATCTTGGTAGGTACAGATTACGCCACGAAGATGGTAGAGGACGAAGCCACAAAGAAGAATGACGCTGCAGTGGTGGCCAGATTTCTTTGGCACAACATCATCACTCGATACGGATACCCGCTGGAACTAGTGTCAGATAGAGACACTCATTTTCTTAATGAGACTATTTCTCTCCTGACCCAGTACTTCAAGATCAAGCATCGGAAAACAACACCGTACAACCCAAAAGCTAACGGATTGACAGAGAAGTCGAAAGGTCTTCTTTGTAATATTCTTAATAAGGTAACTGTTAACCACGCATATGATTGAGACACGAAGCTGCCATCTGTGTTGTGGGCTTTTAGGATTTCACCTAAGGTCATCACCCAGAAGACACCCTTCTACCTAACTTATGGGATGACATCCGTTGTTCCCATCGAGTTAGAGATCCATACTTACAAGTTAGCTGGTCCCGAACGCATGGAAGAAGAGGAAAGCCAAGAGCAACATCTTCTGAACTTTGTGGAGTTCGAAGAAGACAGGAACGTAGCTCTGGAGAAGACTTACGATGTACAAGCACAACGCAAGGTTAACTATGATAGCAAGACTTCAGACTTGGGAAGGACTGAGCTTCGGCTCACAGCAAGAACGTGTGGCTTACCTAGAAGGTATTGCGGAAAGCCGCAGAAGCACAGGCTGTAACAAAGAAGACGCAGCGAGAAGAAGCAGAAGCCCGAGCGAATGGACTCATGGCGTAGCCGGTGGAAGCACTTCGCAAGAAGTTCAACTTCACCGTGGGTAGGAAGCTTCTCATCCTAGCTAGGGAGTGGGATGACAATTCCAGGACGATGTTAGTGGAGTGCAAGAACAGCATGTTCCGCTACCTGGATCGGCAGATTGAGGGCCTGAAGACACTTTTCGGTCTTCTCTCGATCCCACGATCAGCAGCTACATCTTCCCATGCTCCATGGTCAGCGATCGGGACAAATTTGGAGAAGAAGGAGTTCGACCTCGCTCTCCACTTGATAGTGACCGTGTTGGAAGTCGAGAAGACCGTAGAAGAAGCCCTAGAAGACAAGGTGTCTTCTAGAAGACAGGAAGTAGAGTTGTCTTCTCATGTGTTTCGAGTGGAGGAGGTGACTTCCTCGGACCATTGCGAAGTCACCCCAGCTCCCAGTGTCGGACCAGTGTCACAGAAGAGCGAGGAAGTGCAGGTGGACTCAGCTTACCAGAAGACGCTTCTGTCTTCAGAAGTCGTCCCAGAAGAGCAAGCCACGAACAGACAGGAGGAAGCCACCTTAGTCACACCCGAGGTACTCGCAGGGCTTCTCATCTTATCAGAGGCCGAGTTAGGAGTTCAGGTAGGAGTAGATTAGGAGGAGATCACACCCCGTGAATTAGAATAGGCAGCAAGTTAAGAAGACAATTGACTTGTTAATTTTGATAGGAGTCGAAATTTGCTATCTTGAGAATTGACAGTTTCCTTTGTAATTTTAGATAACTGTCCATGTGGTAGAGTAGGCAGCGCATGAGTAGAAAGTCAGTTCCAAATTGAGAAGGGAGCCGACTGCATGTGAGGTGGTGGTCTTCTGATAGTCCCCCATCTCTCCTGATTGCAAGTTGAGGATTGGAAGAGATCTCCCTTACGACTCAAGGCGTATGTATAAGTTAGGATACAGAGTAAGATTTTGAGCATGCACACACACACATATTTTTACGGTGCACATATTAGACACACATATGACAGACGTATTATACACACATTACATCCGTTAGGAGAAACATACGAATAGATTTGGATTACACAGGAGGCGTCTGCATTCTCGCTTCCAGCAGTGGATCGAAGATGTAGATAGAGATAATGGACAGCCTAGAGCAGGAAATGGCATCATCGTGTAGTCCTGTTTGTAAGCTGGTGTGTCGAGGAGTAGGAGCAGGAAGTAGAGGGAGTGAGCTTCCCAACACCAATGTACCTTCTTCTCAGAGAATTGATGTCAGGTTTGAGTGCAGAAGCTTTGTCTGTGTCTTCTAAGCAGTGGGTTTCCTCGAATTCACACCCAATTGTGCATGAGAAGCCTTCTTCTTGAGTGGCGGTGATTGTTAGAAGTTGTGCAGAGTCGAAACTTGTCTCATCCAGTGGAGCACTTAGGATCCACGTACGGACAGTCCTATGGATAAGCGATCCCAGACGACAGAGTAGTTGGAGCAACGAGAGAAGAAGAAAGAAGCTTTCTTCCCACAACAGAGGACGACATCCTCGAGTAGAAGACTGTGTAATTGTAAGCAAATTTGTGGTCTTCTTCCCCAAATTACTATAAGCAGGGATGGTTTGTTAGTCAGGATCCGGACTAGAAGCCTGTCGGAGTCTTAATTTCTCATTTTCATCTTGTTATCTTTTGTTTGGATTTCCTCTTCTTCCCCATCTTCTCTCATCTTCCCACCTTCCTATCTTCTTCTAGTGAGCTTCCGAGACTTCTATTGAGGTTCCGTGAAGGTGAGTGTCGTTGTAGTGCTGTAGGAAGACCGTTTCCGTAGCCAGAAGCCTAAGAAGACTACAGGAGGCATACACCTTGTGATTGATCTAACCCCGTTGGGAACTAGAAGAGCAATGTGTGACAGACATTACTAATTGTACGTCTACGAAACAGGAGCAGATTTCTAAAGGTGTGAGAAGTCATATTGAACCTCCAGAAGCCAAGAATTGCTTCCAAAAGCTGCTCGTTGTAGTGCTGCAAGAAGACCATTTCTGTAGCCAGAAGCCTTAGAAGACTACAGGAGGCATACACCCTGTGATTGATCTAACCCCGTTGGGAACTAGAAGAGCAATGTGTGACAGACATTACTAATTTGACGTCTACGAAACAGGAGCAGATTTCTAAAGGTGTGAGAAGTCAGATTGAACCTCCAGAAGCCAAGAATTGCTTCCAAAAGCTGCTCGTTGTAGTGCTGCAAGAAGACCGTTTCCGTAGCCAGAAGCCTTAGAAGACTACAGGAGGCATACACCCTGTGATTGATCTAACCCCGTTGGGAACTAGAAGAGCAATGTGTGAAAGACATTACTAATTTGACGTCTACGAAACAGGAGCAGTCTTCTAAAGGTGTGAGAAGTCAGATTTGAACCTCCAGAAGCCAAGAATTGCTTCCAAAAGCTGCTCGTTGTAGTGCTGCAAGAAGATCGTTTCCGTAGCCAGAAGCCTTAGAAGACTACAGGAGGCATACACCCTGTGATTGATCTAACCCCGTTGGGAACTAGAAGAGCAATGTGTGACAGACATTACTAATTTGACGTCTACGAAACAGGAGCAGTCTTCTAAAGGTGTGAGAAGTCAGATTGAACCTCCAGAAGCCAAGAATTGCTTCTAGAAGATGCGATGAGAAGATTGGAAGTCATGACCTGGAAGCAGAAAGTGTCTTCTCGAGATTCCCTGTAGATATTTGTGTGATATTTTAGGTACTAGTTGTTTGTTTAAGTCCAGAGCACCTTCTGAAGGGTCTGGAAGCCGTGTGGTTTTGTGAGAAGACGAGGTTTCTAGGTAAAACTCGTGTGATTTTGTGTTTGAATAGATCTTGGAACTTAGAGCAGCGATACTTGTGCGAATCCTCTATGAGGACGATATCTTTTATGCTAAATGGGCTAAAGGAGAAATCCTGAGACACTACATGGAAGCCCACCGGGAGTCGAAGAAGCATCTTATGGGGAAGTTGTACCTTCATCTTTTCTCCAAGAGAAAGGTTCAGAAGGTTATATATCTTGGAGACTAGGATGTGGAGTTCCTGGAAGCGATTTGGGTAGGAGAGGTCGTCAACTGGGGCGCCTTCTCACATGCCGAGTGAGTGTACTTGGGCACCCAAGCAGGAGGGCATCTCACCTCCTTCTTCTGCTATCTGTATGTGTCCAATGGGGACCTGAAGGAGAACCAGTTGACAAAGTATGGACCAGGGGGACAACGAGAGGTGAAAGAAGAGACCTCGTAGGAAGAAGACCGGACAGCTGTCATGTCTTCCCCTCCCACTCTATTGTCTCAAGAGGGACCGAGCTCTCATCAGAAGATGATTATTGTGCGAGAAGATTACTCCACGACACCGGAGACGCGTCGTCACCAAGGAGGATGGGACCTAGGAGCATTCCTAGGAAGAGCACGTCTTTTTCTATCATTCACTCCGGATCCGAGTCGAATTCGCAAGAAGACACCCCCTGTACCAAGATCACCAGGAAGACAACTTTTGTGACCACAAGGAGTCTTCTGAAGACTCTAGAAGCCAAGACCTCGATCGATGTTCCAACTGCGATAGGAGGATGCGTAGAGAAGAGGACTGCTTCTACGGTGAGCAGAGATTTGTCACCCCAGAAGACATTGAGAATAGCATCTTCTCGAGCACAAAAGAAAAAGATCATTGCGGTGGAAGAGATATAGATGTCTCTAGAAGACACGGAAGCCATCACAGATCGATTTGTGGACATGAACTTGTCTTCTACGAGAAGACGATTGGAGGAGTTCAGCGCCTTCTTCAGTTCGGAGATCCAGCCAACGATGGTGTTGGTAGAAAGACAAGCGATGGTCCAGGAGAAGCCGCTGCAGCCTGGATTTGATCTTCGGACCTTGATCTAGCAGGAGGAAGCCCAGAAGCAAAAGCTAGAAGCTGTGGAAGCCAACCTCCGCACCAAGGAGAAGATTGTCACGAAGTATAAGGCGGAAGCTTCTACTTCTGCCAAGGAGATCGCATAGCTGCGGATGAGCAACCAGGAGTTACATATCCGACTTCAGCAGCGAGAACAAGAAGTTCTGCAGATCAGGGGTAAGTTAACTGATCTAGCAGTGGAGAAGAAGACTTGGAGTGCATTGCAGGAAGCCGCGGAAGCCCGCAGAGGAGAAGAAGCAGCGAGAAGAAGCAGAAGCCCGAGCCAAAGAGATTATGACGTAGATGGGAGAAGCACTTCGGAAGAAGTTCACCTTCACTGCAGGAAGGAAGCTTTTGACCCTAACTCGTACATGGGATGACGCTTCCAGGGAGATGTTCGTGGACTGCAAAGAGAGCATGTTCCGCTACCTAGATCGGCAAATCGAGGATTTGAAGACTCTCTACGGTCTTCTCTCCGTTTCTCATCTTGCAGCTACGTCTTCTGGTGCATCAGGTCAGACCGTTGTGGAAGACCTCAACAAGGAAGAGTTCGACCTTGCTGTCCACTTGGTAGTGACAACGTTGGAAGTTGAGAAGAAGTGTGAGGAAGCTCGGAAGACAAGACGTCTTCTGGAAGATAGGCATAAGAGATGGCTTCCTAGATGTTTAGGGTGGAGGAGATAACTATCTCTGACCCCTGTGAGATCACCCGAGCTCGTAGTGTCAAGCAGGTGGCGCAGAAGAGTCAAAAAGCGTAGGTGGATTCGGCTTTCCATGGATATCTTTTGACTTCCAAAGCCTTGACAGAAGCTCACACGATTAGCACTGAGGTGGATGCCAACTCAGCCGCAGCAGAGGTACCATAAGAGTCACCCACGGTGCCAGAAGCCGAATTAGAGTGTCATGTAGGTGAATATCTCATGGAGATCACACCTGGTGACCAAGAATAGATAGTAGAGGTAGTTAGTTGTTTAGACTTGACTATTTTGTAAGAAATCAGAGTCTATTATTTTTAGATAGACAACTCCCTCTTTATTTTAGATGATTGTCCATGTGATAAGATAAGCAATGGTAGGAGTAGAAAGTACTTTCCAAACTGAGAGGAGGAACAGAAGCCTGGGAGGTGGTGGTCTCCTGACAGCACCTCATTTTCCTCTAGGTTGTGAGTTGCGATTGGAATAGATCTCCCTCATGCGACCCAAGACAATTGTATAAAATCGATGCCAATGTAGAATTTTAGACACACATACACATATACACACTACACGCGTAGAGTTTGGTTACACATAGAGTAGGTCTACATCTATGCTCTCAACACGGGATCGTAAGGATGTAGAGAGGAGTAGACAGCATAGACAAGGAACGACATCATCGTGCAATCCTGCTTCTAAGCTAGTGTGTAGAGGGGTAGTGATAGAAAGTGGATAGAGTAAGCTTCCAAAAGTCAATGTAAATCCTTCTCGGGGATTGGATTTCAGATTTGGTTTGCTTCTAGAAGCTTTGTCTATGTCTTATGAAGAGTGAGTTTCATCGAATTCATACGCAATTGTGCACTGGAAGCATTCATGTTGAGTGGCGGTGATTGTTAGAAGTTGTGTAGAGTCCAAGCTTGTCTCATACAGTGGAGCACTTCGGATCTATATACAGACTGTCCATGAAAGATTGATCCCTTGAGTCGGAGTAGTCGGAGCAAAGACAGAAGAAGCCGGAAGCCTTCTTTCCATAGCAGAAGACGTCATCCTCAATTGGAAGATAATTGTAAACAGATCTTTGATCTTCTTCCTCAATTTTCTACAAGTAGAGATGGCTTGTTAGTCAGCATCCGGACTAGAAGCCTATTGGAATCTTAATTTTTCTCTCTTTTCTCTTGTTTCCTCTTGTTTGGATTTTCTCTTCTTTCTCCTCTTCCTTCATCTTCCCATCTTTCTATCTTCTTCTATTTGGTTTCCGAAGCTTCGTATGAATGAATGTGAATGTCGTTGTAGTGCTGCTAGAAGACCGTTTTAGCAAGCAGAAGCTTGAGAAGGCTACATGAGGCATACACCCTGTGATTAATCTAACATGTTAGAAATTGTAAGAGCAATTGATGATCAGTAGTAGAATCGACATCTGGAGAGCCGAGTCAGTCTTCTGGAGGTGTCAGAAGCCGAGTTGAACCCCCAGAAGCCGAGAATTGCTTCTGGAAGTCGACGTGGGAAGATTGGAAAACGTGACTTGGAAGCAGTAATAGTCTTCCTGAACTTCTCAGTGGATAATTGTGTGATATTTTAAGTAGTAACTGTAAGTTAAGGTCTAGAGCACCTTCTCAAGAGTTTGGAAGTCGTGTGGTTTTGAGAAGAAGAGATTTCTAGACGAATCCTAGGTGTTTGTGAGTTTGAACAGATACTAGAACTTAGAGCAACGTAACTAGTGTAAATCTTTTTGGGGAACGAAATCTTTTATGCTACAATGGGCTAAAGGAGAAATCTTGGGACCCTACTGGAGCGGAGGTGCATACCTATTCTATGTGTAACCAAACTCTGTGTGTAGCCTCGCATGAAGTGTGTGCAATTTATACAATTTTGTACATCGACATCGATCTTATACAATTGTCTTGAGTCGCAAGAGGGAGATATTTTTGAATCACAACCACAACCTAGAGATAAAATGGAGCGCTACCAGAAGCCCACCATCTCCTGGTGCGCAGTTCTCCTTTCAATTTGGAAATTTTTTCTACTCCTATCGTAGCTAATCCTGTCACATGGACAATCATACTAAAGATAAAAATGAGAGTTGTCCAGCTTAAAATAGCTAACTCCAGTTTCCTACAAAATAGCAAGGTATAAACAGGTAACTAGTTCTACTGCTTATTCCTGGTCACCAGGTGTGATCTCCATAGGATCCGCACCTGCTTGACACTCTAACTCAGCTTCTGGTACCGTGGTGACTCTGCTAGTACCTCTGACGCGACTGAGGTGGCATCCACCTCAGTAGCATCTATTTGTGCTCAGGACGATCTCACAAAGTTCAAGGGTAGTCATTATCTCTACTTTGAACATCTGAGAAGTCGTCTTTTCTTCCTGTCTTCCAGAAGACGTCTTGTCTTCTGGAGCTTCCTCGCACGTCTTCTCTGCTTCTAATGTTGTCACCACCAAGTGAACAGCGAGGTCGAACTCCTCCTTGTCGAGATCTCTCACATGGGCTGGTCTTGATGTTCCGGAAGACATAGCTGTAGAATGGAGAACTAGAGAAAGACCGTAGAGAGTCTTCAGATCCTCGACCTGTGGACCCAAGTAGCGGAACATGCTCTTCCTGCATTCCATCAACATCTCTTGGAAGCGTCATCCCATGTGCGGGCTAAGGTCAGAAGCTTCTTCCTTGCGATGAAGTTAAAGTTCTTCCGAAACGCTTCTCCCATCTGTGCCATGATCTCCTTCTCTCGAGCTTCCGCTTCCACCCGCTACTTCTTCTCTTCTGCAGCCTCGGCTTCTATAGCTTCCCGCTGTGCGCTCCAAGTCTTCTTCTCCTCTGCCAGATCAGTTAACTTATCCCTGATCCGCAGAACTTCTTGCTCTCGCTGTTGAAGTCGCACCTGCAACTCTTGGTTGCTCTTTCGCACTTGGGTCAATTCCTTGACAGAAGTAGAAGCTTCCGTCTTCTACTTCGTGGTAATCTTCTCCGTGGTGCGGAGGTTGACTTCTAGAGCTCCTATTCTCTGCTTCTGGGCTTCCTCTTGCTGAATCAAGGTCCGAAGACCAAATCCAAGCTGCAGCGGCTTCTCTTGGGTCCTAGCTCGCTTCTCCACCAACTCCATAGCTGGCCGGATCTCCGTGCAGAAGAAGGTGCTAAACTCCTCCAGTCTTCTTTTCACGAAGATCCTGCCTACAAATCGGTCCGTGGCAGCTTCCTTGTCTTCCAGAGGCATCTATACATCTTCCACCACAATGACCTTCTCCTTCTGCACTCGAGAAGGCGTTACTCTCATTGTCTTCCTAGATGGAAGATCTCTTTCCATCGCAGAAGCAGACCTCTTCTCTACGCATCCCCCTATCGCAGTCGGAACATCGACCCAAGTCCTGTCTTCTGGAGTCTTCGGAAGACTCCCTGTAGTCGCAGGAACTGTCTTCTTGACGGTCCTAGTGTCGGAGGTATCTTCCTGCGAATCTAACTCAGATCTGGAGTGAATGGTGGGATAAGATGTGCTCTTCCTAGGAATACTCCTAGGTCTCATTCTCCTTGTTGGCGACGCGTCTTCCACGCCGCTGGAATCATCTTCTCGAACAGTGATTGTCTTCGGGTGCGTGTCCGGCCTTCTTGAGGCACTAGCGTGAGAGGGGAAGACATGACACATGTCCAGTCTTCTTCCTTCGAGGTCTCCTCCTTGACCTCTCGCTGTATCGTTGGCCCGTACTTGGCCAACTGGGTCTTCTTCAGATCCCCCTTGGACAGATACAAGTAGCAGAAGAAGGGGGTGAGATGTCATCATAATGGGGTGCCCAAGTAAGCTTACTCGGCATGGATGTAGGCGTGGAAGTTCTTCTCATGAAGGGCGAGCCTTTTGACTGTGATCGATTGTGAGGTAGAGATAGAGATTGAACAAGAAAACAAGAGCCAACTAGCTCGTCCACAACAACTAAAGCCTCTCACAGAGACTATGCTATGACTATAGGTCACTTACTGCTCAACAAGATCAATTCTCAGCCACTAGAAGACAGATGCACCTCCAAGCACAACAAATAGAAGAAATCTGAACTCCAAATGCTTTATTTCTCTTCTAGAGACACTCAATAGTCCTCCACAAACGTCAATTTGACAATCGATCTCTACTCAATATGACCTCTTTACGTCAATCACAGCAGATCACTCCCAAACAGTCAATTCTTCACTCAATTGATCTTCTCCCGTTCCTCAGATAGCAGCCCCAGAAGTCTACAATTGATGAAATCTGAACCTCCAACGCCTTGTATCTTTTCTTGCAATAGCATTGAAATCTTTCAGAAATCTGACCTTCTCAGTCCATGTGTTCTCCTCCACTCAAATAGATGTTCTCTGCTCACCAGATTCACCTCCAAACAGTTTAGTAGATAAAATTCAAGCTTCTCAACTCTTATTCCTCTCTCTGCGACAACCTTCCAACTGAAAATCCTTCAGATACTCGATCATGTCTTCTTTTGCACGTCTCGATGGATTCCTCCCCGAAAAAAATAGAATACCCTCCTTCGGTGACTTCGACTCTTTTCTCCAAACCCTAACACCCCTGCTAAGCTAGGGTCCTTATAAGCTGACGTACTTATCAAGTAAGCAGACCCCCTGCTAACCTAGACCTTTCTTATTATTACGTAACAGTCAAGCAGGCCCTTTGCCAAGTTGGACCCTTGATTATTAAAAATTCCCCAACTCTCTATGCCATCTTGATGCCACCTTGATTATAGTCACAAGCCATCCAATGTAGACCAAAGCTCATACACTTATGAAGCCACCCCACAGGGCTTACAATCACCCATATGCGCACCAGGTATCTCTCGTGCTATAATCAAGGTGGGATGCGGAAGCTTAGACCAGGAAACCCACGATTAAGAGAGATATTGGTCTCTCATCCCTCCTTCAAAACTATTTTATAAATAAGAAATATTTATTGTAGATATGCAACACGTGGCTACATATCCAACATAGACTCTCATCCAGGAGGCCAACATGCCGCATACCCAATGCATAATCTCATTCAGGAGGCCAATATGCCGGATAGGAAACACATGCCAAGAGGATTTGATCCGGAGACCGCTTTTTTCCTAGGTGGGCGTCCTATCACTAAGATGGTCTCTATTTCCATCCAAAAAGCAAATACTGTTGGTACATATTCTAAAAAAATTTATCTATACAGTCTTTACTAGCTTTTCTTACACCAACTTCTTTGTACAACTCCATTTTTAGTGAATGAGGAGCCAAAACTATTGTACTCGCTAACACCCACGTACTCACACTATCAGACCATGAATTCAAGTCACGAGCCAGAACCGACAGATTTCTCTCTTTCGCACTTTTCATAACTTAAGACATGTACTAACTATTATCTAGAACGCTTTTTCAACCGAAAGCATGAAGTCGCTCCTCTCAGCAAGCTCCGTATTCTGGAACTTTTCGCTCCCTTCAAGGTGATATTTCCACTCAAGCTAGGGGGCAGCTTGTCAAGCATAGCCCCTAGCTTAACCCCTACCCAGCTTGATAAGCTGGGCGCAACTTCTTGAACACATGTTAGTCTGAATGTCTTCTGAAGTTTTGTTTCATCATGTGGAACGTCATGCAATACGACATTCATCCCCTCCAAACCTGCACATCCTCTAGTATGTGCCGACCCTTCACTAGTCTCCAAGGTTCTCTAATTGCCATCGTCCTCTTCAACGCCTTCAACGTCTTCGTCAGATAGCAAATCTGCATCAGCATCCATCATCTGATCTGACTCCAAAAATTTGGCTAGCTCAATAGATTCTCTCCTTTTGCACAACTGGATACGTTTGCCGACGATAGGAAGCCTTAGAGGTGTACCATCAAGCTCATGCAGAGCATAAGTAGCATTCTGATGCACTTCTAAGACAACATACGGACCAAACCATCTCCTAGAAAATTTCCAAACCATAGAGTGTTGGTTCTCTAGCGTACTGTCCTACATCAAAACCAAGTCTTTAGCATGTATGAGCTTTGGTCGGAGCCTGTAGGTCTTGTCAAATATGTCTTTATTCTTGAGACGAGTCTCTTTCAACTTCTGTTGTGTCACTATAAGATCCTTCTCTCTATGTTCTAACTGTCTTATTCGAAGTGCAAGAAGTTGTACACGATCCATTCCGTCTTCCCACGGTAAAGTAGTCTATGTAGGAAAGTCCTCCTCTGCCGACATAATCCTTTGACCCAACATCAGTTCAATGGGCATGTACCCAGTAGTAGTGCAATGTGTCGTCTTGTCAGCCTACAGAGCAAAGGGGAGCAACCTAAGCCATTGTCTATGTCTACCATCGCATGCCTTTACCAGAGCTTGAACAATAGATGGATGCTCTCTCTCGCTCTTACCAATCTCCTCTGGATTCATGGCAGTAGTGAGTTTGAGTTTTACTCCGTGTTGGGCAAAGAACTCCTTGACTTCAGTACCACGCAACTCTCTTCTGTCTGTACACAATCTGTATAGATCCATATCTACAGATAATATCCTCAAGAACAAACCTACATATCCTCCGTCCTCAGAGCTCGTCCTTCCACAAAGTTGGAGAGGTCTTCTCGAGCCAACACCAAGTACCTCATACCTCATAACTCGGGAGGCATCACCATCAAATCAAGAACCCATTGGGAATGAATACTAGACGGATAAGTTGGCACTAGACCATCCCTATAACACACCTTTGAGTAAAATTGACAATGCAAGCATGAGCTCACAAAGTTCATCACATCTTGATAAATTCTTTTCCATCAGTATCGCTCCTTTAACTTTGTGTAGGTAGTCCAAGTTCCTCCATGTCCAGCCCATAAGATGTCATGGAACTCCTTCATCAGCACGTTGCTTGATCTGCATGTCATCTATAACTCGCAGAAGTGCTCCATCTCTTCTCTTTGGACGCTTCCAAAGATACCTATCTTGCAACAAGTAATCATATGCCTTCTTCCTTATCTCTCTGAACTCTGCATCACTCTAACCCTCTCGTCTGTTTACAGAACTCAGATAGAATCCAATGGCACGTAACCTTCCTATGTAGAACTCTTCTTTGAACGGCAGTGGCTCCAAATCTTATGTACGCTGACTAACTCGACACCAAACATCTCTCTTCTCTTCGTCCTCAACTTCTACTACCATCTTATCCTCATCTGTGTAACGAGCCCTAGATAACATGTCTGCTGCTGGATTTTCTTTCCTGGCTATGTGTTTCAACTCAGGGTTCAAACTTCGGATGTAAGCAATCCATCTCAACATTGCTATGTCTGGAGTATTGCAGTTTGCTATCATACTAAGCAAAGATAAACAATCTGTTTCCAAAACCACATGAGCACCAATCAAGAACTCCCGATCTACCTTCATAGCAGTAAGGGTTCCCCACAATTCACGCTTTACTTGAAGATAGTTACGTTGTCTATCTATCAAGATTCAAGCTCCAAATCTAGAAACATCTTACATCTTCTTGATCAACTGCCCATCCAATCGCTTTTTGGACTCGTGTTCATAGTTAAGTCTCCTTAGTACAGATGGAGACTTCAGAATCTCTTTCAGCCGTTCCATCGTCTCATGATGTTCTTACCGCCAAGTAAACCTCTTCCCCTTTCTCAAAAATGCATATAAAGGCTCGACAATGTATGCATAATGAGGAATTGTGGTGCCCACAAATTACAGGATGCACGAATTTTTGAAATTTTTGAGATTAATAACTTGTTTGTATAACTGAAGAAGCGTTGTTACTTAAGGTTACGTCTTCCTTAACAGGAAGATGATCTTAAGAGCTGTTTGTAATAAGAAGTTGACTTCTTTGGAAGACGACCGTCTTCTCAGTTGCGTCTTCAAAAGACGGGAAGACGGCGGAAGATGAGAAGACGGCGGAAGATACCTGTCTTCCGGAAGACAGCGACCGCGAAGGTCTAACCACGAGTTTTCGGGTAAGACAGTAGGTGTACCTACTGGGTCGCACCGAATAGGTAGGTAGGTCGGGGAAGACACCTAAGGTCGAAAACCCCTAATCTACGGGGAAGATGCGCAGGAAGCACATTAGGCGCATTCCAACTTCCCGCAGCACAGCGCGCTTGAGAAGATCGATTGGAGAGAGTGAGCTTCGCAAGTGAGCTTTGAGAGAGGAATCGAGTGAGGACATCGAGGTAAGAGAGAATCAGTTGGCAGCTAGACGAAGGGCGAGACCGAATTGCTGGAGCACAAACGGCAGAGAGCGAAGGCGTTTTTGTGAGCTCCCAAGAAGCTGACATTGGAGAGTAGTAAGTAGAATCGAAGGTGGAATCGAGGCGTGGCCAGAAATTGACAGCAGGCGCAGTCGTGAGGAGTCGCATTGGAGCTAGGACCCGAGCCAAGAAGCGCGCGGAGGTCGAAGGTAACTCGGGGAGCCGAAGAAGACTGTAGAGGTTCTTCCCCACGTTCTTCCCCCTTCTCACTTCTTCTCGCCTTTGTCTGGTATTCCCCGCGCTTCCTTGGTTGTGTGCAGGCAGCCTGATCGATTACCCCACCCCCCCCATTCTTTCTATTGAGACATTGGGCGCGGAAGCGCTGCCCAATTTCTGTCAGACATCTTCTTGTTTCTTCCCGAGTTCAATTCGAGCTTCTCTACTCCTAGCCCTCAAATTGGAGATCCCAGCTATCAATTTCCCTACCCTACTACCTCTCTATCCCCGAAACCTGGAACAGAAGACGATTCGGAAGATGGGAACATCTTCGGAAGACGCTTCTTAAACTTGACTGTCTTCGGAAGTCGACTGAACACAATTCGTATCAAGAGTGGATTTGTGTTGCTTTGTGTTAAGAGAGGCTTGGTACGAATCCTGAGTGATGTGGTGAGTTGTTTTGTTATTTCGAGAAGTTGGAAGTTGGGAACTAGGCCTGTGCCTCCCGGTCCTCCAAGCTTCTCAACTCCACATCTTCCTAGAGAGACTAGAAGACTGAAAGGCTGGCAAAATGAGCGAGAAGACGTGAGGGTCCATTCGGGTCTCTTCTGTCCGACCCATAGCAGTCATTCCTTCTTCTTCCCAAACTTAGAAGAGAGTCGTAAGAATACTTGCTGGCAGAATCTGGAGAGAATGGTCGAGGGTCATGTCTTCCCACCGAGCAGCAAGCTTCTTCTGAGTGCGTATGAGAGGTGAGAAGTCAGAAGAACAGAGTGCAATTGTCTTGAGTCTGTTGTGAGGATAGATTGCGCGTAGGAAGACGAAGACAGGAGAGACCAATGAAGGGAAGTCTGACTTCGGGAAGTCTTCCGAGAAAGACATTGAATCGGAAGCTGTCCCGAGTGTCTTCTCAGAGACCACTGTCACCGCAGGAGCCCGCAACCATCTTTTGAACTTGTCATGCACTTATGTTTCGCGAATCTTGTATCTTCTGATAGGAAGTAGGATGTAATGCAAGGTGGTTGTCTTCTTGGTAATTGTAGTGACGCAGGATTTCTCCTTTTGCCCATTTAGTATACAAGATATCGTTCCCACAGAGGATTTGCACAAGTAACGCTGCTCTAAGTTCTAAGATCTGTTCAAACACACAAACACACGGGTTTTGTCTAGGAATCCCGTCTTCTCACAAAAACCACACAAAATCAAACGTCTTCTAGACACGCCAAATGGTGCTCTGGAACTAACCAAACAACTACCAACTAAAATATCACACAATTATTCACAGAGAAGCTCGGGAAGACGATCTTCCTGCTTCCAGGTTGCTTCTTCCGGTCTTCTCGATACCGTCTTCCCGAAGCGATTCTCGTCTTCTGGGGGTTCAGCTCGTCTTCTCACACCTCCAGAAGGCTGTCCTACTTCGCAGAAGTCGACTATTAACGGTCGTTACACCTTATTCTCACACTCACATCCCAACGGGTTAGATTAATCACAGGGTGTATGCCCCCTGTAGCCTTCCTAGGCTTCTGCCTACGGAAATAGTCTTCCTGCAGCACTACAACGACATTCACCTTCACGGAAGCTCAATAGAAGTCTCGGAAGCTCACTAGAAGAAGATAAGAAGATGAGGAAGATGGGAGAAGATGGGGAAGATAAGAAAATCCAAACAAGAGAAAACAAGATGAAAAGAGGCAATTAAGATTCCGACAGGCTTCTAGTCCGGATCCTGACTAACAAGCCATCCCTGCTTGTAATAGTTTGGGGAGGAAGACAACAAACGTGAGTATTGTTGCACCGTCTTCTACTCGAGGATGTCGTCTTCTGTTGCGGGAAGAAGGCTTCTTTCTTCTTCACTTCGCTGCTCTGACTACGCTGTCTTCTGGGATCCCTTACCCATAAGACCGTTCGTACGTAGATCCCAAGTGCTCTACTGAACGAGCCAAGCTACACTTCCACAACTGCTGACAGTCACCGCCACTCAAGAAGAACACTTCCCATGCACAATTGGGAGCGAATTCAAGGAACCCACCATCCAGAAGACATGAACAAAGCTTCTGCACTCAAATCCACAATCTATTCCCCGAGAAGAAGTCACAATGGCATTGGGAAGCTCACTCCCTCTACCTCCTGCGTCTACTCCTCGACACACCAGTCTAGCTAACAGGACTGCACGAGGATGCCGTTCCCTGTTTCTAGACTGTCCACTACTTCTATCTACATCTTCGAACCACTGTTGGTGCGAGTATGTAGACCCCTTCTGTGTATTCCAAGACTATTCGTATGTTTCCAACAACGGGTGTAGTGCGAAGAACTATCTATCAGGTGTCTTCTCTCTAATGTGTCTAGTCTGCCTGCACCATAGAATCGACTACTGAACGTTTTAGAACTGGCAGAACTGGCAGAACTCTATCTCCTACTCTGCGATCCTACTTATGTTGCTACCATGAGAACCAGGGGAGACGACAACCAGGGAGAGAGAGGCGCTGACAGGAGGTTGTCACCTCACATCCAAGCGGTTCCCCTGCCCGAATTGGTCACCCACCTTGTCCTTCCTACGCTACCTATGCTGCCACATGGTATCCTAACTAATATTACATGGAAAAACTGCCACCCTTAAGATAGCATGTTCGATCCTACTATATTTGGAATTTGTCAATGGAGTTACTAACTACTCAGATTGCACGGAGGCAATCTCTACCTGATCTGCTCCTATCGGAGCTCCTAACGCGGCTTCTGATAAGCTAGAAAGCCCTGTAGTTACCTCGGGTATCACTGAGGTGGCTTCCTCCTCATCGTCCTTGGCTGGCTCTGCTGTCGCTGCTGCTGCGTCTTCCTCTGCTTCGTCTTCTACTTCGGAAGACAGAAGCGTCTTCTGGGAAGCGGAGTCGACCGGTGCTTCTTCTGTCTTTTGAGGCACGGGTGCGGGACTAGGGACCATGGGGACCTCATAGGGATCCGGGGAAGTCGCTTCCTCTACGCAGAATACCTAGGAAGACGGCTCGTCTTCCTGTCTTCCGGGGCGTCTTCTGGAGTCTTCTCGGCTTCCAACGCTGTCACCACCAAGTGCACAGCGAGATCGAACTCCTCCTTCTCCATTCCGGATCCAGTCGATGGTGCTGGAGCTTGAGAAGAGGCGGTTGCAGGTGTCGGAAGCGAGGGAAGACCATAAAGTGTCTTCACTCCTTCTATCTGTCTATCCAAGTACCTGAACATGCTCTCCCGGCATTCCACCAACATCGCTTTGGACTCGCTGTCCCATCCTCTAGCTAAGGTAAGTAACTTCCTACCCGCAGTGTAGTTGAACTTCTTTCGAAGCGTTTCCACCGACTGTGCCAACATCTTCTGTGCACGGGTCTCTGCTGCTTCCCGCTGCGTCTTCTCAACTGCAGCTCGCGCTTCCGCGGCTTCTCGCTGCGTCTTCCATATGGTCTACTCTTCTGCGAGGACGGTGATCTTCTCTCGCACTCGGGTGACTTCCTGATTGCGCCGCTGTACCCGCGCCTGCAACTCCTGGTTGCTCTTCCGAAGTTGTATCGATTCCTTGGCAGAAAGCGGCTGCTTCCACCTTGTATCTTGCTGCGCGAGCTTCTCCACGGTGCGGAGACTAGCTTCCAGCGACTCTGTCGTCTTCTGGTCTTCCTCTTGTCGCAGCAAGGTACGCAGGCCCAACCCAGGTTGCAAGGGCCTCTCTTGTGCCTTCGCTCTCTTCTCCAGCAACTCCATAGCTGGTTGGATCTCCTTCTGGAAGTAGGCGTTGAACTCCTCCAGTCGTCTTCCTGCGGAAGACAAGTTCATCTCCACCACTCGCTCCGCGGTGTCGACTTCGTCTTCCAGAGGCAAGGAAGCCTCTTCCACCACTACGGCCTTCATCTTCTGCGCACGAGAAGAAGCTACTCTTCTCATCTTCCGGGGTGGAAGACTCCTCATGGCAGGAGTGGCTCTCTTCTTTGCGCTTCCTCGCATCGCAGCAGGAGCGCCCATCCATCATTCGTCTTCTGGAGTCTTCGGAAGACTCCCAAGCGTTGCAGAAGTAGTCTTCTGCTCTGATCGGGTACTCAGCAGGTCTTCTTCCGAGTCGGACTCCGATCTTGAATGAATGAGAGAGATGGGTGTCCTCGGTACACTTCTGGGACCCATCTTCCTCAGTGGCGTAGCATCTTCCGACCCACTAGACTCGTCTTCCCTTACCGGAAGCGTCTTCTGGTGAGAGCCGGGCCTCAGTTGTGGCATCAGAGTGGGAGGGAGCGTTGCGGCTACCGCTCGGTCATCATCTTCCGAGGTCTCCTCCTTCACCTCCTGTCGCTCCGTTGGTCCGTATTCTGCCAGCTGATCTTCCTTAAGATCCCCCATGGCTACATACAAGTAGCAGAGGAAGGGGTTTGCGCTTTGCGCTTTGCGCTTTTCCCCAAGGGGAAAGCGCAAAAGACCAGGTACTTAGGAGATCAGGACGTGGACTTCCTAGAATCAGTATGGGATGACAGAACGCCCATCTACTGGGACGCGTACATCCACAACTATGTACAGACGGAGCTAGCATACTTGGGTACTCCAGCGGGAGGACACTTGACGCCCTTCCTCTGCTACTTGTATGTAGCCATGAGGGATCTTAAGGAAGATCAGCTGGCAGGATATAGACCAACGGAGCGACATGAGGTGAAGGAGGAGACCTCGGAAGATGATGACTGAGCGGCAGCCGCAACGCCCCCTCCCACTCTGATGCCACAGCTGAGGCCCGGCTCTCACCAGAAGACGCTTCTGGTAAGGGAAGACGAGTCTAGTGGGTCGGAAGACGCCACGCCACTGAGGAAGATGGGTCCCAGAAGTGTACCGAGGACACCCATCTCCCTCATTCATTTAGGATCGGAGTCCGACTCGGAAGAAGACCTGCTGAGTACCCGATCAGAGCAGAAGACTGCTTCTGCAACGCCTGGGAGTCTTCCGAAGACTCCAGAAGACGAATGATGGATGGGCGCTCCTGCTGCGATGCGAGGAAGCGCAAAGAAGAGAGCCACTCCTGCCATGAGGAGTCTTCCACCCCGGAAGATGAGAAGAGTAGCTTCTTCTCGTGCGCAGAAGATGAAGGCCGTAGTGGTGGAAGAGGCTTCCTTGCCTCTGGAAGACGAAGTCGACACCGCGGAGCGAGTGGTGGAGATGAACTTGTCTTCCGCAGGAAGACGACTGGAGGAGTTCAACGCCTACTTCCAGAAGGAGATCCAGCCAGCTATGGAGTTGCTGGAGAAGAGAGCGAAGGCACAGGAGAGGCCCTTGCAACCTGGGTTCGGCCTGCGTACCTTGCTGCGACAGGAGGAAGACCAGAAGACGACGGAGTCGCTAGAAGCTAGTCTCCGCACCGTGGAGAAGCTCGCAGCAAGATACAAGGTGGAAGTAGCCGCTTTCTGCCAAGGAATCGATACAACTTCGGAAGAGCAACCAGGAGTTGCAGACGCGGGTACAGCGGCGCAATCAGGAAGTCACCCGAGTGCGAGAGAAGATCACCGTCCTCGCAGAAGAGCAGACCATATGGAAGACGCAGCGAGAAGCCGCGGAAGCGCGAGCTGCAGTTGAGAAGACGCAGCGGGAAGCAGCAGAGGCCCGTGCATAGAAGATGTTGGTACAGTCGGTGGAAGCACTTCGGAAGAAGTTCAACTACACTGCGGGTAGGAAGTTACTTATCTTAGCTAGAGGATGGGACAGCGAGTCCAAAGCGATGTTGGTGGAATGCCGGGAGAGCATGTTCAGGTACTTAGATAGACAGATAGAAGGAGTGAAGACACTTTATGGTCTTCCCTCGCTTCCGACACCTGCAACCACCTCTTCCCAAGCTCCAGCACCATCGACTGGATCCCGAATGGAGAAGGAGGAGTTCGATCTCGCTGTGCACTTGGTGGTGACAGCGTTGGAAGCCGAGAAGACTCCAGAAGACGCCCCGGAAGACAAGATGTCTTCTGGAAGACAGGAAGACGAGCCGTCTTTCCAAGTATTCTGCGTAGAGGAAGCGACTTTCCCGGATCCCTATGAGGTCCCCATGGTCCCTAGTCCCGCACCCGTGTCTCAAAAGACGGAAGAAGCACCGGTCGACTCCGCTTCCCAGAAGACGCTTCTGTCTTCCGAAGCAGAAGCCGAAGCCGAGGAAGACGCAGCAGCAGCGACAGCAGAGCCAGCCAAGGACGATGAGGAGGAAGCCACCTCAGTGATACCCGAGGTAACTGCAGGGCTTTCTAGCTTATCAGAAGCTGCGTTAGGAGCTCCGATAGGAGCAGATCAGGTAGAGATTGCCTCCGTGCAATCTGAGTAGTTAGTAACTCCATTGACAAATTCCAAATATAGTAGGATCGAACATGCTATCTTAAGGGTGGCAGTTTTTCCATGTAATATTAGTTAGGAAACCATGTGGCAGCATAGGTAGCGTAGGAAGGACAAGGTGGGTGACCAATTCGGGCAGGGGAACCGCTTGCATGTGAGGTGACAACCTCCTGTCAGCGCCTCTCTCTCCCTGGTTGTCGTCTCCCCTGGTTCTCATGGTAGCAACATAAGTAGGATCGCAGAGTAGGAGATAGAGTTCTGCCAGTTCTAAAACGTTCAGTAGTCGATTCTATGGTGCAGGCAGACTAGACACATTAGAGAGAAGACACCTGATAGATAGTTCTTCGCACTACACCCGTTGTTGGAAACATACGAATAGTCTTGGAATACACAGAAGGGGTCTGCATACTCGCACCAGCAGTGGTTCGAAGATGTAGATAGAAGTAGTGGACAGTCTAGGAACAGGGAACGGCATCCTCGTGCAGTCCTGTTAGCTAGACTGGTGTGTCGAGGAGTAGACGCAGGAGGTAGAGGGAGTGAGCTTCCCAATGCCATTGTGACTTCTTCTCGGGGAGTAGATTGTGGATTTGAGTGCAGAAGCTTTGTTCATGTCTTCTGGATGATGGGTTCCTTGAATTCGCTCCCAATTGTGCATGAGAAGTGTTCTTCTTGAGTGGCAGTGACTGTCAGCAGTTGTGGAAGTGTAGCTTGGCTCGTTCAGCAGAGCACTTGGGATCTACGTACGAACTGTCTTATGGGTAAGGGATCCCAGAAGACAGAGTAGTCAGAGCAGCGAAGTGAAGAAGAAAGAAGCCTTCTTCCCGCAACAGAAGACGACATCCTCGAGTAGAAGACGGTGCAACAATAATCACGTTTGTTGTCTTCCTCCCCAAACTATTACAAGCAGGGATGGCTTGTTAGTCAGGATCCGGACTAGAAGCCTGTCGGAATCTTAATTGCCTCTTTTCATCTTGTTTTCTCTTGTTTGGATTTTCTTATCTTCCCCATCTTCTCCCATCTTCCCCATCTTCTTATCTTCTTCTAGTGAGCTTCCGAGACTTCTATTGAGCTTCCGTGAAGGTGAATGTCGTTGTAGTGCTGCAGGAAGACTATTTCCGTAGGCAGAAGCCTGGGAAGGCTACAGGGGGCATACACCCTGTGATTAATCTAACCCGTTGGGATGTGAGTGTGAGAATAAGGTGTAACGACCGTTAGTAGTCGACTTCTGCGAAGTAGGACAGCCTTCTGGAGGTGTGAGAAGACGAGCTGAACCCCCAGAAGACGAGAATCGCTTCGGGAAGACGGTATCGAGAAGACCGGAAGAAGCAACCTGGAAGCAGGAAGATCGTCTTCCCGAGCTTCTCTGTGAATAATTGTGTGATATTTTAGTTGGTAGTTGTTTGGTTAGTTCCAGAGCACCATTTGGCGTGTCTAGAAGACGTTTGGTTTTGTGTGGGTTTTGTGAGAAGACGGGATTCCTAGACAAAACTCGTGTGTTTGTGTGTTTGAACTGATCTTAGAACTTAGAGCAGCGTTACTTGTGCAAATCCTTTGTGGGAACGATATCTTGTATACTAAATGAGCAAAAGGAGAAATCCTGCGTCACTACAATTACCAAGAAGACAACCCACCTTGCATTACATCCTACTTCCTATCAGAAGATACAAGATTCGCGAAACATAAGTGCATGACAAGTTCAAAAGATGGTTGCGGGCTCCTGCGGTGACAGTGGCCTCTGGGAAGACACTCGGGACAGCTTCCAATTCAATGTCTTTCTCGGAAGACTTCCCGAAGTCAGACTTCCCTTCACTGGTCTCTCCTGTCTTCGTCTTCCTACGCGCAATCTATCCTCACAACAGACTCAAGACAATTGCACTTTGTTCTTCTGACTTCTCACCTCTCATACGCACTCAGAAGAAGCTTGCTGCTTGGTGGGAAGACATGACCCTCGACCATTCTCTCCAGATTCTGCCAGCAAGTATTCTCACGACTGTCTTCTAAGTTTGGAAAGAAGAAGGAACGACTGCTATGGGTCGGACAGAAGAGACCCGAAAGGACCCTCACGTCTTCTCGCTCATCTTGCCAGCCTTTCAGTCTTCTAGTCTCTCTAGGAAGATGTGGAGTTGAGAAGCTTGGAGGACCGGGAGGCACAGGCCTAGTTCCCGACTTCCAACTTCTCGAAATAACAAAAAAACTTACCACACCACTCAAGATTCGTACCAAGCCTCTCTTAACACAAAGCAACACAAATCCACTCTTGATACGAATTGTGTTCAGTCGACTTCCGAAGACAGTCCTCCGAAGACAGTCTTCCGAAGACAGTCAAGTTTAAGAAGCGTCTTCCAAAGATGTTCCCATCTTCCGAATCGTCTTCTGTTCCAGGTTTCGGGGGTAGAGAGGTAGTAGGGTAGGGAAATTGATAGCTGCGATCTCCAATTTGAGGGCTAGGAGTAGGGAAGCTCGAATTGAGCTCGGGAAGAGGCAAGGAGATGTGTGACAGAAATTGGGCAGCGCTTCCGCGCCCAATGTCTCAATAGAAAGAATGGAGGGGTGGGGTAATCGATCAGGCTGCCTGCACACAACCAAGGAAGCGCGGGGAATACCAGACAAAGGCGAGAAAAAGTGGGAAGAGGAAAGAACGTGAGGAAGAACCTCTACAGTCTTCTTCTGCTCCCCGGGTTGCCTTCGACCTCCGTGCGCTTCTGGCTCTTGTCCTAGCTCCAATGCGACTCCTCCCGACTGCGCCTGCTGTCAATTTTTGGCCACGCCTCGATTCCACCTTCGATTCTACTCGCTACTCTCTAATGTCAGCTTCTCGGGAGCTCACAGAGACGCTTTCGCTTTCTGCCTTCTGTGCTCCAGCAATTCGGTCTCGCCCTTCGCCTAGCTGCCAACTGGTTCTCTCCTACCTCGATGTCCTCACTCGATTCCTCTCTCAAAGCTCACTTGCGAAGCTCACTCTCTCCAATCGATCTTCTCAAGCGCGCTGTGCTGCGGGAAGTTGGAATGCGCCTAATGTGCTTCCTTACGCATCTTCCCCGCAGATTAAGGATTTTCGACCTTAGGTGTCTTCCCCGACCTACCTATCTATTCGGTGCGACCCAGTAGGTACACCTACTGTTTTACCCGAAAACTAGTGGTTAGGCCTTCGCGGTCGCTGTCTTCCGGAAGACAGGTGTCTTCCGCCGCCTTCTCATCTCCCGCCGTCTTCTTGTCTTCCGAAGACGCAACTGAGAAGACGCTCTTCCGAAGACGGTCGTCTTCCGAAGAAGTCAACTTCTTATTACAAACAGCTCTTAAGATCATCTTCATGTTAAGGAAGACATAACCTTAAGTAACAACGCTTCTTAGTTATACAAACAAGTTATTAATCTCAAAAATTTTGAAAATTCGTGCATCTTGTAATTTGTGGGCACCACAGTAATCCATGCGAGGCCTTGCTTAGATAGGATTGGTTAGATATAGCTCGGAAGACGAGAGCTATCTAGGAAGTACTGTTAGAATCCCGGAAGACGGAGTAGCTGTCTTCTGGAAGACTAGGTTCGTCTTCTGAGAAGTAGAAGCTAGACTGTGGGCACTTGGGAAGGACTGAGCCTTCAGCTCATAGTAAGTGCTTGTGGCTTAGTGCAACAGATCTTCCAGCATGACGATGCATCCGCGAGGCTTGGTGTTACCAGCGGCAGAATTGGCCGAGGCCACTCCTTTCCTCAAGGAGTTGGGTCTCGACTTCTTCTTGTGGGATTGGAACCTCGCAGATCAAGGACTTCAGGAGGAGGTGTGGGCAGCGTTGCCACCTCGTAACCGTGTATCTGCGAAGGCAGGAGTAGCTCGAGGAAGACCATCTTCCTGGACTGAAGACTGGTGGCGCAAGACTTTTCACAAGCCTGAATCCGAGAACCGAGGATATTGGTACGAGAAGAAGATCTTGCCTAGGATCGTGAGTTCGTGGCATGTGCTTGGGAGCACCACCTGCCTTTTCGTGGAAGACAGGCAGGGGAGGAACGGTTGGAAGATAGAATCTTACCGGGAGCCGAATAAGCGACTTCTGGCGAAGTTGTTTCTGCATCTTTTCCCCAAGGGGAAAGCGCAAAAGACCAGGTACTTAGGAGATTAGGACGTGGAGTTCCTAGAATCAGTGTGGGATGACAGAACGCCCATGTACTGAGACGCGTACATCCACAACTATGTACAGACGGAGCTAGCATACTTGGGTACTCCGGCGGGAGGACACTTGACGCCCTTCCTCTGCTACTTGTATGTAGCCATGGGGGATCTTAAGGAAGATCAGCTGGTAGGATATGGACCACGGAGCGACAGGAGGTGAAGGAGGAGACCTCGGAAGATGATGACCGAGCGGCAGCCGCAACGCCCCCTCCCACTCTGATGCCACAGCTGAGGCCCGGCTCTCACCAGAAGACGCTTTTGGTAAGGGAAGACGAGTCTAGTGGGTCGGAAGACGCCACGCCACTGAGGAAGATGGGTCCCAGAAGTGTACCGAGGACACCCATCTCCCTCATTCATTCAGGATCGGAGTCCGACTCGGAAGAAGACCTGCTGAGTACCCGATCAGAGCAGAAGACTGCTTCTGCAACGCCTGGGAGTCTTCCGAAGACTCCAGAAGACGAAAGATGGATGGGCGCTCCTGCTGCGATGCGAGGAAGCGCAAAGAAGAGAGCCGCTCATGCCATGAGGAGTCTTCCACCCCGGAAGTTGAGAAGAGTAGCTTCTTCTCGTGCGCAGAAGATGAAGGCCGTAGTGGTGGAAGAGGCTTCCTTGCCTCTGGAAGACAAAGTCGACATTGCGGAGCGAGTAGTGGAGATGAACTTGTCTTCCGCAGGAAGACGACTGGAGGAGTTCAGCGCCTACTTCCAGAAGGAGATCCAGCCCGCTATGGAGTTGCTGGAGAAGAGAGCGAAGGCACAGGAGAGGCCCTTGCAACCTGGGTTCGGCCTGCGCACCTTGCTGCGACAGGAGGAAGACCAGAAGAAGACGGAGTCGCTGGAAGCTAGTCTCCGCACCGTGGAGAAGCTCGCAGTAAGATACAAGGTGGAAGCAGCCGCTTCTGCCAAGGAATCGATACAACTTCGGAAGAGCAACCAGGAGTTGCAGGCGCGGGTACAGCAGCGCAATCAGGAAGTCACCCGAGTGCGGGAGAAGATCACCGCCCTCGCAGAAGAGCAGATCATATGGAAGACGCAGCGAGAAGCCGCAGAAGCGCGAGCTGCAGTTGAGAAGACGCAGCGGGAAGCAGCAGAGGTCCGTGCACAGAAGATGTTGGCACAGTCGGTGGAAGCGCTTCGGAAGAAGTTCAACTACACCGCGGGTAGGAAGTTACTTACCTTAGCTGGAGGATGGGAAAGCGAGTCCAAAGCGATGTTGGTGGAATGCCAGGAGAGCATGTTTAGGTACTTGGATCGACAGATAGAAGGAGTGAAGACACTTTATGGTCTTCCCTCGCTTCCGACACCTGCAACCGCATCTTCCCATGCTCCAGCACCATCGACTGGATCCGGAATGGAGAAGGAGGAGTTCGATCTCGTTGTGCACTTGGTGGTGACAGCGTTGGAAGCCGAGAAGACTCCAGAAGAAGCCCCGGAAGACAAGAAGACGAGCCGTCTTCTCAGATATTTCGCGTGGAGGAAGCGACTTCCCCGGATCCCTATGAGGTCCCCATGGTCCCTAGTCCCGCACCCGTGCCTCAGAAGACGGAAGAAGCACCGGTCGACTCCGCTTCCCAGAAGACGCTTCTGTCTTCTGAAGCAGAAGCCGAAGCCGAGGAAGACGCAGCAGCAGCGACAGCAGAGCCAGCCAAGGACGATGAGGAGGAAGCCACCTCAGTGACACCCGAGGTAACTGCAGGGCTTTCTAGCTTATCAGAAGCCGCGTTAGGAGCTCCGATAGGAGCAGATCAGGTAGAGATTGCCTCCGTTGTCGCGCTACTTGGCGGCTACATGCTTGACTTCTACTCCGACGCTTAGGTTTAGTAGTTCTAGAAGTTAGCTCATATTACTTCTAGTCCTTTATGTATATGTTTGACACCTTTGCATACGGTGTTAATACTATTTTGAGTCCTAGTAGGCTGATAGTATGCTAGTTATCTTGTTCAAGCATTTGTGCGCTTGTGCAAGTGACTTCTTACTTGTCTATGACGTTCAATGTACATAACTTAGGGTTTCCATGCTGATAGGGGTTTGAGCTCATGGGTTGTACTTACTTGTCGCCCATGCACGCTTTCTAGCTGATTTAAGTTATTTTCCGGGCTGCGTGTCGTTTTAGGTAGTTTATGTTTTACGTTGGCACTCTAGGGAGCTTGACGTGGTAGCCTATGAGTAAAACTAAGTTACCACGTGGTTTAGGGTACTAAAGGACAACCAAGTGGAGCTATGAACTCCCATTGGTCTGTTTTTGTCTTTTGTTAAACTCTAAATTTAGAAACAGAGCTCTAAAGGAGAGTTCGAGCATTTGGTGAGGGATCTTCGAAATCTGAGAGCACAGGGAGGGAGGGCTCGTCATGCCAAGCACTTCCAATGAAATTTTCGATCGATTTGATGCAATAAAGACGAAGTTATGACCAATTGAAGTTCGAATTGTGCTAGAATTGAATCACTTTTGTTGGATTTAGGGTTTTCAGTGTCATTCGCAGCAGATTTGAGGAAATTGCTTCAAAACTTCGAGGTTGTGTTCTCTGCCAGCAGGGCTACGATTTCACAAAAAGTTTCATATCGATTGAGTGACTGAGTAATTCAGGGCGGCCGCTGAAGCCGAGGGGGTCTGAAAAGCTCTTAATCTAGAGCAGCGACTTCAGGGAAGGAGATCTGGAGTTCTACAAACAATCAGGAGTCCCAACTTCACAGGAGTGTTCAGCAAGCTGTGAACTGCAAATCTTGTAGGAAACCTCGAAATTGATCGAGCCAAACTCCTGTTATAGGTCGAAATAGCCATCTAGGTACCAGAAATTGCCGTAGTTTTCTTGCTCAAAACTTTTCTGTTCATATCTCCGTGTCAGAATTTGATCTCAGGTTGAAACTTCGTCTGTGAGTTCAGTAGTACCTCATTTGCATGTAAGGGAAGTTTAGAGGTCTAAACCTTCATAGTTTTCCTCTCCGTGAGTGTCAAAGTTCACCGCCGGATCCTATTACTGCCAGCTAGACCTGAATTTCGCCTTCTGGGTATATTACTAGATCTTACACATCTGTGTGAGTGTTTATAGCTCCGATTGTAACATGAAAGCCAACCTCTTGAGTGAACAACCACAGCCAGGAGCCCGGCGCTTTCCTAGGTAGACGGATTACACTCCGACATACTCTCTTTTGGTGAACTCGACGTGAAACACCTAGGGTGGGAGTTTTCTTGAGAGTGTTACAGGATCAGATATCATGGCCAACCAAGGATCATCAAGTGGAGTTGCTGCTGCTGCTCAGCAACCTGTTCAGTTGAATGCTGCTACGATGAAGATATTCCAAGCTTTTTCCATGTTTATGCAGCAGCAGTAGAGCACAGAGAGGAAGGAGGTATTAGCAACCAAGGCATTGCAATCTGTGGTGCATCAGATGGACCAGTTCAAGGGTACAGATATTTCCAAGTATGTGCGATACTATGCTAGGGAGATGGAGGTGAACAAGGTACCTGAGAAGAAGATGGTGGAGAACTTTGAACTTGCTGTTGTCCCTGAGATTCGTGGGCGTGTGAAGGAGCTCAAGCAGCAGCAAGGACAGAGTTGGGAGAGCTTTATGCGAGCTTTGAAGGAGGAGTACTACACTGAAGACTCAGAGAGGGTGACCAAGAGAACATTCTTGGAGTGGGTGGTGAAGCCTAACAAAGGTTTGTCTGTAAATGAGTTGTTAAGGGAGTTTGATCGTCAATATGCTCAGCTTTCTAGGACAGAGAAGCTTACACTAGAGGTTGAGAAGACCGAGCTTTTCCTACAAGCAGCGGACGTGACTATTCAGGAGAAGCTTGAGCTGTTGCTGGAAGACAAGAGTGAGGAGAGAGGATTGAAGACTGATTGGGAGGAGGTTGAAGAGGCTGTCTCTTTGCTGACCAAGAGACAGAGAAGAAGGGACAAGGTGGTGGTAAGTGAAGCAGCACCTCTGATAATTCCTGTCAAGCAGTTGCCTACTAAGCCCGCTTTGGTAATTGCTAGAGAGGAAGACTCACCGCTTGATGAGTTGATTAAGGGTATGAAGGAGCTTAAGCTTAAGCTCACTAGGTTAGAAGAGAAGGAGCAGAATGTACAGCCTGCTATGCAGAGACCTCAGATGAGAGAAGGCTTTGTTCATCGTTGTATATGGTGTGATAGCCTAGACCATGTAAGAAGAGATTGTGGGGAGTTTTCAGATGCATTGAGGAACGATCTGATCTTCTTCAAAGATGGTAAGATCCATCTGAGAGAGACAGGGATGATGTTGGGAACCAACTTTGGCAAGGGTGGTATGAAGAGACTTGTGAATGAGATATCAGCATCACATGTTGTTTCTCTTGTGAATGCTGCTACGTGTGGAGTGAAAGTGGAAATGGAGAGAGAGAAAGGGACTACTGGGTTGTGGTCTGATGTAGTGCGGTCCGTAGCTAGAACAGAGTTAGACAAGGATGTGCTATGGAGGGTTGGCAACTCAATTCGAGAAACTACAAGATGGAATGACCCTGTAGACACTATGTCAGTGCATGCTTATGTTGCAAGAAGTCATCATGAAGTTGTACTAGAAGAAAAACGCAGGAGGGAGGATGCAGGTGAGGCTTCTACAGCCAAACGACCTGCTACCAGGAGTGAAAGGGCTAGACCAGAGACAAGGCAGGAGACAACACCTACTCGGGAGGAGACTATGGAAGATCTACCACCTACAACACCAAAGGAGAAGGAGAGAAGCAAGGTGAAGGGTAAGATGCCTGCATACAAACTTCAGTCTGACATTGAGATTGCTACAGACTTGAAGCAGGTGTTAGAGAACCGTATCTTGAATGGGAAAGTTGAGTTTACTTTGGGTGAGATTCTTGGGATTGCAAAGCGTGAGTTCCATGAGGTTATCATAGACATCATCAAGAGGAAACGTCAGATTTTGGGTGAAGCAGCTACGCTTAATGCTCTAGGGACCAAACTGTCGGATGAGGAGGAAGATGAGATTGCTGGTTACTGCTCTCAAGTATCAGAGGGGAGATCCTATCAGCACGTGAGGTTTGAAGATGAGGTGGAAGCATCGCAGAAGAGCCATTACTCTCACAACCATTGGGCAAGAGCAACCACATAGACCTTAGTGAAGCTGGGAGATCTAGAGGAACCTGTGGTGGCGTTGATTGATCATGGCTCAGAGATTAATCTGATGTCTAAGGAGCTGTACAAGCGTGGGAGATGGCCCATAGACACCGACCATGGATGGCTTATCCGCGCTGCCAACAACCAGAGGGGAGAACTCTATGGTGCTTGCCCCAACATCAAGGTAACTGTGGGTGACATCAGTGATGTTCAGAATTTCTTTGTGCAAGACATGTCAACCTATCCTATCATTCTAGGGCAGCCTTACATTACTGCTGTTAGAATGGAGACACGAGTTATGGATGATGGTTCATCCTATGCTAGATACGTAGTAGAGACGGCAAAAGAGCTGTTCAGTTTTTGACCGTTGCTGCAGAACATGAGAGGAATCGTGATAGCTTGAGAGACCGTCCACTACCTAAGATTACTCAGGAGTTTAGAGAGTCTAGGGGTTTTGGCAGAGTACCATTGAAGAGCGAGACTTCAACGGTACAGTAGAGATAGGATTCTCGCCTGATCTAGTAAAGCAGGAAGCTTTATCCACTAGCTTCTTGGGATTGACGTCATGTGGATCAATATGTTATAGGAAGGTTGAGAATCTGAAGAGGTTTGAGAGGCAACATGTGAAGTATGTACAGCAGTCTTTGTGGGATAGTGGAGAGTTAGCAGGAGATGAATACATATCTGGAGTGTTTGAAGAGCAGTATTTGGTAGATACTATAGGGGAGTTGAAATTTATATTAGAAAGCTCTACAGATGATGTAGATAGAGTGGTGAGAGTGAGCTCCAAGGAGCTTTATGATGTAATTGATAAGTTTATAGATCGACAAGAAGTGTATGTGGAGACCAAGTACAAGTCAGTGGCAAAGAAAGTCAAACCAGTGGCTTTGCCTTTGCCACTCGATTACAATCCGAAGATGGAGCAAGCTGCACGAGAACCGACGCTCAGAGGACCGAGAAGAATTGGGCACCAGTTCACAGAAACAACACTGAAGGAGCTGAAGATTGGAGGTGATGGATTTCTTACCGAGCAAGAGAAGAAGAGCTTCATGGAGATGCTATCTAGGCATGGTAAGGCGTTTGCGTTTGAGTCACATGAAGTATGATGTGTAGATCCAAGTGTAGTTGCACCTATGATAATCTTTACTATACCGCATGTGCCTTGGAATCTACGTCCTATCCCTGTACCTAGAGCTCATCTACCAAAGCTGATAGACTTGCTCAATGAGAGGATTAGGATGGGTATCTTGGAACCATCTATAGCTCCCTACTCTAGCAGATGGTTTACTGTTCCAAAGAAGAGTGGAGCTTTGAGATTTATCCAAGATATGCAGCCAGTTAACAAGGTGACTATCAGGATTATGGGTATAGGACCTATTGTAGACGAGTTTGCAGAGGCTTTTGCTGGTCGTGCTATCTATTCAATGGGAGACTTATATTCAGGTTATGATCGGTTTCAATTATCCTCTGAGAGTAGAGACTTGAGTACAATGAGGACACCTTTGGGGTTACTAAGGATGTGCACCTTGCCACAAGGTGCTACCAATTCTGTAGCACATATGATGAATGGCATGAATAAAGTTTTGAAGGGTTTCATTCCTGAAAAAACTATGCCATTCTTTGATGATGTGCCAATCAAAGGGCGTGCTGAGGAGGAGAAGAATGAGGTAAAGGATCAGAGGGGGTGCCGTAAGTTTGTTGCAGACCATATAGTTGACTGCGATAAGATATTGAGTCGACTGGAGGAGGTTCATTTGACTTTATCAGGAGTAAAGTCTGTATTTGGAGAACAAGAGGTGTTGATTGTGGGGCACCTATGTGGATCTTATGGTCGGAAACCTTGTCCAAACAAGGTTGATGCCATCCGAAGGATAAAGGAGACATGTGGATCAGTTACTGAGGTGAGAAGGTTTCTAGGTGCATGTGTGTTTTATCATATATGGATTCCACACTTTGCACATGTACCAGATCCGTTGTACAAGTTGCTGAGGAAGGGGCAGAGATTTCAGTGGCAAGAGGAGCAAAGCGAGTCCATGAAGAAGTTGAAGGATCTTTTGTCTTCACCACCAACTCTACGGAAGATAACATATGAGTTGGGGAGATCTGTTATCCTTACTGTTGATACTAGTCCTATTGACATTGAATGGGCTGTAGGGCAAGACAATGAGGATGGGAATAGATATGTGGTACGTTTTGGTGCTAAGGTATTAAGTTCACGGCAGAGAGACTACCCTCAGGTCAAGAGAGAGCTATGGGGAGTAGTTACTGCGATGAAGAGTGACAAGGAATACTTGATAGGAGCACCTGTGGTTGTGGAGACAGATTGTTTATCTCTCTTGGGAATGATTACTAGCTGTACAACTCCAGACATTGCTATGTTGCGGTGGATAGCATATACCAAGTCCTTGAACCCAGAGTTTAGACATATTGCAGGAAAAGACAATCCTGTGGCAGATATGTTATCAAGGGCTAGATATTACGATGAGAAAGAAATGATAGATGATCAGGAGGATGTGGGAACAGAGTTCTATTCTAGTGCTCTTGCTAGAAGGGATAGAAGCTGTTTTGCAGCCTCGTTGGAGTTTTTTGAGGAAACTGTGTATGATGGCGAGTGGTTGGATCTTGGGCGCTATTTGAGTTCACTGGAAAGACAAGAAGGCTGGTCTGATGCAGATTTCAAGAGGATCCGTAGAATAGCTTATGGTTACTTTTTACATGGAGGACATCTATGGAAGCGCCCTAAGCTACAAGGAGGTATACCGCAACGGGTGGTATGTGACTTGGAATTGCAGCAACAGCTGATCAAGGAGTTTCATGAGAGTCTATGGGCCGGTCATAGAGGAGTTTGGGCTACATTTGCCAAGATGAAGGAAAAGTATTGGTGGAAGGGTATGTATAAGGATGTGGTACAGTTTGTTTCATCCTGTATACCCTGCCAAATGTACTCCAATATACGCCATCGTGATGGATTGCATCCTACTTATCCTTTAGCCATTCATTATAATCGGGTAGTTGATCTGGTAACTATGCCATTTGGACTTGGACAAATGAGGTATCTAGTCTTGGCTAGAGAAGATCTATCTAATCAAGTCGAAGGCCGTGCTCTGAGGACGAAGACCACTGCTAGTGTCTGCCGCTTTCTACTTGAAGATGTTATTTGTAGGTATGGGTGTGTGGGAAAGATCACTGCAGATAGGGGTGAGCTGGATGCACAAGAAGCAGTTGAGTTCTTCAAGCGGTTGGGAATCAAGTTGGCGTTAACCACTGCTTACAATCCTGAAGGGAATGGCAAGAGCGAAAGAGGTCATCCGCCAATCATCAAAGCTTTGGTAAAAGCTTGCAAGGGTAAGATCCGTGAATGGCCTAGACTGCTACCATTTGCTTTGTGGGCAGATCGTACAACTCATAGTACCGTTACAGGTTACATGCTAGCAGAGTTGATACTAGGGCAAAAACCTGTGATGCCGATTGAGGAGGTTGTGCCTACTTGGAATGTTTTGCCATGGGAAGATGGTAGAAGTACGGAGGATCTTCTTGCATTAAGGATCCAGCAGTTAGAACGAAGACCTGAGGATGTTGCTAAAGCTGTGGAAAGGTTAAAGACTGCTAGAGAGAGAAACAAAGGCAGATTTGATAGAACGCATAGATTACGACCCAAACCAGTTAAAGAAGGTGATTGGGTGTTAGTCTATGATAGTAGTCTTGATAATCAGCATAGCACCATCAGAAAGTTTTCCAAGAGATAGTTCGGACCTTATGTGGTGTTAGAAGTTCATGACAATGCCACATACTCTTTGAGAGAGTTAGATGGTGCAGTGCTCAAGATACCAGTCGCAGGGAAGAGAATCAAGCTCTTTAGAAGGAGAGGGGAGGACCAGAACATTGCAGAGCTTATTGAGGATGAAGCTGAAGACTCAATGGAGGTTGAAGATGAATTTGAAGCTGAAGCTGAAGAGTCTTGATCTGGATCTGTAACGACCTATGTTACATATGAAGTTTGTCTATTAGTAAGGTGTTTAGTTCTAACTAAGTGTTGAGAATATCTATTTGCTGCCAAAGTACTTTTAGGAGGTATCAAGTTAGTCATGACTAGCTAAAAGTTAGTTATGGTTAAACTCAGCTGTACTTTTGGCAGAATTGAGATATTTGCTAAAGAGTGAGCACTACTATCTTGTCATCTTGTCTAAAAGGTAGAAAGGAGGTGGAAAGTATCCCTTATCTCCTTTTTGACTTGATATTAGTGGTTGGATTAAAGTTGTGGACTTTGTGGGCATTAAAAACAAGAAGAGATTCCACATGTTTCCTTTTTAGTGGGTCCTAGTGTAGAGGGGGGGGTGGAAATTCGAGATTCCTTGAGAATATTCCAGAATCCTTCTAGAAGTTGTTGACTTTAAAGGAATAAGCCCATGTGAAAAGGTAAAAAGCCCATGTGATCAATGCTTTTACCTTAAGTAATATCTTAGTAAAACCCGGTAAAAGTAGTTACGGCTGAGTTACCGGAGGGTACCAAAGTACAAACCTAGAATGTATAAATAGAGGAGTAGAGAAGAGCTCCTCATCTTTGTTTTCACATCGTCGTAATGACAACTTGAGTAATATAGAGAGTGTGGGATATGTTTAGCATGTGAGAACTTGAGAGACGTCGTTAGAATGGAAGATTTTAGTTGATGAGTTTATGGAGATTTTTAGTTGATAAGTTTGTGGGTGTATGAATGAGTGAACTTAGCATTTTCCCTTCAAGTTCATGGTGTGCTTCCATCAAAGCCATCAGAGGTGATCCTTGAGTGAGAGACAGGCCCGACATGTTGCAGATTCGTGGATGACGATCGTGGAGGTTGAAAGATCGAGGGGGGTAGTTGATCGATAGGACCACAGAGGGTTTACATTTTTGGTTCCGTTGCCGGGACCTCACTTGAAGGGATCGTTGAACGATGTTTAGAGTTCAGTTCTATATTCGACAAAAGGAGATTATGAGAGAGCACATGGAGAGAACGTTGGGAGGAGATAGAGCTAACGCGATGTTAGCAACGTTAGAATCTTTCGTGTATCCCTTAGTGATATATGACGCGTTCGAAGTCATTCTTTACATCTTGTTCACTTAGAAATGGTGTGAGGAGAGTTGAAAGAGGGTGCAACAAGAGTTGTAGAGAAAGGAGGAGAGAAAAGTTATTAAAGGAGATAAATTTGTGAGTTTAGAAATTCTGCTCTTTGGAAAATTTGTACAGTCTCTGTCAACTTTTCTGTGAATTTTATTTTCCTGTGAAACTTTCCAGTGTTTTAGATTGGCTGATAGCCTATCTAAGACAAAAGAAATCACAGGAAAAGGTGGTCTAGAGAGGGAGCAATGAATTTTCAAAGTTGAAGGGGTCTATTCGTGAGAGTTGAGGAATTCTGTTCTCTGGAAAAAGTTTACAGTCAGTGTCAGATTTTTTGTGAATTTTATTTTCCTGAGAAACTTTCCAGTGTTTTAGAGTGGCTGATAAGCTATCCAGGACAAAAGAAATCATGAGAAGATGAGGTCTGAGGAGGGAGAAAGAATTTTTCAAAGTGGAGGGGGTTGACAACCATGAGGGAAGTGAAAATATACAAATTTTAGTTCTCTGAAAATTTGTACAGTCATCACCATCTCTTCTGATTAGGGAAGTTTCTGTTGAAACTTCATGATTTAGTAGCTTGGAGGTTGAGCTACTGGAGACCACAAAAATCTTAGAGAGATCTCTTACCAACTAAGAGATATAAGTTTCGGCATACAAGGAGGTCTTGAAGATACTTCATGGGGAATCCAGTTCGAATGACGAGGTGGAAGAAGAGACGTTTAGGAGTTCGAACAGAGACGGAGAAGCCCAAGTTAAGTATAGATGAGTTACGAACCCGCATCTATAGCACTTGGGGTGCTCTCTTTATCCTATACGAAGAAGCTTCCGCGACCATTGGCACGGATTTGAAGAAAGCCGAGTTTAAAGCATCATTCACTGTGGAGGCCACGAATGCTCCTGGTGAAGTAGAGTTGGATCCTTACAAGAGTGAGTTCAAGATGTCTGTTGTGATTAGTACAAACGATGGTGAGGAGGATCATATCTTCGATAGTTAATTTTAGATTAGATTTTCTTTCGTGTATAGCATGTATAATACACGATTTCCAATATAAAGCTCGGAAGAGTAAGAAAGTGATGTAGAATTATTTTCCTCTATGATATTTTGTCCACTTAATGGTTGAGAAGGCGCAACATGAGTGGAAATTCAAAAGACTGGAAAGTTAGACTTAGAAACCTTCCTCAAGGTTTAGATGTCATAGTAAGCGTCGGAGAGAGCTCTAAAGAGATTATCGTTGAGTTTGAGAACCCTAGTACAAAACCTCAAGTAGAATCTCCGAGGAGAAGAGTAGAAACCGACTTGTGGTGTTATTTTTGTAGAGGGATGGGACATAAACTAGTGAATTGTCCAACTAGAATCAGAATCGAGAGAGCTAAAGGGAAGCAGGAGTTTACTGATTTAAGTCTTCGAGTGGGTCCATCGTCACCAGCGCCAATTCATCTTCTAGGAGAAGATCCTTGTCCAAGTTGTGATCTATCAAGAGGACACAAGTGCGTCGATGTGGCCGCCCTACTTACGTCAGTAGTCGAGAAGTTGGACGAGACTCAAAGAGCTGAGACGGAGAAGTTATGGACTTCAAAAGAAGACTCGGCTGAGTTGTGATGGAGATCGTCATTCGGATGGTGGAGAAGGCGGTGATTACCTTGGGAGAAGAGATGGCACAAGAGGTGTTGTTACAACCATTTCCTTTTATTTTACCTATGGTAGATTATTCGCGAATGGAATTGGTGATGTTCGTGCTTTTTTAGCGAGTAGTTATTGCACGAAAATTGGAAGTGTAGAAGAGTAGTTACAAGATGGGGAAGTTACCAGTGTTTCATGGGAAGGACAATGAAGATGTAGAACCATTTGTACGAGATTTCAAAAGGGGTTGCATCGGAAACAACGTGAGAAGGAAGGAAGAATGGGTGTTGTTACTGCCAGAGTTTTTAGAAGATTTTGCTCTTTCGTGGTATGAAGACCGAGTGAAGAGCAAGACACCTGGTGCAGTTGAGGACACATGGGAGACGTTGAGTAATGCACTCATCGAAGAATTTCTTCCAGAAGAGAGTTATGAGAAGCTCATGGTGGAGCTTACTCATTTGAAGCAACGAGACGACGAGAAAGTTCGGCAATATGCCGAAAGGGTGGATAAGTTGGAGCAACGGTTTCGGACGGTCTTACGGAAGAGTGGAGACAATGTGGAGCTAACGATGGCGGGGATTGGAGCAGTGTTGACCAAGAACTTGGTGGGAGGATTGAGGCCTTCAATTCGAACCCAAGTGAGGTACGAGAAGCCAGCAACCAAAGCGGAGGCCATCAAGATTGCGACAAACATGGAAGAGAGTTTGGATGAAGGAGATATCATCCAACCTCATCATGCTGCTCTGGTGTCAACTCCGACTCCTGGTGTAGTCACAACGATCGCACCTGCACCATCACAATTGGTGATTGCTTCAACGTCAGCTCCTACTCCAACGGTGGTGCCAAGACCGTTTGTCCCAACAACGATGTCTACTGCCACCTCTGATTTTCATGCTGAGCTGAAGAGCATCACCGATACTCTTGCGGATCTCAAGATAAACGTGGTGCAGTTACGAGAATGGAGGAACAAAGGTGGAGGAGGAGGTCAAAGAGGTTACGACCACAATCCCAACCGAGGAAATCAAGGTAACTTTGGAGGCAACCAAGGTAACTTTGGAGGAATCACTTGTTGGACGTGTGGAGGTTCTCATTTCCAACGAAATTGTCCTAACAACGGAGCAAGAGGTGTCGAAGCTGTCAGAATGAATGTGGGTGGAGGAAATCCATCACAAGGACGAGACAAGGGGGTGGCTACTATCGATGTCGTGCGAGATCTCATCTACGAGAAAGGAGAGAGTTCAAACTCTTCTCATGCACCGGTGGAGCTTTTAGCTCAAGAAAGGAAAAGAACTCGATTTTCTGATGAACCGGTTTTCATGGAGGAATCAGCTAGTAGAAGCACTCGTTCGAGTAATGTTTCGAGTACACCAAGGGAGCCAAGAAGGAAGCTGGAGATGGCAGATTTCACCATTTCATCTTCCCAAGCGGGATATGATGTGGTTGAAGATGTGGGTGCTCAGAAAGCCAACATCACTGTTGGACAACTGATCGCACTTAATCCCAGCTTACGAAGGGAACTCGGAGGAGGACTAAGTTCTAAGAGAAGCAAGAAGAAGAAACCCAAGAGCAAGACATCAAAGTCTGTGGGAGTTGGTGTGGTGGATGTGCATGCTTTAGAGGTATGCACTAGGTCTTCAAAGATTGAAGTCCGGTTGAATGGTCACTACGTCTCTGATGTATTGGTGGATGGAGGGTCGGCTGTAAACGCCATATCGAAGAGGTTGATGAAGAAGTTGGGGATGGAACCAACTCGCCCGGCTAGCATTGTCGTGGGGATGGCTAACAAGCAACGGGTAAGACCTCTTGGTGTGTTAGAGAAGGTGGTCGTGTCTGTGATGGGAGTTCAAACGTTGATGTCCTTTCAAGTGTTAAAGGACTCTAGTTATGATTTGCTCCTAGGTAGACCTTGGATGAGAGCTGTGCTCACCACTGATAGGTGGCACAAGGGATACTTACGGATTGGGCCTAAAGATCATAGAGTGATAGTTCCTCTCTCGGCGTTGGAGTTGTGACTTCTGACTCTGATAGACCCACTAGTGACTACTGGGAATCTGGAGTTTCCTTGTAGATGGCTCTTTTCCAGAAGGTATGCATACCCGAGAACGTAACGCGTTGATCAAGAGATGCAAACCTTACACCATGGTGGAGGGAATTCTATTTCATCAAGGAGCAGATGGGTTACTAAGGAGAGCAGTTGGTCAAAAGGAGGCGTTCAAGCTGATGCACGAGTTTCACGATGGCACTGTTTGCGGAGGTCACTTTGCTGGTAAGATAACAGCTTTCAAGATTTTGGATGCGGGTTATCACTGGAGAGGGATTTTCAAGGAGTGTTTAGACTATTGCAAAACTTGCGACGTATGTCAAGCATTTGCTCTGAAGTCTACTAGAACACCTCCGTTAAGGTCAATTCCAATATTAGGACCATTTGAGAAGTGGGGTATTGACTTCGTAGGTCCTCTTAATAAGACACCTCGAGGCAATAGATACATTGTAGTCGCCACGGACTATTGTACCAAGTGGGTAGAGGCTAGACCTTTGAGGGAGACTAATGAAACAGAAGTCGGTAGATTCTTATGGGAGAGGATCATCACTAGATTTGGATGTCCGTTAGAGTTGGTCTCAGATAGAGGAGGAGAGTTTGTAGGGAGCATGACTACTGCTATGCTACAACACTTTTCTATCAAACCACGAGTAACGACCTCATACAAACCAAATGCTAATGGTCTTGCGGAGAAGACCAATCTTACACTTTGTATGATGCTCGCCAAAGATGCTGGTGTTGAGACTGCGAAACATACTTGGGATAAGAGGCTACATGCCATCTTATGGGAGTATCGAACGACAACAAAGACTTCTACTGGGTACTCCCCATTTCGACTGGTTTATGGAGTGGAGTCCAAGTTGCCAATCCAATTCGAATTGGATACTTTTCAAACTATTCAACGAAAGTTGAAGAGGTCGAGAGGAGAAGACGTGGTCAGATCAAGAAGGGAGCAACTCATGGAGTTGGAAGAGACCCGAGCGGTAGCAATGATCCGGATGGAACGAGCTCAGGCGTATCAAAAGAAGAGTTACGACAAACGGTTGGACAAGAGGGAGGTAAAACCTTTTCAAGTCAGAGATTGGGTTATGTTGTATGATGCAATCAGATTCAAGAGGGCTAGGAAGAAGTTTCTTCCGAGATATTTTGGTCCTTTTGTTGTAGATAAGATGTGGAGCAACTTCACATATGACCTTCAGGAGTTGGGAGGAAGGAGATTCGATCGGGTCAACCATGACAAGTTGAAGTTGTTTCATCGAAGAAAGTTCTCTCTTCACTCCGAGGACGGAGCGAAAATTTAGTCCGGGGGTAAAATGTAACGACCTATGTTACACATATGAAGTTTGTCTATTAGTAAAGTGTTTAGTTCTAACTAAGTGTTGAGAATGTCTATTTGCTGCCAAAGTACTTTTAGGAGGTATCAAGTTAGTCATGACTAGCTAAAAGTTAGTTATGGTTAAACTTAGCTGTACTTTTGGCAGAATTCAGATATTTGCTAAAGAGTGAGCATTACTATCTTGTCATCTTGTCTAAAAGAGAAAGGAGGTGGAAAGTATCCCTTATCTCCTTTTTGACTTGATATTAGTGGTTGGATTAAAGTTGTGGACTTTGTGGGCATTAAAAACAAGAAGAGATTCCACATGTTTCCTTTTTAGTGGGTCTTAGTGTAGAGAGGGGTGGAAATTTGAGATTCCTTGAGAATATTCCAGAATCCTTCTAGAGTTGTTGACTTTAAAGGAATAAGCCCATGTGAAAAGGTAAAAAGCCCATGTGATCAATGCTTTTACCTTAAGTAATATCTTAGTAAAACCCGGTAAAAGTAGTTACGACTGAGTTACCGGAGGGTACCAAAGTAAAAACCTAGAATGTATAAATAGAGGAGTAGAGAAGAGCTCCTCATCCTTGTTTTCACATCGTCGTAATGACAACTTGAGTAATATAGAGAGTGTGGGATATGTTTAGCATGTGAGAACTTGAGAGACGTCGTTAGAATGGAAGATTTTAGTTGATGAGTTTATGGAGATTTTTAGTTGATAAGTTTGTGGGTGTATGAATGAGTGAACTTAGCATTTTCCCTTCAAGTTCATGGTGTGCTTCCATCAAAGCCATCAGAGGTGACCTTTGAGTGAGAGACAGACCCGACATGTTGCAGATTCGTGGATGACGATCGTGGAGGTTGAGAGATCGAGGGGGGTAGTTGATCGATAGGACCATAGAGGGTTTACAGATCAGGCACATACTGGAGGATGTGCAGGTTCAGAGGGGGTGGATGTCGCGCTACTTGGCGGCTACATGCTTGACTTCTACTCCGACGCTTAGGTTTAGTAGTTCTAGAAGTTAGCTCATATTACTTCTAGTCCTTTATGTATATGTTTGACACCTTTGCATACGGTGTTAATACTATTTGAGTCCTAGTAGGCTGATAGTATGCTAGTTATCTTGTTCAAGCATTTGTGCGCTTGTGCAAGTGACTTCTTACTTGTCTATGACGTTCAATGTACATAACTTAGGGTTTCCATGCTGATAGGGGTTTGAGCTCATGGGTTGTACTTACTTGTCGCCCATGCACGCTTTCTAGCTGATTTAAGTTATTTTCCAGGCTGCGTGTCATTTTAGGTAGTTTAAGTTTTACGTTGGCACTCTAGGGAGCTTGACGTGGTAGCCTATGAGTAAAACTAAGTTGCCACGTGGTTTAGGGTACTAAAGGACAACCAAGTGGAGCTATGAACTCCCATTGGTCTGTTTTTGAGAGCATTTGGTGAGAGATCTTCAAAATCTGAGAGCACAGGGAGGGAGGGCTCGTCATGCCAAGCACTTCCAGTGAAATTTTTGATCGATTTGATGCAATAAAGACGAAGTTATGACCAATTGAAGTTCAAATTGTGCTAGAATTGAATCACTTTTGTTGGATTTAGGGTTTTCAGTGTCATTCGCAGCAGATTTGAGGAAATTGCTTCAAAACTTCGAGGTTGTGTTCTCTGCCAGCAGGGTTACGATTTCACAAAAAGTTTCATATCGATTGAGTGACTGAGTAATTCAGGGCGGCCGCTGAAGCCGAGGGGGTCTGAAAAGCTCTTAATCTAGAGCAGCGACTTCAGGGAAGGAGATCTGGAGTTCTACAAACAATCAGGAGTCCCAACTTCACAGGAGTGTTCAGCAAGCTGTGAACTGCAAATCCTGTAAGAAACTTCGAAATTGATCGAGCCAAACTCCTGTTATAGGTCAAAATAGCCATCTAGGTACCAGAAATTGCCGTAGTTTTCTTGCTCAAAACTTTTCTGTTCATATCTCCGTGTCAGAATTTGATCTCAGGCTGAAACTTCGTCTGTGAGTTCAGCAGTACCTCATTTGCATGTAGGGGAAGTTTAGAGGTCTAAACCTTCATAGTTTTCCTCTCCGTGAGTGTCAAAGTTCATCGCCGGATCCTATTACTGCCAGCTAGACCTGAATTTTGCCTTCTGGATATATTACTAGATCTTACACATCTGTGTGAGTGTTTATAGCCCCTGTTGTAACCTGAAAGCCAACCTCTTGAGTGAACAACCACAGCCACAAGCCCGGCGCTTTCCTAGGTAGACGAATTACACTCCGACACCGTGCAATCTGAGTAGTTAGTAACTCCATTGACAATTCCAAATATAGTAAGATCAAACATGCTATCTTAAGGGTGGCAGTTTTTCCATGTAATATTAGTTAGGATACCATGTGGCAGCATAGGTAGCGTAGGAAGGACAAGGTGGATGGCCAATTCGGGCAGGGGAACCGCTTGCATGTGAGGTGACAACCTCCTGTCAGCGTCTCTCTCTCCCTGGTGGTCGTTTCCCCTGGTTCTCATGGCAGCAACATAAGTAGGATCGCAGAGTAGGAGAGAGAGTTTTGCCAGTTTTGCCAGTTCTGAAGAGTTCAGTAGTCAATTCTATGGAGCAGGCAGACTAGACACATTAGAGAGAAGACACCTGATAGATAGTTCTTCGCACTACACCAGGAAGTAGAGGGAGTGAGCTTCCCAATGCCATTGTGACTTCTTCTCGGGGAATAGATTGTGGATTTCAGTGCAGAAACTTTGCTCATGTCTTCTGGATGGTGGGTTCTTTGAATTCGCTCCCAATTGTGCATGGGAAGTGTTCTTCTTGAGTGGCGGTGACTGTCAGCAGTTGTGGAAGTGTAGCTTGGCTCGTTCAGTAGAGCACTTGGGATCTACGTACGAACGGTCTTATGGGTAAGGGATCCCAGAAGACAAAGTAGTCAGAGCAGCGAAGTGAAGAAGAAAGAAGCCTTCTTCCCACAGCAGAAGACGACATCCTCGAGTAGAAGACGGTGCAACAGTACTCACGTTTGTTGTCTTCCTCCCCAAACTATTAAAAGCAGGGATGGCTTGTTAGTCAGGATCCGGACTAGAAGACTAGAAGCCTGTCGGAATCTTAATTTACTCTTTTCTCTTGTTTGGATTTTCTTATCTTCCCCATCTTCTTATCTTCTTCTAGTGAGCTTCCGAGACTTCTATTGAGCTTCCGTGAAGGTGAATGTCGTTGTAGTGCTGCAGGAAGACTATTTCCGTAGGCAGAAGCTTGAGAAGGCTACAGGGGGCATACACCCTATGATTAATCTAACTCGTTGGGATGTGAGTGTGAGAATAAGATGTAACGACCGTTGCTAGTCGACTTTTGCGAAGCAGGACAGCCTTCTGGAGGTATGAGAAGACGAGCTGAACCCCCAGAAGACGAGAATCGCTTCGGGAAGACGGTATTGAGAAGACCGGAAGAAGCAACCTGGAAGTAGGAAGATCATCTTCCCGAGCTTCTCTGTGAATAGTTGTGTGATAGTTTAGTTAGTAGTTGTTTGGGCAGTTCCAGAGCACCATTTGGCGTGTTTGGAAGACGTGTGGTTTTGTGTGGTTTTGTGAGAAGACGGGATTCCTAGACAAAACCCGTGTGTTTGTGTGTTTGAACAGATCTTAGAACTTAGAGCAGCGTTACTTGTGCAAATCCTCTATGAGAACGATATCTTGTATACTAAATGGGCAAAAGGAGAAATCCTGCGTCACTACATATAGTGAGCATCCATTTTTGGCGCCGTTGCCGGGGATTTCATCTTAGTAACCCTGTTCTAAGCTTCCTCGATCTGTGTGTCATTAGTTAGGTTCATTTCGAACTAACTTCGATTGTAGTTGAATGTGTTGTGGGACTCTATCTTGCTAGAAGACAGGAGCCGCAACCAGAAGCTGATAAGATACCTCAGGGAGAGTTGGGAGAAGCCGCTTCCCTGCTTCCAAGAGCTTCTTGGAAGACTCGATCTTGGAAGACTGCAGTGAATACAACGAGAAGCAGGAGAAGAAGACGTTCTGAACCTGTGATCGGTTGTTCAGTCATTTGGTCTCCCGGATCTAGTGGTAGAAGAAGAGAGACATCGGTTCTCAGTACTCTGGTGGATGCCTCCGACCGGAGGAAGAAGCAGAAGAGGCACGGGTAAAGATCCTGAGTGGGTTAACTCACCCCAGCGAACCGCTTCTAGAGAGCAGCGGATATCCCTGAGACACCAAAGGAAAGAAGAAGAGCTCAGGAAGATCCGATCAGTAGAGTTGGAAGAGCCTTCCATCTCGAGCATAATCTTTGGCGAAGACAGAAGCCAACCGGGTGATCACGTGTATAAAATAGATTTCGGTACTGGTTACTCGGAAGACGTCTTCCCAAGTGCGGAAGAAGCTTCTCAAGGTGAGGGAAGACTGGAGGAGATCGTTCCAGACGTCTCGGAAGGTAGCAGTGACAGTAGTTTTGACTCAGAAGACGATCTTCGTAATTCAGACAGGCCTGGACCTTCGGGAAGACCATCTCCACCACATGGACCTGAGGAAGAAAGAAGTTGGCAGTCGCACCAGCCGGTAGTCGACATGACTTCCCACACTCGGCAGAAGTACCATCCGTACGACGATGATGCTGACGCGGACGACTTCATCACGATGTTCGAGACCATCTCTAGATCCAACAAGGAAGACGCTGATGTCGACAGAGTCCGTGTCTTTCCTAGTTTGATCGTAGGGAAGGGAAGGAAGTGGATGAGTAAGATACTGGATGATGGTGTAGTAATGGCCGCTTGGGCTACTCTGAAGGCAACTTTTCTGAAGAGGTTCAGAGGAGTGGGCTACGATCGTATGACCCTCATAGAGCTTCAGAGCTCGAACGGAAGAAGAAAGAGACACTGCGGGATTACACCGAGAGGTTTGAAGACCTCTTGGATCACATCCCTCAGAACCAAGGAAGACCAGGTTACTGTGCTCAGCAAGTTGTGGACTGGTACTTGGGAGGATTGTCTCAGGATATGGAATTGTACTGCAGAAGAGGAGGAGGTGATGATTTAGCAGAGGTACTGTAGTGACGTAGGATTTCTCCTTTTGCCCATTTAATATACAAGATATCGTTCCCACAAAGGATTTGCACAAGTAACGCTGCTCTAAGTTCTAAGATCTGTTCAAACACACAAACACACGGGTTTTGCCTAGAACAAAACCACACAAAACAACACGTCTTCCAGACACTCCAAATGGTGCTCTGGAACTAAACAAACAACTACCAATTACAATATCATACAACTATTCACAGAGAAGCTCGGGAAGACGATCTTCCTGCTTCCAGGTTGCTTCTTCCGGTCTTCTCGATACCGTCTTCCCGAAGTGATTCTCGTCTTCTGGAGGTTTAGCTCGTCTTCTCACACCTCCAGAAGGCTGTCCGGCAGAAGTCGACTAGTAACAGTCGTTACACCTTACTCTCACACTCACATTCCATCGGGTTGGATAAATCACAGGGTGTATGCCCCCTGTAGCCTTCCCAGGCTTCTGCCTACGGAAGTTGTCTTCCTGCAGCACTACAACGACATTCACCTTCACGGAAGCTCAATAGAAGTATCGGAAGCTCACTAGAGAAGATAAGAAGATGGGGAAGATGAGGGAAGAAGAAGAAATCCAAACAAGAGAAAACAGGATGAAAAAGGGCAATTAAGATTCCGACAGGCTTCTGGTCCGGATCCTGACTAACAAGCCATCCATGCTTGTAATAGTTTGGGAAGGAAGACAACAAACGTGAATACTGTTGCACCGTCTTCTACTCGAGGATGTCGTCTTCTGTTGCGGGAAGAAGGCTTCTTTCTTCTTCACTTCGCTGCTCTGACTGCTCTGTCTTCTGGGATCCCTTACCCAGAAGACCGTTCGTACGTAGATCCCAAGTGCTCTACTGAACGAGTCAAGCTACACTCCACAACTGTTGACAGTCACCGCCACTCAAGAAGAACACTTCCCATGCACAATTGGGAGTAAATTCAGAGAACCCACTACCCAGTAGCCACGAGCAAAGCTTCTGCACTCAAATCAGCAATCCATTCTCCGAGAAGAAGGTACATAGGTGTTGGGAAGCTCACTCCCTCTACTGTCTGCTCCTACTCCTCGACACATCAGCCTAACCAGCAGGACTGCACGAGGATGCCGTTCCCTGCTCCTAGACTGCCCACTACTCATCTACATCTCCGAATCGCTGCTGGTGGTAAGAGAATGCAGACTTCTTCCTGCTTTATCTCCTTATTCCAACATCGAGTGTAGTGTACACTGTGTACCTCTAGTGTCTAATCTGTCTCCTGCACCGTAAGATTGGTATGTGTGTGCAGACAGCCAGTTTCTTCGAAGACTCCCCTGTGTGTCTAATCTGTCTGCACCGTAAGATTGGAATGTGTGTGCAGAACTCAATTCTCCACACAGGTCTAATGTGCTATGAGTCTGCACCGTAAAATGTTGGTGTTTGTGCAGAGCTCCTAATTCCTACTTTGTGATCCTACTTAACCATCTGCCTTGAGACGCAGAGGGAATCCCCTCCAATCTTCGACTGTAATCAGGGAGGGATGGGCACCGTCAGCAGGCTGCCACCCCACATGCACACCGTTCCCTTTCCAGCTTTAGCCATCTACCTTGTTTACCCCTGCGCTGCCTACTCTGCCACATGGTCACTAATCTAAAATTAAACTGGACCTGTCTTTTCCTAATATAGCATATTGGGCACTTACTAAGTTTGGACAAGCTCCTGATCTTCTGGGCTTTGCTTATCTATTCTAATGGCTCGGATGTCATTTCCACCTGATCTATTCCTACCTGAACTACTAAAACGACTTCTGATAGGCTGGGAAGCCCTGTAATTACCTCGGGTGTCGCTGAGGTGGCCTCCTCCTCCACGTTCATCGCTGGCTCTGCTGCTGCTGCTTCGGAAGACAGAAGCGTCTTCTGGGAAGCTGGGTCGACTTGTGCTTCCTCGGTCTTCTGAGAGACTAGTTCGACACTGGGAGCCATGGTGACCTCATAGGGGTCTGGGGAAGTCGCTTCCTCCACGCGAAATACCTGGGAAGACGGTCTTCCTTCCTGTCTTCCAGAAGACGTTTTGTCTTCCGGGGCATCTTCCGGGTTCTTCTCGGCTTCCAACACTGTCACTACCAAGTGTACAGCGAGGTCGAACTCCCCCTTCTCCAAGTCTGGTCTTGTCGATGATGCTGGTGCTTGGGAAGATGCGTTTACTGGTGGCGAGATCAAGGAAAGACCATAGATTGTCTTCACTCCCTCTATCTGCCGATCCAAGTATCGGAACATACTCTCCTTGCACCGCACCAACATTGCTTTGGACTCCTCGTCCCACTCTCTAGCTAAGGTAAGGAGCTTCCTACCCGCGGTGAAGTTAAACTTCTTCCGAAGTGCCTCCACCGAGTGAGCTAGTAATCCCTGCGCACGGGCTTCCGCTGCTTCTCGCTGCATCTTCTCGGCTGCAGCCTGCGCTTTTGCGGCTTCCCGTAGAGTCTTCCACGTCATCTTCTCTTCTGCAAGGGCGATGAGCTTATCTCGTACTCGCAGAACCTCCTGGTCACGCTGCTGTAAGCGCGCCTGTAACTCCTGGTTGCTCTTCTTCAGCTGCGCTAACTCCTTGGAAGAAGTGACGTACTTGTTGTGAGTCGAAGGCTCAGTCCTTCCCTAAGTCCTCACAGTATAGCTCCCGCTCTCAGAAGACGAATCTAGTCTTCCAGAAGACAGCTACTCCATCTTCTGAGATTCTAACAATGCTTCCTAAGTAGCGCTCGTCTTCCGAGCTGTATCTAATCAATCCTAACTAAGCAAGGCCTCGCATGGATTCCTAACAAGACAACTCACCTTGCATTACATCATGCTTCCTAACAGAAGATTAAGATATGCGAGAAGTAGAGTATATGAAAGGTTCAGAAGATGGTTGCGGGCTCCTGCGGTGACAGTGGTCTCTCGGAAGACTCCCGGGACAGCTTCCGATTCAATAACGTTCTCGGAAGACCTCCCGAAGCCAGGCTTCCCTTCACTGGTCTCACCTGTCTTCTGCTTCCTACACGCAATCTATCTTCACAACAGACTCAAGACATTTGCACTCTGTTCTTCTGACTTCTCACCTCTCATACACACTCAGAAGAAGCTTGCTGCATGATGAGAAGAATGACCCTTGACCATTCTCTCTAGATTCTACCAGCAAGACTTCTCACAACTCTCTTCTAAGTTTGGGAAGAAGAAGGAATAGGCTGCTATGGGTCGGACAGAAGAGACCCGTAATGGACCCTCACGTCTTCTCGCTCATTTTGCCAGCCTTTCAGTCTTCTAGTCTCTCTAGGAAGATGTGGAGTTGAGAAGCTTGGAAGACCGGGAGGCACAAGCCTAGTCCCCGACTTCCAACTTCTCGAAATAACAAAAGAACTCACCACACCACTCAGGCTTCGTACCAAGTCTCTCTTAACACAAAAGCAACACAAATCCACTCTTGATACGAATTGGGTACAGTCGACTTCTGAAGACAGTCAGACTTCCGAAGCGTCTTCCGAAGATGTCTTCCGTCTTCCGCCGTCTTCCGTCTTCCGAAGACACCGCCGAGAAGACGTTTCCCGGAAGACGGTCGTCTTCCGAAGAAGTCAACTTCTTATTACAAACAGCCCTTAAGATCATCTTCCTGCTAAGGAAGCCGTAATCTTAAGTAACAACGCTTCTTCAGTTAAACAAATAAGTTATTAATCTCAAAAATTTCAAAAATCCATGAATCCTGTAATTTGTGGGCACCACAGGTACAGAAGCATGCCGAGCAGTATGAAACCTCGAGCATTACTCGGAATATGACGAAAGACAGAGAGAAGACCTCGAAGAAGTCCAAGAAGTCCAAGAAGTCTTCTAGGAAGTCCAAGAGGAAGTCCAAGTCCACTGAAACTGATAACAGTGATTCGGAAGCAGCCTCTACTTCTGAAGAGTCTACGGTCGAAAGTTCAGAATCGGAGTCTGAACCATAGAAGAAGACGCGGAAGAAGAAGAAGGAGAAGACGCGAGCAAGGGAGGAAGTTGTGCAGAAGATGCCTCAGACTCAGATCATACAGTCTGCACCTGATCCCCGCATCGATGAGGTTCTGAAGCAGTTTGCCGACCTGAAAGTTCATCTTCTGAACCAGAAGGACAAGCGGAAGCAACCTACGGCTTCCCGGCCAAACCTGTGGTGCAACCTTTGTAACTCTTCTGGACACACCAGAGATCAGTGTACGCAGGACCAAGCTGTCAACTGGGCAGGATGGGAAGAAGACGATGAGGGATATCTACACGATCCCAGTGAGGAAACCTGCTATAGGATCGAGACGATACAACCCTTCACTCCTACGCCTCCCGCCCAATATAATCGTTATGTACCTAAGGATAGAGCTAGAAATGTACAGACCAGGACACCATGGCAACCTTCTTCATCACAACGACCTCTTAACCCTCTTCCTGGAGCGTGCAACAATTGTGGAGAGACAGGACATTGGTGGTCCACCTGTCCTCATCCGAGAAGACAGATTGGCCAAGTGCCCTTGTGTGGGAACTGTAAGGAAGCCGGTCATTTCACAGGAAATTGTCCTCAAACCTTACGACCACCACAGATGGTTAGTTTTGCAGATACCACGCCTCCTGCCGAAGCAGCATCAACTTCTAAGCTCGAGTTAGCAGTGGTACAGCACATCACGGTAGAAGAAGAAGATCCTGGGGATTGTACGGATTGTCTCCATATCGAGGAAGACGAACCAGACCCCGAGAAGCACGAAGGAAAGGAACCTCAGCTGCAGAAGACGACTGTAGCTCAGAAGATGGAGACACCTGAAGAAGCGTCATCTTTCATTTTGACGGATGGTACTGTTTGGAATCCTGACCCGAATTCAGATAGTTCTGAAAAGATCTCCTTACGACTTCTTGCGAGACTTGTGGAATCAGAAGGCGGATGTAACTTTCCAACAGCTGTTGGATGACAACGCTGGTTACAGGAAGTTGTTACAATCTGTGCTTCGAGGATCGAGGAAGAGGAGGACAGCTAAACTTCCCAAGAGCACCCCGATCCTAAGGATAGAGCATGAGGACTTGGGAGCCCCAGAACTTGATATGGAGATCCATGGCTGTCTTCTGAAGAAGGTACCCATCGACTCTGGCTCCGGAGTTAACATCATGACTGAAGAAACGGCGCATGCCTTAGGCTTCACTGAGTTCCAGCCTACTCGGAGAATCCTCAGAATGGCGGACCAGACCAGAAGACGACCTTTGGGGCAACTGAAAGATGTCTTGACGGTAATTGGTGGAGTATCTTTTTACCTCACTTACATCATTTTGCGACATGTAGCAAAGGTTGGATATCATATGTTGATAGGAAGATCATGGCTGTATGCTGCAAATGTAAAAACCGATTGGAGAAGACATCGTTTGAGATTTCCCAATCCTACACCCAAGCCAGGTGAGAAGACCAAGGTCTCGCTTCCTTGGATCAAGATTGGACACCAAGGTGAAACTCCGTCTACAACAGAGGGGTACACTTCAGAAGACTCAGCTACGTCTTCTGACAGTGATGAACGGTATAATGAGTTTGTGGTGAATAACTTGTGTACTACAGAAGTAGCAGAGATCGCAAAAGATGTGATCTGTGGATACATTGAGTGCTACGAGATTGCGGAAGAAGAGCTTCCAGAAGACGAGAATATCGTCTTCCCTTCGGAAGATCCGGCAGTTGGTCTTCCGGAAGACGAATCTGAACCAGAAGAAGCTCGCAAACCGGAATACTTCGGTGCTAGTGAGTACAATCACACTGAAGGAATGGTCTTCAAGAGATGGAGGTTGCTCCTGGGAAGAAGCTGAAGCTTTCCAAGGTGATCGAGGGCTAGCAGTTGGAAGACTTTCGAGAACTTCTGACGGAGTTCTAGGATGTCTTCGCATGGACCATAGAAGACATGAAGGGCATACCTCGAGAGTTGGGAAAGCATCGCATCGACTTGCTGGAGGGCGTTGTTCCTGCACGGCAGAGGCAGTATCGGCTCAACCTCAAGTACTCGCTTTTGGTGAAGGACCATATTGACCAATACCTGAAGGCATGCGTCATCTTCCCAGTACTTAGCAGTGAGTGGGTAGCTCCTATTGTCATCGTGCCGAAGAAGCAGACAGGGAAGATCCGAGTGTGTCAGGACTTCCGGAAGCTGAACTTGGCCACGAAGAAGGATCATCACCTTTTACCATTCACCGACTTTGTGTTAGACCAGGTAGCAGGGCATGAGTTCTACAGCTTCCTGGATGGATATTCTGGATACAACCAAGTTTCAATCAGAGAAGAAGACAAATCGAAAATCACTTTCACTACTGATTGGGGCACGTACGCGTACAATCAAATGCCGTTTGGTTTATGCAACGCACCCGTCATATTCCAGAGATTGATGATTACAATCTTCAAGGAGTATCTTCGCACTTTCATGGAGATTTTCTTGGATGATTTTTGTGTGTTTGGATCGAGAGAAGACCACTTGATATTTCTAAGGAAGTGTTTTCTGAAGTATAGAGAACATCGTTTGGCTCTTCACCCTGAGAAGTGCTTCTTTGGTATGTTAGAGGGGATCTTGCTAGGACATAGGATTTCCGGAAGAGGTATAGAAGTCGACTGTGCTAAGGTGGAAGTCATCATGAAACTCCACCCACCTGCTAACCTGACTCAGTTGAGAAGCTTCCTTGGCAACGTAGGATACTACAGGAGGTTTATTGACAGGTACGTAGAGGTAGCAGGAAGACTCACTAAGTTGCTGAAGAAGGACGAACCATACGTTTGGTTTTCTGAGCAGCAGGAAGCATTCGAAGAAATGAAGAGGCTTCTGTCGGAATCCCCTGTCCTACGACCGCCTGATTGGGAAGAGTCTTCCACATTTATGTGGACGTTTCTGCTTTTGCCATAGGGGTGGTGTTGAGTCAGAAAGATGAGAAGAAGAAGGATTATCCCATCTACTACGCGGGAAGACAACTCAGTGATGCAGAGAAGAAGTACTCGACAACTGAAAGGGAGTGTCTTGGCATGATTTACTCCTGTAGGAAGTTTAGACACTATCTTCTAGCCAACCCGTTTGTCTTCTATGTGGATCACTTCTCTTTAAAACATCTTGTAAAGAAAGCAGATTTGTCTGGTAGGATAGCTAGGTGGATTCTCCTACTCCAGGAATTTACTTACACAGTTGAGTACAGGCCCGGAAGACAGTATGTTAATGCTGACTACCTATCCAGATTAGAGACAGAACGACGAGAAGTTGAAGTGGAAGACGAGTTTCCTGACGAGAAGTTGTTTTCAGTTTTCGCAGAGACACTTTCATCTGAGGGGGGGCGTACCGCCTGCTTCCCAGAAGACGAGACTAGATCTTCTGATCCAGTCTTTGCAACTTCCACAGAAGAGTCGATCTTCAAGGACTTGAGGAAGTTCTTGGAAGACCAACAGTATCCCGAGGGATGGGTTGCGGAGCAGAAGGCTGTCTTTTTACACAAGGCAGGTCCTTATGCTATCTTCCAGGGTATCCTGTTTCGAAAGGGACATGACGAGAAGCTAAGAAGATGCCTCGAGCCGTCAGAGATAAAGTCAGTGATCACAGGTCTTCACTACGAAGATGCTGGGGGTCACTACGAGCTGAAAACCACGGTGAAGAAAATGCTAGACGTCGGGTACTGGTGGCCAACCATGTACCGAAACACTTTTCAGGAGATCAGGAAGTGCGATGCATGCCAGAGGGTGGGAAGACCGACCACTACAACAAGGTGGCCTCTTACTCCCATTCTTCCGCTCGCTCCGTGTGGTGCCCACAAATTACAGGATGCACGAATTTTTGAAATATTTAAGAATAATGACTTGTTTATATAACTGAAGAAGCGTTGTTACTTAAGGTTACGTCTTCCTTAACAGGAAGATGATCTTAAGAGCTGTTTGTAATAAGAAGTTGACTTCTTCAGAAGACGACCGTCTTCGGAAGACCGTCTTCTCAGTTGCGTCTTCAGAAGACAAGAAGCCGACGGAAGATGGGAAGACGGCGGAAGACACCTGTCTTCCGAAAGACAGCGATCACGAAGGCCTGACCACGAGTTTTCGGGTAAACAAGTAGGTGTACCTACTGAGTAAGCACCCAGGTGGTAGGTAGGTCGAAGAAGACACCTAGGGTCGAAACCCCTAATCTGCGGGGAAGATGCGTAAGGAAGCGCATTAGCGCATTCCAACTTCCTGCAGCACAGTGCGCTTGAAGAAGATCGATTGAGAGAGTGAACTTTGAGCTAGCATTGAGAGAGGAATCGAGTAAGACATCGAGGTAGGAGAGAGTAAGTTGGCAACTAGTCGAAGGGTGAGAGCGAATTGCGGGAGCACGAACAGTAGAGAAAGCGAAGGCGTTTCTGTGGAGCTTCCGAGAAGCTGACAGTGAAGAGTGACGAGTAGAAGCAGAGGTGGAATCGAGGTGTGAACCGAAATTGACAACAGGCGCAGTCGTGTGGAGTCGCATTGGAAGCTAGGACAAGAGCCAGAAGCGCGCGGAGGTCGAAGGCAACTCGGGGAATCGAAGAAGACTGTAGAGGTTCTTCCCCCTGTTCTTTTCTCCTCTCACTTCTTCTCGCCCTTTCTTGGTACTCCCCGCGCTTCCTTGATTGTGTGCAGACAGCCTGATCGATTACCCCACCCCCATTCTTTCTATTGAGACATTGGGCGCGGAAGCGCTGCCCAATTTCTGTCGAGACATCTCCTTGCTTCTTCCCGAGCTCAATTCGAGCTTCCCTACTCCTAGCCCTCAAATTGGAGACCTCAACTATCAATTTCTCTACCCCCCTACCTCTCTATCCCCGAAACTTGGAATAGAAGACGATTCGGAAGATGGGAACATCTTCGGAAGACGCTTCTTGAACTTGACTGTCTTCGGAAGACATCTTCGGAAGACTGTCTTCGGAAGTCGACTAAACACAATTCGTATCAAGAGTGGATTTGCTTTGCTTTTGTGTTTAGAGCGACTTGGTACGAAGCCTGAGTGGTGTGGTGAGTTGTTGTGTTATTTCGAGAAGTTGGAACTCGGGAACTAGGCCTGTGTCTCCCGGTCTTCCAAGCTTCTCAACTCCACATCTTCCTAGAGAGACTAGAAGACTGAAAGGTTGGCAAAATGAGCGAGAAGACGTGAGGGTCCATTTCGGGTCTCTTCTGTCCGACCCATAGCAGCCGTTCCTTCTTCTTCCCGAACTTAGAAGAGAGTTGTGAGAAGTATTGCTGGCAGAATCCGGAGAGAATGGTCGAGGGTCATGTCTTCCCATCATGCAGCAAACTTCTTCTGAGTGCGTATGAGAGGTGAGAAGTCAGAAGAACAGAGTGCACATGTTTTGAGTATGTTGTGAGGATAGATTGCGCGTAGGAAGAAGAAGACAGGTGAGACCAGTGAAGGGAAGTCTGACTTCGGGAGGTCTTCCGAGAACGACATTGAATCGGAAGCTGTCCCAAGTGTCTTCCCAAAGGCCACTGTCACCGCAGGAGCCCGCAACCATCTTCTGAACCTTTCTCATACTCTACTTCTCGCATATCTTGTATCTTCTGATAGGAAGTAGGATGTAATGCAAGGTGGGTTGTCTTCTTGGTAATCCATGCGAGGCCTTGCTTAGATAGGATTGTTTAGATATAGCTCGGAAGACGAGAGCTATCTAGGAAGCACTGTTAGAATCCCGAAAGACGGAGTAGCTGTCTTCTGGAAGACTAGTTTCGTCTTCTGAGAGTGAAAGCTAGACTGTGGGCACTTGGGAAGGACTGAGCCTTCAGCTCATAGTAGGTGCTTGTGGTTTAGTGCAGCAGATCTTCCAGGTATGTCGATGCATCCGCGAGGCTTGGTGTTACCAGCGACAGAATTGGCCGAGGCCACTCCTTTCCTCAAGGAGTTGGGTCTCGACTTCTTCCTGTGGGACTGGAACCTCGCAGATCAAGGGCTTCTGGAGGAGGTATAGGCCGCGTTACCACCGCGTAACCATGTACCTGCAAAGGCAGGAGTAGCTCGGGGAAGACCGTCTTCCTGGACAGAAGACTGGTGGCGTAAGGTGTTTCACAGGCCTGAGACCGAGAACCGAGGATATTGGTACGAGAAGAAGATCTTGCCTAGGATTGTGAGTTCATGGCATGTGCCTGGGAGTACCACCTGCCTTTTCGTGGAAGATAGGCAGGGGAGGAACGGTTGGAAGATAGAGTCTTACCGGGAGCCGAAGAAGCGACTTCTGGCGAAGTTGTTTCTACATCTTTTCCCCGAGGGAAAAGCGCAGAAGACAAGATACTTAGGAGATCAGGACGTGGAGTTCCTGGAATCAGTGTGGGATGACAGAGTATCAATCTACTGAGGCGCGTACATCCACAACTATGTTCAGACGGAGCTAGCATACTTGGGTATCCCGGCGGGAGGACATCTGACGCCCTTCTTCTGCTACTTGTATGTAGCCATGGGGGATCTTAGGGAAGATCAGCTGGCAGTGTATGGGCCAACGGAGCGACAGGAGGTGAAGGAGGAGACCTCGGAAGACGATGACCGAGAGGTAGCAGCAACGCCCCCTCCCACTCTGATGCCACAGCTGAGACCCGGCTCTCACCAGAAGACGCTTCTGGTGAGGGAAGACGAGTCTAGTGGGTCCGAAGACGCCACGCCAGTGAGGAAGATGGGTCACAGAAGTGTACCGAGGACACCCATCTCCCTCATCCATTCAAGATCGGAGTCGGACTCGGAGGAAGACTTGCTGAGTACCCGATGGGAGCAGAAGACAGCTTCTGTAACACCAGGGAGTCTTCCGAAGACTCCAGAAGACGAAGGATGGATGGGTACTCCTACTGCGATGCGAGGAAGCGCAAAGAGGAGAGCCGCTCCTGCCACGAGGAGTCTTCCACCCCGGAAGATGAGAAGAGTAGCTTCTTCTCGTGCGCAGAAGATGAAGGCCGTAGTGGTGGAAGAGGCTCCCTTGCCTCTGGAAGACGAAGTCGACACCCTCGAGCGAGTGGTGGGGATGAACTTGTCTTCTGCAGGAAGACGACTGGAGGAGTTCAGTGCCTACTTCCAGAAGGAGATCCAGCCTGCTATGGAGTTGTTGGAAAGGAGAGCGAGGGCACAGGAGAAGCCCTTACAGCCTGGATTCGGCCTGCGCACCTTGCTGCGACAGGAAGACAGCCAGCAGAAGACGGAGTCTTTGGAAGCTAGTCTCCGCACTACGGAGAAGCTTGCAGCCAGGTACAAGGCGGAAGCAGCCGCTTCTGCCAAGGAGTCGATGCAACTTCGGAAGAGCAACCAGGAGTTGCAGGCGCGAGTACAGCAGCGTGATCAGGAAGTTCTCCGAGTACGGGAAAAGATCACCGCCCTCGCAGAAGAGCAGACCACTTGGAAGATGCAGCGAGAAGCCGCAGAAGCGCGAGCTGCAACGGAGAAGACGCAGAGGGAAGCAGCGGAGGCTCGTGCGCGGAAGATGCTAGCTCAGTCGGTAGAAGCGCTTCGGAAGAAGTTCAACTTCACCGCGGGTAAGAAGTTACTTACCTTAGCTAGGGAATGGGACAGCGGGTCCAAGACGAGGTTGGTGGAATGCAGAGATAGCATGTTCAGGTACCTGGATAGACAGATAGAAGGAGTGAAGACACTTTATGGTCTTCCCTCACTTCCGACACCTGCAACCGCATCTTCCCAAGCCCCAGCACCCTCGACTCGATCCAGAATGGAGAAGGAGGAGTTCGATCTCGCTGTACACTTGGTGGTGACAGCGTTGGAAGACGAGAAGACTCCAGAAGACGCCCCGGAAGACATGATATCTTCTGGAAGACAGGAAGACGAGCCGTCTTCCCAGGTATTCCGCGTGGAGGAAGCGACTTCCCCGGACCCCTATGAGATCACCATGGTCCCTAGTACTGCATCTGTGCCTCAGAAGACCGAAAACGCACCATTCGACTCGTCTTCCCAGAAGATCATTCCGTCTTCCGAAGTCGAATCCGAGGAAGACGTAGCCGCAGAAATAGCAGGGCCAGCGAAGAGCGAGGAGAGGGAAGCTACCTCAGTGGTACCTGAGGTAAGTGCAGGGCTTCCCAGCCCATCAGAAGTCGAGGTAGTAGCTCCGGTAGGAGCAGATCATGTAGAGATTGCCACCGAGCAATCAGAGTAGTAAGCAAACTCAATCGACACTTCCAGATTTAGTAGGATTGGACATGCTATCTTAAGGGTGGCAGTTTTCCATGTAAAAATAGTTAGGACCCCATGTGGCAGCATAGGTAGCGTAGGAGTAACACAGTGGAGGGCTAATTGGAAAGAGGGACCGCATGCATGTGAGGTGACAACCTCTTGTCAGCGCCTCTCTCTCTCTCCCTGGTGGTCGCCTCCCCTGACTCTCGAGGCAGATGGTTAAGTAGGATGACAGAGTAAGAATTAGGAGTTCTGCACAAACACCAACATTTTACGGTGCAGACTCATAGCACATTAGACACATGACGCACTACAGAGATCTGCACACACATACAGATTCTACAGTGCAGACAGATTAGCTACGCTTGATGTTAGACTAAGGGAATTACGCAGGAAGAAGTCTGCATTCTCTGGTTATCAGCAGCAGCTTGGAGATGTAGGTGTAAGTGGTGGACAGTCTAGGAACAGGGAACGGCATCCTCGTGCAGTCCTGTTAGCTAGGCTGGTGTGTCGAGGAGTAGACGCAAGAAGTAGAGGGAGTGAGCTTCCCAATGCCATTGTGACTTCTTCTCGGGGAATAGATTGTGGATTTGAGTGCAGCAGCTTCGCTCATGTCTTCTGGGTGGTGGAATGTATTGAATTCGCTCCCAATTGTGCATGAGAAGTGTTTTTCTTGAGTGACGATGACTGTCAGCAGTTGTGGAAGTGTAGCTTGACTCGTTCAGTAGAGCACTTGGGATCTACGTACGAACGGTCTTCTGGATAAGTGATCCCAGAAGACAGAGCAGTCAGAGCAGCGAAGTGAAGAAGAAAGAAGATTTCTTCCCGCAACAGAAGACGACATCCTCGAGTAGAAGACGGTGCTACAGTACTCACGTTTGTTGTCTTCCTCCCAAACTATTACAAGCAGGGATGGCTTGTTAGTCAGGATCCGGACTAGAAGCCTGTCGGAATCTTAATTGCCCTTTTTCATCCTGTTTTCTCTTGTTTGGATTTCTTCTTCTTCCCATCTTCCCTCATCTTCCCCATCTTCTTATCTTCTCTAGTGAGCTTCCGATACTTCTATTGAGCTTCCGTGAAGGTGAATGTCGTTGTAGTGCTGCAAGAAGACAACTTCCGTAGGCAGAAGCCTGGGAAGGCTACAGGGGGCATACACCATGTGATTTATCCAACCCGATGGAATGTGAGTGTGAGAGTAAGGTGTAATGACTGTTACTAGTCGACTTCTGCGAAGCCGGACAACCTTCTGGAGGTGTGAGAAGACGAGCTAAACCCCCAGAAGACGAGAATCGCTTCGGGAAGACGGTATCGAGAAGACCGGAAGAAGCAACTTGGAAGCATGAAGATTGTCTTCTCGAGCTTCTCTGTGAATAGTTGTATGATATTGTAATTGGTAGTTGTTTGTTTAGTTCCAGAGCACCATTTGGAGTGTCTGGAAGACGTGTTGTTTTGTGTGGTTTTGTGAGAAGACGGGATTTCTAGGCAAAACCCGTGTGTTTGTGTGTTTGAACAGATCTTAGAACTTAGAGCAGCGTTACTTGTGCAAATCCTCTGTGGGAACGATATCTTGTATACTAAATGGGCAAAAGGAGAAATCCTACGTCACTACATATAGTGAGGAACCATTTTTGGCGCCGCTGCCGGGGATTTCATCTTAGTAACTTCTGTTCTAAGCTTCCTGGATCTGTGTGTCATTAGTTAGGATCATTTCGAACTAACTTCGATTGTAGTTGAATGTGTTGTGGGACTCTATCTTGCTAGAAGACGGAAACCGCAACCAGAAGTTGATAAGATACCTCATGGAAAGTTGGAAGAAGCCGCTTCCCTGCTTCCAAGAACTCCTTGGAAGACTCGATCTTGGAAGATTGCAGTGAGTGCAACCAGAAGCAGGAGAAGAAGACGTTCTGAACTTGTGATCGGTTGTTCAGTCATTTGGTCTACCAGATCTAGTGGTAGAAGGATAGAGACATCTGTTCTCAGTACTCTGGTGGATGCCTCCGACCGGAGGAAGAAGCAGAAGACGCACGGGTAAAGATCCTGAGTGGGTAAACTCACCCCAGCGAACCGCTTCTAGAGAACAGCGGATATCCCTGAGACACCAAAGGAAAGAAGAAGAGCTCAGGAAGATCCGATCGGTAGAGTTGGAAGAACCTTCCATCTCGAGCATAATCTTTGGCGAAGACAGAAGCCAACCGGGTGATCACGTGTATAAAGTAGATTTCGATACTGGTTACTCGGAAGACGTCTTCCCAAGTGCGGGAGAAGCTTCTCAAGGTGAGAGAAGACTGGAGGAGATTGTTCCAGACGTCTCGGGAGGTAGCAGTGACAGTAGCTCTGACTCAGAAGACGATCTTCGTGATTCAGACAGGCCTGGACCTTCGAGAAGACCATCTCCACCACCTGGATCTGAGGAAGAAAGAAGTTGGCAGTCGCACCAGCCGGCAGCCGACATGGCTTCCCACACTCGGCAGAAGTACCATCCGTACGACGATGATGCTGACGCGGACGACTTCATCACGATGTTCGAGACCATCTCTCGACCTAACAAGGAAGACGTTGATGTTGACAGACTCCGTGTATTTCCCAGTTTGATCAAAGGGAAAGGAAGGAAGTGGATGAGTAAAACGTTGGATGATGTTGTAGTAATGGCCGCTTGAGCTACTCTGAAGGCAGCTTTTCTGAAGAGGTTCAGAGGAGTGGGCTACGATCGTATGACCCTCATAGAGCTTCAGAGGCTCGAACGAAAGAAGAAAGAGACACTGAGGGATTACACTGAGAGATTTGAAGATCTCTTGGATCACATCTCTCAGAACCAAGGAAGACCCGGCTACTGTGCCCAGCAAGCTGTGGACTGGTACTTGGGAGGATTGTCTAGGACATGGAATTGTACTGCAGAAGAGGAGGAGGTGATGATTTAGCGGAGGTACAGAAGCATGCCAAGCAGTATGAAACCTCGAGCATCACTCGGAATATGACGAAAGACAAAGGGAAGACCTCGAAGAAGTCCAAGAAGTCGAAGAAGTCTTCCCGGAAGTCCAAGAAGAAGTCCAAGTCCACTGAAACTGATAACAGAGATTCGGAAGCAGCCTCTACTTCTGAAGAGTCTACTGTCGAAAGTTCAGAATCCGAACCTGAACAAGAGAAGAAGACGCGGAAGAAGAAGAAGGAGAAGACGCGAGCAAGGGAGGAAGTTGTGCAGAAGATGCCTCAAACTTAGATCATTCAGTCTGCACCTGATCCCCGCATCGATGAGGTTCTGAAGCAGTTTGCCGACCTGAAAGTTCATCTTCTGAACCAGAAGGATAAGCGGAAGCAGCCTACGGCTTCCCGGCCAAACCTTTGGTGCAACCTTTGTAACTCTTCTAGACACACCAGAGATCAGTGTACGCAGGACCAAGCTGTCAACTGGGCAGGATGGGAAGAAGACGATGAGGGATATCTACACGATCCCAGTGGGGAAACCTGCTATAGGATCGAGACGTTACAACCCTTCACTCCTATGCCTCCCGCCCAATATAATCGTTATGTACCGAGGGATAGAGCTAGCAATGTACAGACTAGGACACCCTGGCAGCCTTCTTCATCACAACGACCTCTCAACCCTCTTCTTGGAGCGTGCAATAATTGTGGAGAGACAGGACACTGGTGGTCCACCTGTCCTCATCCGAGAAGACAGATTGGGCAAGTGCCCTTGTGTGAGAACTGTAAGGAAGCCGGTCATTTCACAGGGAATTGTCCTCAGACCTTACGACCACGACAAATGGTGAGATTTGCAGATACCACACCTCCTGCAGAAGCTGCATCATCTTCTAAGCTCGAGTTAGCAGTGGTACAGCACATCACGGTAGAAGAAGAAGATCCTGGGGATTGTACGGATTGTCTCCATATCGAGGAAGACGAACCAGACCCCGGGAAGTGCGAAGGAAAGGAACCTCAGCTGCAGAAGACGACTGCAGCTCAGAAGATGAAGACACCTGAAGAAGCGTCATCTCTCACTTTGACGGATGGTACTGTTTGGAATCCTGACCCGAATTCAGATAGTTGGCCTCCGGAGGAAGTTTTGGATGAAGCTGTGTTCAAGGTAAGTACCAGAAGCAAAGGGAAGTCAGAATCTCGCCAGAAGGACGTCAAGAAGAAGAAGCAGCGTAAGGAGAGGTCATCTTCTCTCGAGCGGCCGTCTTCTCCTACTTACGACCGAGAAGATCCGAAGTACTTTGCTCTTGACATAAGACAAGAGGTTGAAGCGATCATGCAAGAAGAGCTGGAGAAGAGACGGAAGATAGTACAGCAGCTTCCTACACCGACTACGGCAACACCTGTCTCACGGGAACAGCCTCCAGTCGAGGGAAGACACTCTTCTGGTCTTCCACCCAAGGAAGCAACCACTACATCTTCTCTGTTGGAGACACCAGTCACTCTTCTGAAAAGATCTCCGTACGACTTCTTGCGAGACTTGTGGAATCAGAAGGCGGATGTGACCTTCCAACAGCTGTTGGATGACAACGCTGGTTACAGGAAGTTGTTACAATCTGTGCTTCGAGGATCGAGGAAGAGGAGGGCAGCTAAACTTCCCAAGAGCACCCCGATCCTAAGAATAGAGCATGAGGACTTGGGAGCCCCAGAACTTGATATGGAGATCCATGGCTGTCTTCTGAAGAAGGTACCCATTGATTCCGGCTCCGGAGTTAACATCATGACGGAAGAAACGGCGCATGCCCTAGGCTTCACTGAGTTCCAGCCTACTCCGAGAATTCTCAGAATGGCGGACCAGACCAGAAGACGACCTTTGGGGCAACTGAAAGATGTCCTCACGGTAATTGGTGGAGTATCTTTTTACCTCACTTACATCATTTTGCGACCTGTAGCTAAGGTTGGATATCAAGTGTTGATAGGAAGACCATGGCTGTATGCTGCAAATGTGAATACCGACTGGAGAAGGCATCGTTTGAGATTTCCCAATCCTACATCCAAGTCTGGTGAGAAGAGTAAAGTCTCGCTTCCTTGGATCAAGATTGGACACCAAGGTGAAACTCCGTCTACAACAGAGGGGTACACTTCAGAAGACTCGGCTACGTCTTCTGATAGTGATGAACGGTATAATGAGTTTATGGTGAATAACGTGTGTGCTACAGAAGTAGCAGAGAAAGTGGGAGATGTGGTCTGTGGGTACATTGAGTGCTACGAGATTGCGGAAGAAGAGCTTCCAGAAGACGAGAATACCGTCTTCTCTTCAGAAGATCCGATAGTTGGTCTTCCAGAAGACGAGAATACCGTCTTCTCTTCAGAAGATCCGATAGTTGGTCTTCCAGAAGACGAGAATACCGTCTTCCCTTCGGAAGACCCGACAGTTGGTCTTCCAGAAGACGAATCCGAACTAGAAGAAGCTCCCAAACCGGAATACTTCGGTGCTAGTGAGTACAGTCACACTGAAGGAATGGTGAACCCGGATGATCTCCAAGAGATGGAGATTGCTCCTAGGAAGAAGCTTAAGCTTTCCAAGGTGATCGAGGGCCAGCAGTTGGAAGACTTTCGAGAACTTCTAACGGAGTTCCAGGATGTCTTCGCGTGGACCATAGAAGACATGAAGGGCATACCTCGAGAGTTGGGAGAGCATCGCATCGACTTGCTAGAGGACGTTGTTCCTGCACGGCAGAGGCAGTACCGGCTCAACCCCAAGTACTCGCTTCTGGTGAAGGACCAGATTGACCAATACCTGAAGGCAGGAGTCATCTTCCCAGTACTTAGCAGTGAGTGGGTAGCTCCCATTGTCATCGTGCTGAAGAAGCAGACAGGGAAGATCCGAGTGTGTCAGGACTTCCGGAAGCTGAACTTGGCCACGAAGAAGGATCATCACCCTTTACCATTCACCGACTCTGTGTTAGACCAGGTAGCAGGACATGAGTTCTACAGCTTCCTAGATGGGTATTCTGGGTACAACCAAGTTTCAATCAGAGAAGAAGACAAGTCGAAAACCACTTTCACTACTGATTGGGGCACGTACGCGTACAATCAAATGCCGTTTGGTTTATGCAACGCACCCGCCACGTTCCAGAGGTTGATGATTACAATCTTCAAGGAGTATCTTCGCACCTTTATGGAGATTTTCTTGGATGATTTCTGTGTGTTTGGATCGAGAGAAGACCACTTGATATTTCTGAGGAAGTGTTTTCTGAAGTGTAGAGAACATCGTTTGGCACTTCACCCTGAGAAATGCTTCTTTGGTATGTCAGAGGGGATCTTGCTAGGACATAGGATTTCCGGAAGAGGTATAGAAGTCGACTGTGCTAAGGTGGAAGTCATCATGAAACTCCACCCACCTGCTAACCTGACACAGTTGAGAAGCTTCCTTGGCAACGTAGGATACTACAGGAGGTTTATTGACAGGTACGCAGAGGTAGTAGGAAGACTCACTAAGTTGCTGAAGAAAGACGAACCATACATTTGGTCTTCTGAGCAGCAGGAAGCATTCGAAGAAATAAAGAGGCTTCTGTCGGAATTCCTTGTCCTACGGCCGCCTGATTGGGAAAGAGTCTTCCACATTTATGTGGATGTTTCTGCTTTTGCCATCGGGGTGGTGTTGAGTCAGAAAGATGAGAAGAAGAAGGATTACCCCATCTACTACACGGGAAGACAACTCAGTGATGCAGAGAAGAAGTACTCGACAACCGAAAGGGAGTGTCTTGGCATGATTTACTCCTGTAGGAAGTTTAGACACTATCTTCTGGCAAACCCGTTTGTCTTCTATGTAGATCACTTCTCTTTGAAACATCTTGTAAAGAAAGCAGATTTGTCTGGCAGGATAGCTAGGTGGATTCTCCTACTCCAGGAATTTACTTACACAGTTGAGTACAGGCCCGGAAGACAGCATGTTAATGCTGACTACCTATCCAGGTTGGAGACAGAACGACGAGAAGATGAAGTGGAAGACGAGTTTCCTGACGAGAAGTTGTTTTCAGTTTTCGCAGAGACACTTTCATCTAAGGGGGGGCGTACCGCCTGCTTCCCAGAAGACGAGACTAGATCTTCTGATCCAGTCTTTGCGACTTCCACAGAAGAGTCGATCTTCAAGGACTTGAGAAGGTTCTTGGAAGACCAACAGTATCCCGAGGGAATGGATGCGGAGAAGAAGGCCGTCTTCTTACACAAGGCAGGGCCATATGCTATCTTCCAGGATATCCTGTTTCGAAAGGGACATGACGAGAAGCTGAGAAGATGTCTCGAGCCGTCAGAGATAAAAGCAGTGATCACAGGTCTTCACTACGAAGATGTTGGGGGTCACTACGGATTGAAGACCACAGTGAAGAAGATGCTAGACGCCGGATACTGGTGGCCAACTATGTACCGAGACACTTTCCAGGAGATCAGGAAGTGCGCTGCATGCCAGAGGGTGGGAAGACCGACCGCTACAACAAGGTGGCCTCTTACTCCCATTCTTCCGCTTGCCCCGTTCGAAAAGTGGGGAATCGACTTTGTAGGTCCTATCGCCCCGGTGGCGAGAAGAACACGGGCAAGGTACATCTTTATAGCTACCGACTATGCCACCAAGATGGTGGAAGGCGAGGCCACGAGAATAAACGATGCCGCAGTAGTAGCAAGGTTCCTATGGCATAACATCATCACTAGGTATGGATCTCCGCTGGAATTGGTGTCAGATAGGGGCACTCATTTCTTAAATGAGACTATCTCCCTCCTGACCCAATACTTCAGGATTAAGCATCAGAAGACGACGCCATACAACCCGAAAGCGAATGGGCTGACGGAGAAGTCGAACGGTCTTCTGTGTAACATCCTGAACAAGGTAACTGTTAACCATGCGTATGACTGGGACACAAAACTGCCATCTGTGTTGTGGGCTTTCAGAATTTCACCTAAAGTCACTACCCAGAAGACGCCTTTCTACCTAACTTACGGCATGACGCCCATTGTGCCCATTGAGTTAGAGGTCCCAACATACCGGTTAGCCGTATCCGAACGCATGGGAGAAGAAGAGAGCCAGGAGCAGCGTCTTCTGAACTTCGTAGAGTTTGAAGAAGACAGGAATGCAGCTTTGGAGAAGACATACGAGGTGCAAGCGCAACGTAAGGTAAACTACGATAGCAAGTTGAGGAAGGTGACTGTTGTGGACGGGGACTTGGTACTTCTCTACGACAACCGTCATATTAAGTTCCCCAGGAAACTTCATCTTCGCTGCATGGGACCTTACCGTGTCTTAGAGGTCTTCGACAATAGCTCTTTGCAGTTGGAAGAGTTGGACGGTACACTGATGACCACTCGTGTTAATGGGTGGCGCGTCAAGAAGTACTGGACGTAAACAGAAGTGCAGGAACCACTGATGTTTGCGGGGACGCAAACATGTGAGGGTGGGCGTATGTGGTGCCCACAAATTACAGGATGCACGAATTTTTGAAATATTTACGAATAATGACTTGTTTATATAACTGAAGAAGCGTTGTTACTTAAGGTTACGTCTTCCTTAACAGGAAGATGATCTTAAGAGCTGTTTGTAATAAGACGTTGACTTCTTCAGAAGACGACCGTCTTCGGAAGACCGTCTTCTCAGTTGCGTCTTCAGAAGACAAGAAGCCGGCGGAAGATGGGAAGACGGCGGAAGACACCTTTCTTCCGGAAGACAGCGATCACGAAGGCCTGACCACGAGTTTCCGGGTAAACAAGTAGGTGTACCTACTGAGTAAGCACCCAGGTGGTAGGTAGGTCGAAGAAGACACCTAGGGTCGAAACCCCTAATCTGTGGGGAAGATGCGTAAGGAAGCGCATTAGCGCATTCCAACTTCTCGCAGCACAGTGCGTCTGAAGAAGATCGATTGAGAGAGTGAACTTCGAGCTAGCATTGAGAGAGGAATCGAGTAAGACATCGAGGTAGGAGAGAGTAAGTTGGCAACTAGTCGAAGGGTGAGAGCGAATTGCGGGAGCACGAATTGCAGAGAAAGCGAAGGCGTTTCTGTGGAGCTTCCGAGAAGCTGACAGTGAAGAGTGGCGAGTAGAAGCAGAGGTGGAATCGAGGTGTGAACCGAAATTGACAGCAGGCGCAGTCGTGTGGAGTCGCATTGGAAGCTAGGACAAGAGCCAGAAGCGCGCGGAGGTCGAAGGCAACTCGGGGAACCGAAGAAGACTGTAGAGGTTCTTCCCCCTGTTCTTTTCCCCTCCCACTTCTTCTCGCCCTTTCTTGGTACTCCCCGCGCTTCCTTGATTGTGTGCAGGCAGCCTGATCGATTACCCCACCCCCATTCTTTCTATTGAGACATTGGGCGCGGAAGCGCTGCCCAATTTCTGTCGAGACATCTCCTTGCTTCTTCTCGAGCTCAATTCGAGCTTCCCTACTCCTAGCCCTCAAATTGGAGACCCCAACTATCAATTTCTCTACCGCCCTACCTCCCTATCCCCGAAACTTGGAAAGAAGACGATTCGGAAGATAGGAACATCTTCGGAAGACGCTTCTTGAACTTGACTGTCTTCGGAAGACATCTTCGGAAGACTGTCTTCGGAAGTCGACTGAACACAATTCGTATCAAGAGTGGATTTGCTTTGCTTTTGTGTTTAGAACGACTTGGTACGAAGCCTGAGTGGTGTGGTGAGTTGTTGTGTTATTTCGAGAAGTTGGAACTCGGGAACTAGGCCTGTGCCTCCCGGTCTTCCAAGCTTCTCAACTCCACATCTTCCTAGAGACACTAGAAGACTGAAAGGCTGGCAAAATGAGCGAGAAGACGTGAGGGTCTATTTGGGGTCTCTTCTGTCCGACCCATAGCAGCCGTTCCTTCTTCTTCCCGAACTTAGAAGAGAGTTGTGAGAAGTATTGCTGGCAGAATCCGGAGAGAATGGTCGAGGGTCATGTCATCCCATCATGCAGCAAACTTCTTCTGAGTGCGTATGAGAGGTGAGAAGTCAGAAGAACATAGTGCACATGTTTTGAGTCTGTTGTGAGGATAGATTGCGCGTAGGAAGAAGAAGACAGGTGAGACCAGTGAAGGGAAGTCTGACTTCGGGAGGTCTTCCGAGAACGACATTGAATCGGAAGCTGTCCCAAGTGTCTTCCCAGAGGCCACTGTCACCGCAGGAGCCCGCAACCATCTTCTGAACCTTTCTCATACTCTACTTCTCGCATATCTTGTATCTTCTGATAGGAAGTAGGATGTAATGCAAGGTGGGTTGTCTTCTTGGTAATCCATGCGAGGCCTTGCTTAGATAGGATTGTTTAGATATAGCTCGGAAGACGAGAGCTATCTAGGAAGCACTGTTAGAATCCCGAAAGACGGAGTAGCTGTCTTCTGGAAGACTAGTTTCGTCTTCTGAGAGTGAAAGCTAGACTGTGGGCACTTGGGAAGGACTGAGCCTTCAGCTCATAGTAGGTGCTTGTGGTTTAGTGCAGCAGATCTTCCAGGTATGTCGATGCATCCGCGAGGCTTGGTGTTACCAGCGACAGAATTGGCCGAGGCCACTCCTTTCCTCAAGGAGTTGGGTCTCGACTTCTTCCTGTGGGACTGGAACCTCGCAGATCAAGGGCTTCTGGAGGAGGTATGGCCGCGTTACCACCGCGTAACCGTGTACCTGCAAAGGCAGGAGTTGCTCGGGGAAGACCATCTTCCTGGACAGAAGACTGGTGGCGTAAGGCGTTTCACAGGCCTGAGACCGAGAACCGAGGATATTGGTACGAGAAGAAGATCTTGCCTAGGATTGTGAGTTCATGGCATGTGCCTGGGAGTACCACCTGCCTTTTCGTGGAAGACAGGCAGGGGAGGAACGGTTGGAAGATAGAGTCTTACCGGGAGCTGAAGAAGCGACTTCTGGCGAAGTTGTTTCTGCATCTTTTCCCCGAGGGAAAAGTGCAGAAGACAAGGTACTTAGGAGATCAGGACGTGGAGTTCCTAGAATCAGTGTGGGATGACAGAGTGCCAATCTACAGGGGCGCGTACATCCACAACTATGTACAGACGGAGCTAGCATACTTGGGTACCCGGCGGGAGGACATCTGACGCCCTTCTTCTGCTACTTGCATGTAGCCATGGGGGATCTTAGGGAAGATCAGCTGGCAGTGTATGGGCCAACGGAGCGACAGGAGGTGAAGGAGGAGACCTCGAAAGACGATGATCGAGAGGCAGCAGCAACGCCCTCTCCCACTCTGATGCCACAGCTGAGACCCGGCTCTCACCAGAAGACGCTTCTGGTGAGGGAAGACGAGTCTAGTGGGTCGGAAGACGCCACGCCAGTGAGGAAGATGGGTCACAGAAGTGTACCGAGGACACCCATCTCCCTCATCCATTCAGGATCGGAATCAGACTCAAAGGAAGACTTGCTGAGTACCCGATCGAAGCAGAAGACAGCTTCTGTAACACCTGGGAGTCTTCCGAAGACTCCAGAAGACGAAGGATGGATGGGTACTCCTACTGCGATGCGAGGAAGCGCAAAGAGGAGAGCCGCTCCTGCCACGAGGAGTCTTCCACCCCGGAAGATGAGAAGAGTAGCTTCTTCTCGTGCGCAGAAGATGAAGGCCGTAGTGGTGGAAGAGGCTCCCTTGCCTCTGGAAGACGAAGTCGACACCCTCGAGCGAGTGGTGGGGATGAACTTGTCTTCTGCAGGAAGACGACTGGAGGAGTTCAGTGCCTACTTCCAGAAGGAGATCCAGCCCGCTATGGAGTTGCTGGAAAGGAGAGCGATGGCACAGGAGAAGCCCTTACAGCCTGGATTCGACCTGCGCACCTTGCTGCGACAGGAAGACAGCCAGCAGAAGACGGAGTCTTTGGAAGCTAGTCTCCGCACTACGGAGAAGCTTGCAGCCAGGTACAAGGCGGAAGCAGCCGCTTCTGCCAAAGAGCTGGTACAGCTTCGGAAGAGCAACCAGGAGTTGCAGGCGCGAGTACAGCAGCGTGATCAGGAAGTTCTCTGAGTGCGGGAGAAGATCACTGCCCTCGCAGAAGAGCAGACCACTTGGAAGACGCAGCGAGAAGCCGCGGAAGCGCGAGCTGCAACGGAGAAGACGCAGCCGCAGAAGCAGCAGAGGCCCGTGCGCAGAAGATGTTGGCACAGTCGGTAGAAGCGCTTCGGAAGAAGTTCAACTTCACCGCGGGTAAGAAGTTACTTACCTTAGCTAGGGAATGGGACAGCGGGTCCAAGACGAGGTTGGTGGAATGCAGAGATAGCATGTTCAGGTACCTGGATAGACAGATAGAAGGAGTGAAGACACTTTATGGTCTTCCCTCACTTCCGACACCTGCAACCGCATCTTCCCAAGCCCCAGCACCCTCGACTGGATCCGGAATGGAGAAGGAGGAGTTCGATCTCGCTGTACACTTGGTGGTGACAGCGTTGGAAGACGAGAAGACTCCAGAAGACGCCCCGGAAGACATGATGTCTTCTGGAAGACAGGAAGACGAGCCGTCTTCCCAGGTATTCCGCGTGGAGGAAGTGACTTCCCTGGACCCCTATGAGATCGCCATGGTCCCGAGTACTGCATCTGTGCCTCAGAAGACCGAAGACGCACCATTCGACTCGTCTTCCCAGAAGACCATTCTGTCTTCCGAAGTCGAAGCCGAGGAAGACGCAGCCGTAGAAACAGCAGGGCCAGCAAAGAGCGAGGAGAGGGAAGCTACCTCAGTGGTACCCGAGGTAAGTGCAGGGCTTCCCAGCCCATCAGAAGTCGAGGTAGTAGCTCCGGTAGGAGCAGATCATATAGAGATTGCTACCGAGCAATCAGAGTAGTTAGCAAACTCAATCGGCACTTCCAGATTTAGTAGGATTGGACATGCTATCTTAAGGGTGGCAGTTTTCCATGTAAAAATAGTTAGGACCCCATGTGGCAGCATAGGTAGCGTAGGAGTAACCCAGTGGAGGGCTAATTGGGAAGAGGGACCACATGCATGTGAGGTGACAACCTCTTGTCAGCGCCTCTCTCTCTCTCCCTGGCGGTCGCCTCCCCTGACTCTCGAGGCAGATGGTTAAGTAGGATAGCAGGGTAGGAGAAAAGCTCTCTGAGAGCTCTGCCAGTTCTGTAGAATTCGGCAGTAACTGAACATACACACCAATTCTACAGGCAGGCAAACGAGACACATTAGAGCAGAGACAGTCTTATAGCACTACACCCGTTGTTGGAAACATACGAATAGTCTTGGAATATACAGGAGGGGTCTGCATAACCGCACCAGCAGTGGTTCGACGATGTAAATAGAAGTAGTGGACAGTCTAGGAACAGAGAACGGCATCCTCGTGCAGTCCTGTTAGCTAGGCTGGTGTGTCGAGGAGTAGACGCAGGAAGTAGCGGGAGTGAGCTTCCCAATGCCATTGTGACTTCTTCTCGGGGAATAGATTGTGGATTTGAGTGCAGCAGCTTCGCTCATGTCTTCTGGGTGGTGGAATGTATTGAATTCGCTCCCAATTGTGCATGAGAAGTGTTCTTCTTGAGTGGCGGTGAATGTCAACAGTTGTGGAGTGTAGCTTGACTCGTTCAGTAGAGCACTTGGGATCTACGTACGAACGGTCTTCTGGGTAAGTGATCCCAGAAGACAGAGCAGTCAGAGCAGCGAAGTGAAGAAGAAAGAAGCCTTCTTCCCGCAACAGAAGACGACATCCTCGAGTAGAAGACGGTGCTACAGTACTCACGTTTGTTGTCTTCCTCCCCAAACCATTACAAGATGGCTTGTTAGTCAGGATCCGGACTAGAAGCCTGTCGGAATCTTAATTGCCTCTTTTCATCCTGTTTTCTCTTGTTTGGATTTCTTCTTCTTCCCATCTTCCCTCATCTTTCCCATCTTCTTATCTTCTTCTAGTGAGCTTCCGATACTTCTATTGAGCTTCCGTGAAGGTGAATGTCGTTGTAGCGCTGCAGGAAGACAACTTCCGTAGGCAGAAGCCTGGGAAGGCTACAGGGGGCATACAACCTGTGATTTATCCAACCCGATGGAATGTGAGTGTGAGAATAAGATGTAACGACCGTTGCTAGTCGACTTCTGCGAAGCAGGACAGCCTTCTGGAGGTGTGAGAAGACGAGCTAAACCCCCAGAAGACGAGAATCGCTTCGGGAAGACGGTATCGAGAAGACCGGAAAAGCAACCTGGAAGCAGGAAGATCGTCTTCCCGAGCTTCCCTGTGAATAGTTGTGTGATATTTTAGTTGGTAGTTGTTTGTTTGGGTCCAGAGCACCATTTGGCGTATCTGGAAGACGTGTGGTTTTGTGTGGTTTTGTGAGAAGACGAGATTTCTAGGCAAAACCCGTGTGTTTGTGTGGTTGAGCAGATCCGAGAACTTAGAGCAGCGATTACTCACGTAAATCCTCTGTGGGAACGATATCTTGTATACTAAATGGGCAAAAGGAGTAATCCTGCGTCACTACAGTACTCACGTTTGTTGTCTTCCTCCCCAAACTATTACAAGCAGGGATGGCTTGTTAGTCAGGATCCGGACTAGAAGCCTGTCGGAATCTTAATTGCCCTTTTTCATCCTGTTTTCTCTTGTTTGGATTTCTTCTTCTTTCCATCTTCCCTCATCTTCCCCATCTTCTTATCTTCTCTAGTGAGCTTCCGATACTTCTATTGAGCTTCCGTGAAGGTGAATGTCGTTGTAGTGCTGCAGGAAGACAACTTCCGTAGGCAGAAGCCTGGAAAGGCTACAGGGGGCATACATCCTGTGATTTATCCAACCCGATGGAATGTGAGTGTGAGAGTAAGGTGTAACGACTGTTACTAGTCGACTTCTGCGAAGCCGGATAGCCTTCTGGAGGTGTGAGAAGACGAGCTAAACCCCCAGAAGACGAGAATCACTTCGGGAAGACGGTATCGAGAAGACCGGAAGAAGCAACCTAGAAGCAGGAAGATTGTCTTCCCGAGCTTCTCTGTGAATAGTTGTATGATATTGTAATTGGTAGTTGTTTGTTTAGTTCCAGAGCACCATTTGGAGTGTCTGGAAGACGTGTTGTTTTGTGTGGTTTTGTGAGAAGACGGGATTTCTAGGCAAAACCCGTGTGTTTGTGTGTTTGAACAGATCTTAGAACTTAGAGCAGCGTTACTTGTGCAAATCCTCTGTGGGAACGATATCTTGTATACTAAATGGGCAAAAGGAGAAATCCTACGTCACTACACTCCGTTCGAAAAGTGAGGAATCGACTTTGTGGGTCCTATCGCCCCGGTGGCGAGAAGAACACGAGCACGGTACATCTTAATAGCTACCGACTATGCTACCAAGATGGTGGAAGACGAAGCCACAAGGAAGAACGATGCCGCAGTAGTAGCAAGGTTCCTTTGGCATAACATCATCACTAGGTACGGATGTCCGCTGGAATTGGTATCAAATAGGGGTACTCATTTCTTAAATGAGACTATCTCCCTCCGACCCAATACTTCAGGATTAAGCATCGGAAGACGACGCCATACAACCCGAAAGCGAATGGACTGACGGAGAAGTCGAACGGTCTTCTGTGTAACATCCTGAACAAGGTAACTGTTAACCATGCGTATGACTGGGACACGAAACTGCCATCTGTGTTTGGACTTTCCGGATTTCACCTAAAGTCACAACCCAGAAGACGCCTTTCTACCTAACTTACGGCATGACACCTATTGTGCCCATTGAGTTAGAGGTCCCAACATACCGGTTAGCCGTATCCGAACGCATGGGAGAAGAAGAAAGCCAGGAGCAGCGTCTTCTGAATTTCATAGAGTTTGAAGAAGACAGGAATGCAGCTTTGGAGACGACATACGAGGTGCAAGCGCAACGTAAGGTAAACTACGATAGCAAGTTGAGGAAGGTGACCGTCATTGTAAAGCCCACTTATTCAATTTTTTTATAGAAGAAGATCGAAATGTAGAAGTTTGTAGAAGAAATAATGAAGTTAGAAGAAGAATAGCTTGGTTTTAATGAAGAAGAGACTTCTGAAGAAGAGACTTCTGAAGAAGAGTCTTCGGAAGAAGACCTTTTCAGGAAAGATTTGAGGCTTCGAGGATGTATATCGTCAGTACACTCTCTTCACGAATAGTGCGAGTGAAGACGAACTACCTACCCAGAAAGGGACAAGGGCGAAGGCCAACGTGGGCGAAGACAACATTGCGCATGCCCTTGTCAGGTCAGAGGACGAGCAATCAGAGACGACTTCGGCACGTGTGAGAGTTTGAACCGAACTATATACTAGGAAAATCGACTCATTTCTCAAATTCACTCTTAGCGCTCAGCCTACTCTCCAATTGCGGACGATCAGTTTGAGCGAAGGCTATCCATTTAGACGAAGACAACTAGTTTGGGACGAAGATTAGCTTGAGCAAAGACTAGTAGTTTTAGACGAAGTTTACCTCAGCCAGCTTAACATCCTTCGTCTGATCACGATGTCTATCGCAACGAAGTTACCGAGGATTAGAGCCTTTGAGTTAGACCAAGAGGAATTAGTGCGTCTTCGGCCGAAGCTGAAGGAGATAGGTCTTAGCTTCCTAACCCTAGGGGGCTGGACGAAGGTGTCTGGCAAATTTATTAGTCAGATTCGGATGTGTGAAGACCACGGAGGCGAAGAACTATATGCGCGACCTGGCAACTGGACTGTCGAGAACTGGGAGAAGAATCTGCTGGATGAAGCTGGGACGAAGGGTGACATGCTCTTCGACAACGTGTCAATGAAGAACCTGGTCAAGGAGGACCAGAACTACGGGGAGCTCTTCGAGCATCCGATGCACCCAACGAATGAGTACGAGTTGTCCGAGTACAGAGATCCCGTGAAGAGGAAGATTGCGGAGGCCATCATGCTGATTTTGAGCCCCCGAAGAACAACTTACCTGTCGACTTGGAAGGTATGCTTCTTCGAACACCTCTTCGCCGGAAGACGAGCTTACTGGGCGAAGATATTCCACGATGAAGTCCAGTGCCTGTTTAAGAAGCAGGACTATGTGTATATGGGAGGCTTTGTCAGTATCTTCTACTTTGGTATGGGATGGCTGAAGGTGAACGAAGCTAAGCAGTTGGGCTTCGGAGAAGATGAAGAACAAGATTTTTCATCACCCGTTCGTGAGGTCGAAGAGGGACAAGTCGAAGAGGTTCAGCAATTGGGATCTTCACCGAAGGCAACAGCCGAAGATACTCAAGAGGCGCAGCAGGCAGCGACTGTTCAGGCAACGGTCGAAGACGAAGAGAAACGACGTAGCAAGAGGAAGAAGCCTCTTCCGACTTCGCCCATGGAGAAACCGAAGGCTGGAAAGAAGGTAAAGAGCACGAAGAGGGAGACGGTGGACCTGAGCAGCTCAGGAGCAAAGATTGAAGGCGAAGCTGTCTGCGGCGAAGGTACTTCGGCCGGAACAACCTTAGGTAATGTTGATCTCTTCAGGAAAGCAATGCTCTATGGCGAAGAGATAGTCGTCCCGATCCTCCGACTTCTTGAAGACAACAAGGAGGATTACGAGAAGGAAGTGCAGCGAAAGGTGACATTCCAGAGATGCTGACAGAGTTGCATTTCAGTCGGGGGACTTGGCAGCAGGAGAAGAACAATCTTCGCGAAGAGGCCCGGAATGCAACGAAGTTGAGGTTGGAGTCGGAGAAGGAGCTTGAGGATCTTCGGCGCCAATGCGAAGAAGCAAAGACTGCCTTGGAGGGTAAGGACGAAGAATTGAAGATGTCGATGAAGAGCTTCGCCGACCGTGTCAAGGAGTTGTCTTCCCAAGTAGCTGAATTGCAGCGAAGTCGAGGTGAGTTCCAGACAACAGTCGCAGAACTCACTAAGGAGAATGAGAGGTTGAAGACGAAGGTAGCTGACTCCGAAGACCTTCGGAAGAAGTGAATGCCGGTTCTTTCTGCGTACGTGACTTCGGGGCTAGATGTGGATGAGCTTGGTCTTCTTCGGGCGTTGAAGGCGGAGGTGGTGCAAGTGGAGACGAACCCCGATGGTGTGAAAGCGCGCCTTTCCAGACTTAGACAGAAGGTAGATAGGGAGATACGAGAGATACGAGCGAACGTGGAAGTTCAGTTAGAAGAGTTCAGGGCACAGTTAGGCTTAGGAGTTTAGATTCAGTTGAAGATGAAGATGATCGTAGGGTAGTGAAGGTCTTCCGCCTTCTTAGGAAGTTAGACAGTTAGCGCAGTTAGAAAACAGTTAGGTTAGGACGAAGTAGTATATAAGCAGCGCGATCCACAGCCCTCGTGCCTTTTCCATGTTTTCAGTTCTTTATTAATTTATTTCTATTTCCCAAAAGTGCGGAGCGATGTTGTGAATGTTTTGGACGAAGATATTTTTCTCCGAATATTCGGTGTTTACTGTCGTAGGTGTAATTTTCTGATTGACGAAGATCTTCGCCCTTAGACTTGAAAGAATAGACTTCGGTGTAGGAACTTTGAAGAGCCTTC